>SJYO01054018.1:2594636-2750000 GCA_006410555.1 Capra ibex
TTATATTTAAATAAATAAAATTAACCTCCAATTAATGAAATGTTATAACATAACCAAAACGGTATGTAGTTGTACTTAGGCGGTGTCCATATGTGTACAAGGGGTAGGACCTGGGGGGAGGGAGGAGGGAGGGGCATGGTAGGGAGACCCAGTAGAGTCACGTGGTCGGGGTTCGTAGGTCATAGTACGTAGCTTGGATCTGACCGCTAAACAAAGTATATACTATAATATGTACAAAGTCACTGTAAGAGGGTTTAGTAGGGTGGGAGAGGGAGAGGGTGTCTCAGGTTAGCTGACAAGATATGTAGACACAGAGAAAACGACAAAGCGTGTGTCCCAATAACAATGGTAGAAAGATTTAAGGTATTTATACGCAATCATATGACATAACCACAAAAAGAAAGACCGTATGAAGTGAGACATATTAGCCGAGGNAAGAGGGTTTAGTAGGGTGGGAGAGGGAGAGGGTGTCTCAGGTTAGCTGACAAGATATGTAGACACAGAGAAAACGACAAAGCGTGTGTCCCAATAACAATGGTAGAAAGATTTAAGGTATTTATACGTAATCATATGACATAACCACAAAAAGAAAGACCGTATGAAGTGAGACATATTAGCCGAGGTCAAAGTAGGTGGAGTAATCTTGACTAAGTTTACATAAGAAAAATTACCGACTCATTATGAGGTAACACATATACATGGTGTCGAAAGAATAGGTAAGTAGACGACTACCTGTAGATCCAACAAAGGTACAGGACCGATAATATTTGTCACGACGTTACTTGTAACCCCATGTACACAGAGAAAGTTAAGACCAAAGGAGTCACACATACGGGTCGTCACCCTAACGACCCAGTTTTCCGTCAAGATAAAGGTTAAAAAATTCCTTAGAGGTGTGACAAGAGGTATGTATAATAGAATTATTGTTAAAATATTTGTTATACTTTGTTCTTACCACAGTTAAAATATCAACATCTTAGATTCTCTTTACTTTACTCTTCATATGTCAGAGTAACCAACCCTTAGTTTGAGTTTTGAGTCTGAAGTTAAAGTTCAGGGCACACGAAAGATGAGATGTCACAGACGGAGACTTGTAAACATGGATTATCTTTGTAAGTCCTTTTAATTTACCATAGATAAAGATAAATTTTTAACCCGAAGGAACCACCGAGCCAACTATTTCTTAGGTGGACGTTAAGTCCTGTGACGGTCGTTACGTCCTCTGAGATCAAGTTAGGGAACCAGTCCTTCTAAGGGACCTCTTCCTTTACCGTTGAGTGAGGTCATAAGAACGGACCTTTTAGGGTACCTACCTCCTCGGACCTCCCGATGTTAGGTACCCTAGAGTTCTCAGCCTGTACTGACTCACTGATTTGGTGGATTAGTAGATGAGATGTCACAGACGGAAACTTGGAAACATGGATTATCTTTGTAAGTCCATCTAATTGTGTACCGTAGACGACGATAAATTTCTAATTCCTAGTCCTTAGGTTTCATAACGTATAATTGAGTATTAGTTGTGATTACTACGTTTTGTCACTGTATGTATAAAAGAGTTGTAGTATTATTGACAAAAGAATTGAGACGTACAGAAATGATATGACATTCGTATTCCCGACTGAAGTCGGGCTATACCCCCTATATTTCCGGACATCTCAAATACCATTCAGTCCTCCGTCTGAAAGGACAATTAAAGTATAGTTGGACTCTGAGAAAAGACTATTGACCTGAAGAATTATTAGACGTAAGGATTAGGCACAAGGTTTAGAGAAGGGAAAACGGAGTCAAAGACAGACTCCTGACAAAGACAGGACTACTTAGGATAACGAAGTTCGTCGTGAGTGTGGGACACGGTTCCTGAAGGACAGACGTCGTTGTGAAGGAGGTATGACTACAATCAGACGGGAGACCCTAGGCCTCCCGACGGACCGTCTCTATGGTGCCGGAAATCTCAGACTAGTACTACCCAAACTTAGTGAGTACGAAATGAAAATCGTTAATTGAAACTAGAGACGTTGATGAGGCACTTCGACAAAAAGTCAAGGGTAAAATGTTTATATTTTGGTTCCGTTCAATGAATTGAAGGACTTCAAAGTCGAAGTTTTAAGTATTTTACGATAGTAATGATAATAACGAAGTGGTTCTGGAGAGATTACAACTGGTCTTTACCTTGAGAGGAGGCAGTAACGAAAAGACCCAGATACCTAAGGGACGTCTGGGCCTTCGTACACAGTTCCGAGGTCCAAGGAAAGGAAGGATGAATCGAGATAAAATGCTGTCAGACCCGTCTTATGGGGTCCTTTTTTACGTTCAACTGTTTCGTTTCACAACTACAGGTTTAGTCGTGAAGAACAGTATTCAAATTCTGTCGTTCGTCTCCATTATATGACACTTTGGGTTGTCAGTAGGTGGAATCATGTCAAGTATAAAGGCACATAGTAACAGGGGAAACATGAACTTTGTCAGTACATAACCAAAATGGAACAGAACAAAAGGAATTGCACTGAGACAGTGACGAAAGACAAGAACTCGATATCTAGGCAAGTAAATAACAGTCCAAGGAGGAGTACTTGTTTCGGTGGAGGAGTCCGTTCCTTCCAACAGACATAACAAGAACAGAAAAAGACGTCGTGTATCTCCTCGAACCTTATGATACCAAGGAGTTATTATAAAGTTTTGTCAGTTTTTCCTTCCTTTCCCCTCTTCCTTCCTTCTTTCCCTCCCTCCCTTCTTCGCGGGAACCCCATTCCAACCTTTCTCATTTAAAAATTATTAAAACTATTCTTAGAGACTCTGAATAACTCATAAATGAGAATAACTCACTAATGTAGGATAAGATTCTTTGGTTATTCATAATTAATTAAATCACCATGTTTATGTATAATTTTCTGTCCATTCTAACCTTTTGACCCGGTGTTTGGAGTATTATTACACCAATCCTAAGTTCGGGTCCTTTAAATTCAGGTCTAAGACACGAGAATTAGAGGTACTACATAACGAAGAAAAAATCTCACGTTTTAATTACGTACATTATTTTTTTTTTATTCCGACTTGTATACAACGAGAGTTTCATTCACTAAATTTCCTTGTTGAGATTCTTCCAAGAGTCATTAACAATAATTTAAGACATTTGTTGTTTGTTTGTTTGTTTTTAGGAATAAATCCGTTTAAGTGTCGTTTGGGAACGCTATTCTCCCTATCCTCTCTCTCTCCCTGGTCTGACCTAGTGTGTAAAGAACCGGTCTGTGTCATGTCTAGTTATTTAGTGGTTGTTAAATGTCTTGTGGGAGTAGGTTTAAACTCCCACAAAGTTCCTTGGGAGGGTGGACCTTAGACACGACTAAGAAAAGTATAACATAAAGGGGTTCCTACTGAGTGTCCTTTAACTCCAAAGTCTTCATACACAAAAAGATACCGTAAAGAGATGGAAGTGACGTCTTCAAAATTTCTATTCACTAATACACCAACACAAAAAAGGGTAAATCAAATTCCTTTCTTCTAGTGATGAAAAGTTGATTAAAAAGTTAAAGAGTTTAGGATTATCGTAAATACGACAATACTATTCACTACTATCACTACTATTCGGATAACTGACACCATGTTTATGAGGTCATTCACTCCCATACTTCTCTCAAATTTTTTGTTTTTGTTTTTTGAGAGTTATTATACATTTTAACGTTATTTTTTATCAATCGGTGATACCTATTGGTGGTACACATAACTCGACACGATGTATAGTACTCCCCATACTTCTATGTACCGCAGTGGGAACGGAGTCTGTCGTCTCAGACAACCTTCTCAGTTTCCATCTCGTTCGCAGAGGTCGTCCCCTACTTCCGTCGTACTATGTCTGTGTTTCATGTTACTAGTGTGTAAATGACCGTATACTAAGTAAGGTCGACCTCCTAGGAAACACCTTCCACCGTAAACTTTATCCAGAACTCTCTAACATCTGAAAGAAATTTTTCTCTTTCTTTATATGTCTGCTTTAAACATTTCACTTTCCGCTCTCACTTTTTTCGACTTACAATTTTGAGTTGTAAATTTTTCGATTCTAGTACCGTAGACTAGGGTCGTGGAGTACCGTTTATCTACCCCTTTGTACCTTTATCACTGTCTGAAGTAAAAGAACCCGAGGTTTTAGTGACGTCTACCACTGACATCGGTGCCGGTTGGATCTGTCGTATAATTTTTCGTCTCTGTAATGAATCGACTGTTTCCAAGTAGATCAGTTTCGATACCAAAAAGGTCACCAGTACATACCTACACTCTCCACCTGGTATTTCTTTCGACTCGTGGTTTCTTAACAACAAAAACTTGACACCACAACCTCTTCTAAGAACGGTCAGCGAACCTGACGTTTCTCTAGTTTCGTCAGGTAGAATTTCCTCTAGTCAGGACTTATAAGTAACCTTCCTGACTACGACTTCGACTTCGAGGTTGTGAAACCGGTGGACTACCCTTTTTGTCTGAGTAAACTTTTCTGAGACTATGACTCTTTCTAACTTCCGCCCTCTTCCCCTGTTGTCTCCAACTCTACCAACTTACCGTAGTGGCTGAACTACCTGAACTCAAACTCATTCGAGACCCTCAACCACTACCTGTCCCTTCGGACCGTACGACCTCAGGTACCCCAGCGTTTCTTAACCTGTACTGACTCGTTGACTTGACTTAAACATTTGCACCTCTGCCGTCTCCTCCGACACCCCTTTTCGTCGGTCGAGTCTCCAGACAGAAGGAAGAAAAAAGGAGGGAAGGAGGGAGGAGGAGAGTCGAGGAGGAAGAAAGGAAAGTAAGAAAAAAGGGAAGAAAGGAAGGAAGGTACGAGAAAGGAAGGTTTTCTACAGGTGGTGGTTTACCCACTATGGGGTCTCATGTCCAAGTGTGTAGAGGGGGGTCACATCCCTTACTACGGACTACGAACACTATGAGTTATTCATAATGACTTTTTTAACCCATATAACACAAGTTTATCCTTGAGTCTCTCTACTTGTTAAGATTAAATATCTAGTTCCTTTTTGAAAACACGAGATAGTGAATAGTATACCTTGTATTAAAAAATTTTCATACTCATAGATACACTCGGTGTGTGGTGTATAATTATCGACGTCTACTCTACTTTGTACCTGTTTTTAATTTCTCAATTCAATCAAAAGACTGATAGAGAGAATTATCTGAGACTCTGTAGATCTTGTCCCTGGTATAGAATTAAGTAAATTATCAAAAAAAAAAATATAGACACTACAAAGTCGACAACACAATTCATAACACCATGTTTTTACTTTTTATATCAGGGATGTTTACGACACGAATGTTGACTACTACCTATTTCTTTTATGTTTCACATACGTCGACTACTAAAAATCTATTATAGATGACGGTCAGTGATACTATCCGTCACGTTTATGTAATAAATAAACCATATGGACGGGAGATCCCATCTATAATAGAGGTAAAATGTCTATTCCTAAATTTCGAATCTAACCGATTCATTGAACGGACTCCGGTGTATCGACAACATTTAGAGTGGACAATCTCGACTCTAATATTACGAGTCTGAGGTTTTGGACACGAGAATGGACAATTAATATGTCACAATCCTCAACCGTTATGACAACTAGAAACTTGTTACACCCCTAATTAAGTGTGTAATAAATATCAGGTAGGAAATACTGACCCGGAGAAAGGGGTAGGTACCTAAATTGGTTCGTACCTAACACATAATGGCATTATAAATGATGACTTTTTATAAGTACATATTCACTTGGGAGTACCAAGTCTGAGTACAATAAGTTCCCAGTTGATGTCAGTGAAGGGTTTACCCACGGATCCAACTCAGAATCCAAGACTTAAAAATTTCTTCTCTTCGTCACCCCTCTTGTAAACTCCGGTCTTTCGTTCACCAAATTCTGATCCGGTGTCCCACATAATACTCTTTCCACAACTTGTACACCAAACTCTTTGTCTTTACTCTGTCAAATATTCTTCGTGACCTATGAAGTCGAGTTCGGTACCGAGGGGAACCGACTTGCAATCTTAGTTGACCCTTTCGAATTTTGTGTAGTTTCGGACCTGTGGACAGGTCTGGTCAAATTTACTTCGGAGATCTCCATCCCATAGTCCGTAGACATAAAACATTTCAAGAAGACCACTAAGACCGTGTCAAAACCCACTTTTTGGTGTCTCGTCTTCACTATCCTTCGTATCTCTCTTAAATGCGTCCCTTCACACCATGTACCTAATCTTATCTCCGTCCCTTTACTCAATCTTCCCCGATTACTACTGCGGAATTATCATAATCCCCGTTTTACTTTCCTTCACTTCTTTCTATATACCCTCACTAATCCCTCTTTCGTCTTGTGTGTCCAAAACAATAGGCAGATCTACGTGTCCGACCTCTTCTACCCCTTACTGAAAAGGTAAAGATCGAACCTACAATATTTTCAATTACGGTAAATGACTCCGTTTATACCCTCTTTCCCGTCCAAACTCCTTTTCGACCACTTCGGTTTTCCGACACTTACTCTGAACTGTCTTCAGTCTCTTCGGTGTCTTTTCTCTCCACTATGTCCTACGAACCCCGACCACGTGACCCTACTGGGTCTCCCTACCATACCCCTCCCTCCACCCTCCCCCCAAGTCCTAACCCTTGTGCACATGTGAGTACCGTCTAAGTACAACTACATACCTTTTTGGTTATGTTATAACATTTCATTTATTATTATCATTTTAATTTAAATTTTTTGTCTTTTTTTTTTCTTTTCTCTCCACTGTCATTCTGGTCTTTTCGGTTCTCCTCATCCAACAGTTATCATGTTTTTATTATGGTTTACGGAAATCTTAACCCGAAGGGTCCTCCTCGACCACCATTTCTTATGTGGACGACTACGTCCTCTACGGTCAAACTAGGGACTCACCCTTTCTAGGGGACCTCATCCTTCACCGTTGAGCGAAGTCATAAGAACGGACCTTTTAAGGTACCTGTCTCCTCGGACCGTCCGATCAGTACCCTGGCGTTTCTCAGCCCGTACTGATTCACTGACTCGTGTCGGAGATCGTAGCCCTCGTTACACCAAAATAAATTAACTTTTATCTTATAGTTTCACTACATCCGAGGAAAGGGAAACAGATGTGAGATTTGTCTAAGGACGAAACCTAAATGCTCCGGTCAACCGTATTCTCGTCTTAATCTTCTTCGGACACAGCCAACAGTAACAGGAGTCGAGGGCTGAGTGGGAAGAGACGAGACGAAACACTACGACTTGAGACGTTTGGTGCGACCGAAACGGTCGACGGGCGATAATTTGTGACGGTTCCTCCCCTCGGTCTCTCTCAGGTGTTCCGATGGCCTCCTTGTTCGTTGTGAAAAATAAGGAGACTCCCGTCATCGGTACTTGTAGTGAAGTCTTAACAAAGAAGTGGCACATCGTTCAAATAATGAAGGGGCACCGTCGTTGACTTTGGTTAAGTACCCAAAATTAGTGTGAACGTCTTAGTCGCAGTGATACAGGAGGTGGGGTTTTGGGGTCGTTCTTGACAGACTACGAGGGAAAGGACTCTGGACCCAGGGTCCAGGTGTCTTGAGCCCATAGGGTCGAGATCGACTCACTGTGAAGAAGAAGATTACGGACATAAAGTCGAGGTGTCTTTCATAATTTGAATCTTTGCTTCAAAAGTCAAAACTACTACGGTCGGAAAAGAGGAACGACGGAGTCGGGATTCCCACTGTAGATGAAAGACGTCGACCACAGAGTCTATAGAATCATAATATGACCGTAAGAAGAGATATAGATGACTTCTTCAAATATTAATCAATTAGTAAGAAATATAATTATAAAGAACCAAGTTTATCCATCACGACACAGACTGAGCCCTGACTCGGGAATGAATGGGTCTTTAATGATAAGGTCCCCAGTAAAATCCTATAGCCCAGGAGGTTTAATAAAACCCTAATCGAACCAGTATAAGGACTCAATGAATGGTTACCCTTTACTCTAAAAAATCAATAGTAACCTCATATCGACAAAATGTTGCAACACAAGAAAAGACGACATGTCGTTTCACTTAGTCGATATGCATATGTATAGGAGAGAAAAAACTCAAAGGAAGGACCAATCCAGTGGTGTCTCGTGACATGTCATCCCAGAACAATCCCTCTCTACTCTAAGATTATCGGGTACCGTTCATCAGAGTAATGTTAATTAGTTCAATGATAAACGTCATCTGACACTACTTTTCTTTCACTTTCACTTTCACTTCAACACAGGTTGAGAAACCCTGGGGTACCTGATATCGGGTGGTCCGAGGAGGTAGGTACCTTAAAAGATCCGTTCTTATGACCTCACTCAACGGTAAAGGAAGAGGTCCCCTAGAAGGACTGGGTCCCTACCTTGGGTCCAGAGGGCGTAACGTCCGTCTGCGAAACGACAGACTCGGCGGTCCCTTCGGTCCCTTCCGACCCTACTTCACAAATGAATTAGCTCCCAGAATCCAGACATACACCGAACACCCTTATTCCTACGGATATTTCTTACCCTATACCCTACGTAAAAATCCTCACGTAAGTTCACGAATATCATACCTTTACTGTTTATGTCCAGAAATTTAAAAGTCGAGTTTAGTATCGGTCTCTTAGTACTTAGGAGATACGGTTGGGATTTACTCAGAGAGAGAAGACAAACCATCCGTGTCTTTGTTATAAAGTTTTTTAATTTGACACACACAACGTCTTAACTTAAGTGTCGGAGTGGATCTCAGAGTGTTCTTTCAACCCTAGAATTAATCCTTCTTCTCCCCGATTCTATAAGTTTTACTTGTGTAGTTCAATCTGAGTCTACTCCGACTCTTAGAATCTGGGATCAGTGACTCAGAGGGGACAGATATCCTCGACTAACGGACAGAGACAGACTTTTGTAATCGGAAAGGAACGAACTTTTGAACGTTTGTAGATTGGTCCCCGACAACGAAACGTTCACCTCGACGTAAAACAAGTGTTAATTAGAGGTGGTAGAGAATAACGCCGATCTGAATATTGATCCCAGTCTAGAGTCGTACAAGATAACCAGTTCATGTTTTGGACTGGACTCCCTTTATCAACTATGTGATTTTGTCAACATACCAAAACGTTTTTATACAACGATCTTTGGATCCCCAATACTCGGTTTCAGTCGAGATTCACCCTTTCCATCTTACTTCTTCTATCCTATATCTTATTTTAGTCTGGATTAAATGCCTATCCCCACTTCAAAATGGAATCACAAAAAATTGAAATTTTTAACGATATGTTAAAAATTTCCAATGTGAGATATCAATAATTTGTTTAGATCCATGACCGACATACGGGGACCACCGTGTCACACAGGGGCATCGAATAGAAGAAGCGACGAGGGTGAGGTGGTGGGGATATAACGGAAGAGGGGTAACCACCCGTGAACAAGAGATATAGACACTCAGACGACGAAAAAACAATATCAAGGATCAAACAACATAGAAAATCCCAGATGTATATTCACTATAGTATGTCATAAACAGAAAGAGACAAACTGAATAAAGTGAATTGTATTACAGGAGGTTCAGGTAAGTACAACGATTTTTACCGTCTACAAGTCAGGAAAAATATCGACGTTTACCGTAACAACACAAGAAAAATACCGACTCATTATAAGGTAACATATATTCATGATGCGGAAGGAATAGGTAAGGAGACACCTACCTGTAAGTCCAACGAAGATACAGGACGGGTACCAATTTATTACGACGTCACTTGTAGCCACTTGTACATAGAAAAACTTAATACCAAAAGAAGTGAATATATACGGATCCTCACCCTAAAGACCCAGCATACGATTGAGATAAAAATCAAAAAATTCCTGAGAGGTATGACAAGTGGTATCACCGACATGGTTAAATGTAAGAGTGGTTGACACATCCTCCCAAAGGAAAACAGGTGTGGGACAAGTCGTTAAATACCAACTATCTTACAAACTACTACCGGTAAGACTACTCATACTCTACTATGAAGTAAAATCAAAACTAAACACAAAGAGATTATTAATCATTACAACTCTTAAAAAAGTACCTGAAAAAACGATAGACTTACAGAAGAAATCTCGTAATAGATAAATATAGAAGACGGATAAAAAACTACTCGACGAACCCAAAAAAACTATGACTCGACGTACTCGACAAACATATAAAATCTATAATTGGGAACAGTCAACGAAGACGTCAAAATTTTCTAAGGTCTAAATTACACAATCCGATATCTCGATGTTAGCTGAGTTCGTCAAAGGAACCACACAACTCTATCTCTACCGTTTTGAAAGAACTGTTCTATATCACTTTCCTTAAGTTTCCGAAAAACAACAAGTCAGTGAGTCAGTACAGGTCGAGAAACGTTGGGGTACCTGGTGTTGTGTGGTCCGAAGGGACAGGAAGTGGTAGAGGGTCTCGAGCGAGTTTGAGTACAGGTAGCTCAGTCACTATTGTAGGTGGGTAGAGTAGGAGACAGTAAGGGAAGAGGAGGACGGAAGTCAGAAAGAGTCGTAGTCCCAGAAAAGATTAATCAACCGAGAAGTGTAATCCATAGGTTTCATGACCTCGAAGTCAAAGTCGTAGTCAGGAAGGTTACTTCTAAGTTCTGACTAAAGGAAATCCTACCTGACCAACCTAGAGGAACGTCAGGTTCCCTGGGAATTCTCAGAAGAGGTCGTGGTGTCAAGTTTTGGTAGTCAAGAAGTCACGAGTCGGAAAAAATACCAGGTTGAGAGTGTAGGTATGTACTGATGACCTTTTTGGTATCGAAATTGATATACTTCGAAACAACCGTTTCCTTACAGAGACGAAAACTTATACGACAGATCCAAACAGTATCGAAAAGAAGGTTCCTCGTTCACAGAAAATTAAATTTTCCGAATCCCTCTATGTTTATAACCTCTTTAATGTAGTGTACGTTTGACATGTGGTCATACAGTTGTTGTAGAGGGTTGTCCCGAGTCTTCCGTAAGGGAAAGGAGTCGATAACTCTTTATATACGTACACACTTCATGGACGTTGAGACTTTTCGAACACTACTGAGAGAAGACATTTGGTTCATACTTTTATCCTTTACAGGATAAACTCTACTTTAAGGACTAAAGTAACGGTGACTACCGTAAAACGACTAACCTATATAAAACGTATTCATTCTTCATAAACTCTACGGAGGAGTATGCACTTACACTCTCGTCCTCTATTTGGTTCACTTAATAGTCCGTAGACGGTGAAGTTCGCTTCACCAGTCTCCTGATAGGTCAATCGAGAGCTGTTACTTTGAGTGAAACATGTGGAAGGTCATTTTTACTTTTCGGCATCACAAACTGTCGGACAAACAAAACTTCGTTACATGTGGTCTGAACTTACACAATGAAACTTCGAATTTTCCCACGGAAACCCCTCCTTCCCTGGTCTCAATTCTCTTCGGAAACTAGGGCACGTCATGTTTGGTGAAGAAGGTGAAAATGGATTACTGGGTCACCTAGGCCACTATGAACTTCATAGTTCTGTTTATGTCTACGATACACCGACGACGACGATTCAGCGAAGTCAGCATAGGTTGAGACACGATGGGGTATCTACCGTCGGGTGGTCCGAGGGGGCAGGGACCCTAAGAGGTCCGTTCTTGTGACCTCACCCAGCGGTAAAGGAAGAGGTCACGTGTTTTCACTTTTCACTTTCCCTTCAACGAGTCAGCACAAGCTGAGGATCGCTGGGGTACCTGACGTCGGATGGTCCGAGGAGGTAGGTACCCTAAAAGGTCCGTTCACATGACCTCACCCCACGGTAACAGAAGAGGTCTACGATACACCTTGGAGACTATTTGTGGTTATCCTTATTAAAGTCACGTCTGGAAATCTTAAAACCTCTTTCAGATATGAGAGAAAACGACTATTAACGAAAAGAAAACTCTTTGTCGAAGACCGAATGATAGCTTGGTACCCCTCTCTGATTTGCATCTTGGTACCCTGAAACTCACCGGTACGTTGGACTCTAAAGGTCATAAGAGTCACGACGAATTGAGTGATTCTATGTTCACTTCGTTGGACAATAGTCAACCATTTCCGTAAACCATTTCGGTATATACTCTGACAGGAACTCGCCCAGGTTTTCCGTGATCGATCAACGTACTCGTCCACGAAGTACGAAGAAACTGTAGTCGAAGATGATCGTAGTAGTAGAGTAAATTCTAAGGTATTAAAATAGTGTCCCTTCACTCCTTTTTGTGACGAGTGAGGATCGGATGTCTATCAAGATGTGTCATACGTCTGGGGTGACTTTCACCTGTTCCCGTCGTCATATCATAGTGAGTCCTCCTCGGACTTTTTCCCGGTTTCACATGAGGTGTGTCACCAGTCTGTAACACACCAGGTAAACCAACAGGCGAAAGAGACTTGATACCCACAGTAAGTCGGAGAATAGGGACCCTACGGGTACCCACGTGGGCCGTCGGTCAATCGGTCACCACCGTTACGACTATCCCTACCTCCCTGTCGCGTACTAAAGTCGTCGTACCTGAAGAGGAGTGGTTCCGATCTACGGAGTGGACGGTTTTCGTCCCTGGTCTGGCTGGTAGGTCATGGACTATTGTCTGGACACTGTGACTCAAAGAAGGGTGCACTCATGACTAAACAGTAGCGACTTTGTTTATGTATAAGACCTGTAGTCCAAAGAAATGACGTATAGTACAAAAAAGGTCTCGAGGGAAAGTACCTGAATGTTTTCCCGTAAAAAAAAAAGTTAGACAATAGCATAAGGTATGTCGTAAAGATTTCTTTATTTTCAATTATCTTTTAATGACGTTGGTCATTGTTTTCTGTTCGAGTAATTCTTAAGTCTGAGAGATCCTTACTTAAACTCACGGGAGTCAAGTCAAGTCAACGAGTCACGGGATTGGTCCATTTATTGATTTACTTTTTCTAAATCTTACACATAACGTTCTTCCTTCAATGTATACATAGATGACACCGGAGAACTGATCAATGTTTTATTTTTTTTTTATCATCTGTACGTAAAATAAACGAAACAGACATACACAGAAATATAGATGTATAACTATAGAAACACACGAATACGCAAATATGCCTAGTTGATAAAAGAAGACAGAGGAGAAAGTAGTAATTAAATTTGCTCAAAGTAACCTCCAACTGAAATGACAAAGCAGAAAGTCAAGTCAAGTCAGCGAGTCAGCACAGACTGAGACACTGGGGCACTTAGTGTCGTGAGGTCCGGAGGGACAGGTGGTGGTTGAGGGCCTCAAGTGAGTCTGAGTACGGGTAACTCAGTCACTACGGTAGGTCGGTAGAGTAGGAGACAGCAGGGGAAGAGGAGGACGGGGGTTAGGGAGGGTCGTAGTCTCAGAAAAGGTTACTCAGTTGAGAAACGTACTCCACCGGTTTCATCATCTCAAAGTCGAAATCGTAGTAAGGAAGGTTTCTTGTGGATTCATTGTCTTATAAACCTGTCTTAACACTGACTTAAATTCCTCATTATGTGTCTCCGGGTTTTACCTATGTGACCAATAATCTGAAACATTGAGGAAAAACCTCTCTGTCACTATTACAGAAGTAAACACTTCCATCAACGTAGCAGAATCCGTCTTTGTCGTATAAAATACATACTTTCCTTTTTGTACACATCTTATGACGAACGCCTACGCTCCCTCGGTCTCCGTCTGATACGGTCAATGACGTGATGACGAGGGTGAGATTTATGTGGGAACACAGTGGACAGGCACTACGACTCGAACTCGAAGACACTTGGGGTAAAACAAAAACGGTGGACTGAGATGCGATCCGAGATGGTCATCTCCCGCGTTCTCCATCGATTATGTCAAACTCGAAGGGGCCCGTCGAGTCGGTCGTTTCTTAGACGAACGCTAAGTCCCCTTGGGCCAAGTTAAGGACCCAGTCCTTCTAGGTGACCCCTTCCTTACCCGATGGGTGAGGTCATAAGAACTCGAAGGGACCACCGAATCGAGCATTTCTTAGACGGACGTTACGTCCTCTGGACCCAAGTTATAGACCCAACCTTTCTAGAGGACCTCTTCCCTTTCCGATGGGTGAGGTCATAAGACCGGAGCTCTGTAAGGTACCTGACATATCTGGTACCCCGGTGTTTCTCAACCTGTGCTGACTCACTGAAAGTGAAGTGTTTCTCCACGTTCTTTTCGAGGAAGGACACACGATAAAGAGACGAACGGAAAAGACACTTTCAGTGACATCGTTTTAAAGAAAGAAGGTCTCTCCCTCAAAGAAAAATCTCGACCTGTGTCTGAAGTCAAAAGAGTTCTGGACATCTTCACCAGTAATTTAAGAACGTGGACGGTTCGTCACGAAGGAGGAGTCTCTAGTCTCAAAATCGATGGACCTCAATAAGGGATCCAAAGATTCGAAATCCCTAAAGTGGTAGTAGAAACAACAGTAACGACCTCACCCGTACCGAAGAACACCAACGAGGACATGTTATAGGATTTCAACAGAAAAATGGAAAGGTAAAAGAATTAATAGTTGAAATAAGGATCAATTGTGAAATTCAAGAAAAACGAGAACAAAAACAGAGAACTGGCCTGGAGATGATTATATTTTCGAATCTTTCGTACGTAACTTAAGACGACCCTTCTTGTTCCTTGGTTACCTTCCTTTTTACTTTTCTTTTATCCTCTTTGTCTCCCCTTTTTTTATGATATACCCCTTTTTAATCCTATCAGTCTTCTCTCCTTTTTAACACCTACACCACCCACCATCCACAGTATGACACTATTTTTTTGAAAACTCCTTCCTCCACTTTCTTACATACACATTATCAAAACCGAGTACCTTACTGTACTTTAGGGAGGGAAACGGGACTGTGTATTCTAAAGGTAACAAAATGTCAGGAAGACCTGTAAACCTACACATGAAGGAGACTTACGTCATGAATCGATTCTGACTTGCCTTCCGCGTCGAAATATAATCAGTATAAAACCTCGATGAGACACCCTCAACCTGGGGTCCAGATTGTAGATCGTAGGGTCAACGACAACAAGTCAACGATTCGGTACAGGCTGAGAAACACTGGGTTATCTGACGTCGTACGGTCCGAGGAGACACGTGATAGATGGCCTCAAACGAGTTTAAGTACAGTTCTCTCTTAAAGTTGAAAGCGATACTCAGAGACCGAAGAACGGAAAAGTACGTTGACTCTTGACTGAACCGTATTTTACCCTACCAGGAGATTTACGACCTCCGTGTAACGTCTCTTACTTAATAACGTTCAGTCGTCAATGTACTGGGTCATTCTGACATGTCTCTTAAACTGAACAAAGTGTAATACACACTCAAGTCCTTTAATTAGTTGAAAGTTTTCAAACTGTAATTAAAACGCCAATTAAAAAAGTGTCTAAGTTGTCTAAATAGTCAAAGAATCCTTTAGTTAAGAGAGACCTTCCCTTCTCTTCCAAACACCGTTTGTATAAAGTTAATTCATTAAAACTTTGAAAAAAGAGAAAAAGATGGTTGACTTTTACCTAAGGGAAGTAGATACGTCGATCAGACCTCACAGGGTACCTAGTGTGAAACTCAAATGACCATCTCTTGTGGACAATGGTTTTTGACTGTTCACACCCTCCCTATGTCATACTCTACATTCGTTTTCCGACTTTTACATATACTAATATTATCCTGACACTCCAATCTTTTTCTGGTCGTGAAACCACCTCACAAAGTCTCAGATCATAATCCTTAATAAACTCGGAAGTCTCCATATTTTTAGAGATAGAAACACTAACGACAATACTCGTAGAAACCTTCTCTGATCATGACTCATCCCTTAAGTATTAATGTTTAACTTTTTCTGTATGTATCAGATGTTTAAAGAAGGTCACATGTCCTTAAAACTTCTCCGTGTACATTATCCTTCGATCAGTACCACCGGTCGTGGTACATTGTACAGGTGTACCTACCTTGTAAGATTAACGTCCGTGGTTGTGTTGGCGTACCTTACCCCTCCTTAGAAAGAGGTTTCTTTGAACCCCGTGATAATGATCTCCCTCCCACACTTTCCACGTCTTATCTGTTTTATTACTCATCGATGACTTTTTAACGTAAGTTCGTCACTATTTTCTGAGGGTCAACAGAAAGTCGACTGAAAAGTGTGTTCGTTGGTTTTTTTTGGGTTTTCAGAATAGTCTATACATTCGGAAAAATAAACAAATTATTAAGTAATTTCTTCTCATTAAAGGTTTTACAAAGAATCAACTCGACTATGATATATAATTTTTATATGAACACACTCACAACAACACAACACACGCACGAGTCAGTACAGACTGAGAAACACTGGGGCACCTGACATCGGACGGTCCGAGGAGGTAGGTACCTCAAAAGATCCGTTCTTAAGACCTCACGCAACGGTAAAGGAAGAGGTCCCCTAGAAGGGTTGGGTCCCTTGTTTGGACGTAGAGAACAAAGAGGACGTAACCGTCCGTCTAAGATATGGTGACCTGGTAGATGACTTGACACAAACGTCAACAAGACTGTAAAAGACTTATTAATCATATAATGGTTTCATTGAGAGACTCTGGGTCGTCTTGGATCGGATCTCAATTGACATCGACCACTAAGTCTCAAAGTCTTTATTTTTTCTTCTTTAGATTAATCATCTTAAAACAAATATGTAACTGAATGACGTTATATAAAAAAAATTTCAAGTGAGAGAAACTCTATAAAATTCTAATTTGACTATTCGTCTCAACAATTTCTAAGGGATTAAAGTCCGTTAAAGACACTCCTACGTCAGATTGGGTTGACGTCCTGTGGACCGTCCCGTCTTTAGTAGGTGATCTCGATCACTAGTGGGAGTTCCCAGGTCGGTGGAAACCTCTCTCATTGACCTTTTGTTTAGTCTCCTTTATCCCCTGGCCATCATCGAACGACTGAAAGGTCTGAATCTGGAGTTCGATTTGTATTAAACCTTTCTCTTAAACGGTCCTTTAGACCTACCGACGTGTGTACGATTGACATTCTAACAGCTCCAGGAGGATACATCTTTTACTCACTAATAAACATTCATGTAATTCCACTCTCTTCTTATATTATGACCATAGTCTCAAATTATCAAGTACAACTCAGAGATAACTTACGTTGCAACTTACCAGAATTCGATATTAGTATGTAAGTGTGTCCAGTACGCATATATTAGTTAAAGGAAAGAGGAACTTCACGATATAATTCTTTTGTTCACCAGTTGTTTTAGACTGACTTATAGTTTGTAACAGATGACTTGGGTTTGGCCCCAGACGGGGTACCTCTGGAGTAACTATTTAGAAAGTTAAGAAATCTTTAACGGGAGAAAACCTCCTTGAGGTCATACCGATAAATACCAAAGAGATTAGTCTTCAAACGTCATGCAAGAAGGAATTGACTTTCAGAGTAAGCTTTTTTCTTTTGACTTAGCACTTGTATCTCTTGTCTCCCTCTCCCTACCTAACCCTCAGACCCTAAGCATCTACGAATGATAATATATATAGTATTACCTTAATGAAACGATATGTGGTCTTTGATTATGTTGTAACATTTAGTTGACATGAGTTTATCTCATTTTAAAAAATTCCTCTCTCTTTTTTTTCTTTACTATTTTATTCAGTACTCTTTCCCTCTACGACAGATGAAACATGTAAGGGGATGGGATTTGTATGTTGGGTGTTGAACAAAATTTTCAATGTGAAGTGAATCCCAACAATGTCAACGGCGGTTGTCACCAGTGATTCATGTTAGGGTCCCTTCTTTTACTACCACAACTAGAGGATAATGTGAGTACCTTTGACTGTACGAAGGAAGGTTTCTTATGGTACGTCGACGGTCACCACCGCGTATCGTAAGGACCTGTACCTCGTGAACCTTCGTAGACGTCAAGATCGAGGGTTTTCAGTGTAAATCAAACCAAGTGTTTTATACGAATCGAAGGTCCACTCAGTTTCATAAACTTATACGTTTTTATTTAACTGAGGTTCCACTAGTCTTTCCACTCAAACTTCGGTGTATATAGTCACATTATTCCTTTTTAGCTCCTATTGGATCCTGTCCGAGTTAATGTCTTTTGCCCTTTTAACCTCTCCTCTCCTGACTTGGAATTCTCTTTTCGTAGAGTAATTACGAAGTGGAATCTAGAGAGGAAAGTCTAACCTTATGTATTTTTCAGATTTAAAGTATATGTACATATTATATATGTGCATCCACCGTGTCACCGTTTCTTAGACGGACGGTCTACGCCCAAGTCAGGGACCCAGTCCTTTTCGGGGACCTCTTCCTTTATCGTTGGGTGAGGACATAAGAACGGACCTTTTAGGGTTCCTGTCTCCTCGGACCGTCCGATGTTAGCTACCCCGAGACTTTTCAACCTGTGCTGACTCGTGTGTGTATGGATGGATGTATGTATGTATGTATGTATACGTATGTACATGTCTTAATTACTCCTTATTTTTGACTCTTTATATTAAAAAAATCACCTCCTTTCAAATTGTTAAGATTGTACATTTAATGTATATGTCGTTCACTCATCTTTTGAATTTATCTATTTACCCTATTTGGTAATCGACTCTTCAGTGTTCTTTGATTACACTACATCTTTTCTTCTTGGGGACCTCGGTCTAATTGGAATGTTTAAAATGTGGAAATTTTACATGGTGAATTTTTACATGTTTACCCCTCAAGGGACCAGTAAGTCACCGATTCTGACCCGAGGGTTACGTCCCCGAACTAAGACTAAGGACGAGCCCCTTGATCTCGTCTTGGGTGTGGGGTGTTGATTTTTTAAGACGCACGTGTTGATTCTGGACCTTGTCGGTTTCTTTATTTATTTATAAAACATTTACATGTGTACGTTTATTACTCCGAGTCGAGAAGACCGACGTGGTTGGAAAAAGTAATAGTAGTATAGGCAGATACACAAGTGAGAGGTACCTAGGGGTACCGGGTACGAGGAAGACCGAGGAAAAACCCGAGTTGATTGTCGACAGTGAGGATTCCGAGGTGCACCTACGAGATCAATGGTTTATTGGTACCGAAAAAAGAAGTAGTGGAAGGACTTTCACTGTCAACGAGTCGACACAGGTTGAGAAACACTGGGGTACCTGATATGTTAGGTACCATAAGAGGTCCGGTCTTATGACCTCACCCATCGGAAAGGGAAGAGGTCACGGAGAAGGGTTGGGTTCCTAGTTCGGGTCCAGAGGGTGTAACGTCCGTCTAAGAAATAGTCGACTCAGTATTCCCTTCGGGTTCTTATGACCCCACCCATTGGAGAGGGAAGAGGTCCCCTGGAAGGACTGGGTCCTTAACTTGGTCCCTGTCATTTCGCAGACAGATGTTACGTCATCTGGGTCCAAGCTCGGGACCAAACCCTTCTAGGGGACCTCTTCCTTTACCGTTGGGTGAGGTCATAAGAACGGACCTCTTAGGGTACCTGTCTCCTCGGACCATCCGGGGTCAGGTGCCCCAGCGTTTCTCAGCCTGTGCTGACTCACTGAAGTGCAACGAGTGAAATGAAGACGTGACGTCCGTCTAAGAAATGGATGACTCGATAGTCCCTTCGGGGGGTAGTTGGAGGACTCACTTTATGTTCAAGAATGATCGGATACCCATCACTCACCCGTATTTCAACTAAGAATAGAGTTGGTGACAAACTTGAGGTATAAAACCAACCTTGTGTTCTCTATCACATTCCTCGTGTGTAGAATGTCAGGTTCCTGTGAACCCTATCTTAGAGTCAAGTAAATGACACATAAAAGCCCTTTAATAAACCCTACTGATTCTCTGTATCAAAGGAATATACGTTTTCCTATTTTTAATTTAGGTGAAAGAACTTAAGAACCCTACGAATTTACACGTATAAATATTTCGGAGACTACGACGGATTATGTATTCACGGGTCATTTTAAATGACGGAGAGAGAGCCATGTCTCCCTTTGTTTATTTAGATTGTACAGAGTTAAAAAGGTCCGTCGGATCAGTGTTTAAAAATGTTAATCAGTTTCCTTATTCTGACATATACATACGGTTGAATCCTACTTTGCGTATACATTTACACTCAGAACCAATATTAGAATAAGAAGACAGTGTACACAGAAAATGACACTCGAAGAAGTTATAAAAACCTTATATTAAAATTAAACTTTATATTTAACTTTGTGACCTTTTTATTAGTTTTACGTAAAGGATGTTTTAGTAAGTAGGAGGAATCACATAAACGACTCCGACACGAGACGACCTTTATGTTTCAAAGTTTTAAGTTCGTTTAAAGTACGCTATTAATGACACTCGTTTCGTTTACAGAGTGATAACTACAAATTATTACACATCGATACTATATATATGAGAACTTTTTTATATAAAATTATTCATTCTCTATTGATCAGTGATGTAGAGATAAGACATCAACAATTTTAGAGAGTAGACAAAATAAAAGTGAGTATAAATAGGAGACTGTCGGTAAACTAATCAATCCAGGTCATCCCGGACGTCAGAAAGAACTGAGATTTGAAGACTAGACGAAGACTCTGTGATATCAATCTTAACGGAACCTCTGTCTATTTATCGAAGACATACCCTTTAATCTCCTTGTTTACAGAGTGAACCGTCGTCCGGTCGTACGACAGATTCCTAGAAGATATCCTTTCACTGTTGATTCTGTACGGTTCGTACAAATGTTAAAGATGACTTACTTTACGGTGAGTCTTATCTTGTTTTCAGTACTGTAGGAAACAGGGTTTGTAATTACTGGTCTCACGGGACCTAAAAAGAGAGTGTCGGAACTTACCTTCCTAAAACGACCGGACTCTACTCCAACCTTTATTTAATTGACTCAGGAGACTACAGTCCTACTTGATTCGTGAGTAAGGAAGGTGCCCACTACACTCACGTATGATGAAAAGTAGAGACTTACCGACTTAACCAGACGGGAACCAGGAAAAGGTAAAGATTGTGAATGGTACTTTCCATCTAGAATTACCGAGTCCTTAAATGTTTTCTTCCGCGGAACTGGAACTTCCGTAATTTTATGGTCTTTAAAATTAGAATTTTCCTAATTGGTCAGGGTCGGGACACAAACGTTTTGCTCCTTTGACTTAGAGTGGAACGAACAGTAGTCTCAGTTCGTCATCCTCTTAGTCTTGATCTTGGTTCTGATCCTGTCATCAAGTTGGATTCCTGGGTAAAAGACACAGTTATGAGGAGTACTATTTAAAGTCGTTTCTGTTAGTGATTTGTCTAAGAGATTTTATTTTCTTTATTATTAAAGGGTTTCCCGGAAGTTAAATTAAGTTAAATTATTTGTAACAAATTTCTGGTCATACAGTCCGTATTATATGTCTCAGACCAGGTCACTACTAATGGATTAAAAAAAACTGATCTGGATGTATTCTATTCTCTTAGGTTTCTAACAGAAACTAGTCGATTTTCCGGATCTCCAACCAAATAATATACGTTTCCAGGTTTTGTAAAAGATTGAAGGTAAGACACAGGATTTCGACGTTACTGAACGATAATATAAACTGAGAAAGTTTATCAGTTTTATGAAGGACCCAGTCTTCGGAGAGGGTCGAGAAATCACAAGTCTTTGTGAATAGTCAGTTTTCGATACATTCCACAGTCGAACGATTGGGTGGTGTCTATACGGAACCTGGACGTGTTTTGTTTCTCCAACAAACAAGGTTTTTAGGTCGTTTCTTCTTTGACGACATATTAAATCTGTAATGAAGTTGTCGGGAAATTAAACTTCTTTTTCGAGTAAAAAATTTTTTCTTTGAGTTCCTAGGTGGATAAGATCAGAGGTAAGATAAACGGTCTCGTACAAAGATTCCACCCCTCCCGTTCAGACCCAACAACCCACTATTACTGAAACTTCCTCCTTCTGGTGTGAAATGGTGAGGGGACTACGTGTAGGATCGATGATGATATAAACCATGGGTCCGACGACTGTCTACTACTCTACCTAGACTCTAATTTCCTTTCCTGCCAGAATCTCAAGTTCCAACTCAACTTTTGGCCCGTAGAAGGAACTGGATCCCATCCTAATTCTTTCACCGTCATTTCAGTGTGCTAGGTACAACTCACCACGAATGTCTAGATCTTTTCGGTCTCGATGGGAGATTACCATCCATCGTATGTCAGCCGAATTTCTCTTTCTAGAACCGAGTCTTTCCTCGACCCACGAGGGGGTCCTAACAAGGAGACTCCATGAAAAGATTCGTTTCATAACGACCATAAGTGACACTGACACCTACGTGTACCGCCGGGACACCGGGATCCGTCATCCCGAAGGACCGTGCATCGAAGGTACCACCCGTTTCGTCGACGACACCTCCGACTGTCTAGACTGCCCATACACCAAGAGAGTCACGTAAAAGTCGTAATTTACCGACAACACTGACACTACCACCGAGAAGATCACTACCTTACATTAGGACTCACTTCTCTCCTCCTATCAGAATGGTCCGGACTCCTACCAAATGGTTCCTTGACTGGAATCTTAGACTAAGAGTGAATATGTGACCTCAAAGACTCTTTTATAACTTGGGTATCCGTAGACTACTGTTGGATTAGATCACGTCTGGAGAAGGTTTCGGAGAGTTCGTATTGTTTTAATATTTCAACACACTATCGGAAGAGGACGGTGCAACAAAAAGTCTTCAGAAGATCCAGTCAAGGAGGGAGGGAGAGTTGAAGATGGTCGACGGACGGACGGAGAGAAAAGGGGAGAGTCGGGGTCTCTACATGGAAGGTACATATTTTTCGAATTCGGTGACACACAATACCCACTTGTCTCCTTTTATTTTGCTTTTTTATGGATGGAAGTTTCATGATATTAAGTTGTGGGGCTCTTTTATACATAATATATTTCCTATGTACTTGAAATTCCATTTCTTTAATCCAAAAGACAATCTTATTATCTTCTATGAGGACAGAGTGTGATAGTATCCTGTATCTGGTTATCTGGTTATAAAGATTCTAGAAACAAGGAAGAAAGAGACATGTGGAGTTTATCTGTGTAGAATAAGGGTCGTTAGTCACCGAATGTGTCCTTTACATGAGTTAGAACTGAGACAATAACTTATTCAAAACTCCTAAGTGACGATTCATATGACTCGAGAATCCGACTGAGATCCCGTGTCACTATCTGTATAGAGTAAAGTGAAATTTTACCCGAGTGATTGTACATTAACGATATGTATAACAATCGAACGTTTGAAAAGGTAAGTTGTCGGAACCTGGTCGTAACCCAAAGAGGGACTTTAAAGTGTTTCTAAAATCTTTCAGAACATTGGGACTTCGATGTACTTACCTCTTCTCAACAACTTCAATTAGTCTTCATGAGAATCCCTAAACGGAGAATGTGAAGGATAGACTCGTAAATATCCTCTAACACTGAAGTCAATTCAGTGAGTCAGGATAGGCTGAGAAACGCTGGGATACCTGATGTCGTACTGTTCGAAGGGATAGGTAGTGGTTGAGGGTCTCGAATGAGTTTGAGTACAGGTAACTCAGCCACTACGGTAGGTTGGTAGAACAGGAGACAGTAGGGGAAGAGGAGGACGGAAGTTAGAGAGGGTGTAGTCCCAGAAAAGGTTCCACAGTCAAGAAACGTAGTCCACCGGTTTAATAATCTCAACGTCGAAGTCGTAGTCAGGAAGGTGACATATAAGTCCTGACTAAAGGATATCCTATCTGAGTAAACTAGAGGAACGTTAGGTTCCCTGAGAGTTCTCAGAAGAGGTTGTGGTGTCAAGTTTTTGTAGTTAAGAAACCAAGAGTCGAAGAAATATCAGGTTGAGAGTGTAGGTATACACTGATGACCTTTTTGGTATTGTAACTGATCTGTCTGAAAACAACCGTTTCCTTACAGAGACGAAAAATTACACTACAGATTCAACCGGTATCGAAAAGAAGGTTCCTTGTTTGTAGAAAATAAAGTACCGACGTCAGTGTTAGACGTCACTAAAGTCTCGTGTTTTTTTGTCAGAGAGTGACAAAGGTAACAAAGGGGTAGATAAACAGTACTACACTACCGTGACCTACGGTACTAGAATCAAAAGACTTACAACTCGAAATTCGGTTGAAAAAGTGAGAGGAGAAAGTGAAAAGTGGTCCCGAAGGGACCACCGAGTCTCCAATTTCACAGACGGACCTTACACCCTCTGGTCCCAAGCTAGGGACCCAGCCCTTCTAGGGGACCTCTTCCTCTACCGTTGGATGAGGTCATGAGAACGGACCTCTTAGGGTACCTCCCTCCTCGGACTATCCGATGTCAGGTACCCCAGGGTTTCTCAGTCTGTACTGACTCGCTGAAGTGAAGTGAAAGTAGTTCTCCGAGAAATCAAGAAGTGAAAGACGGTATTCCCACCACAGTAGACGTATAGACTCCAATAACTATAAAGAGGACTGTTAGAACTAAGGTCGAACACAAAGTAGATCGGGTCGTCAAACGTACTACATGAGACGTACATTCAATTTATTCGTCCCACTGTTATATGTCGGAACTACATTAGGGAAGGGTTAAAACTTGGTCAGACAACGAAGTACAGGTCAAGATTTACAACGAAGAATTGGACGTGTGTCTAAAGAGTTCTCCTTCCAGTCTACCAGACCATAAGGGTAGAGAACTTCTTAAAAGGTGTCAAACAAAGGTGTATCAGTTTCCGAAACCGTATCAGTCATTTCGTCTTCATCTACAAAAAGACCTTGAGAGAGTGAAAAAGATACTAGGTTGTAGTCTACAACCGTTAAACTGGAGACCAAAGAGACGGAAAGGATTTAGGTCGAACTTGTAGACCTTCAAGTGTCAAGTGTATGACGACTTCGGACCGAACCTCTTAAAACTCGTAATGAAACGATCGTACACTCTACTCACGTTGACACACCGTCAAACTTGTAAGAAACCGTAACGGAAAGAAACACTAACCTTACTTTTGACTGGAAAAGGACAGGACACCGGTGACGACTCAAAAAGTTTAAACGACCGTATAACTCACGTCGGGAAAGTGTCGTAGTAGAAAATCCTAAACTTTAACGAGTTGACCCTAAGGTAGTGGAGATGATCGAAACAAATATCACTACTAAGGATTCCAGGTGAACTGAAGTGTAAGGTCCTACAGACCGAGATCCACTCACTGGTGTGTTAACACCACTATTCTATTCTTTCGGAAGGAGTCACTAGTTACGTTTCTTTATCTCCTTTTGTTGTTTTACCCTTTCTGATCTCTAGAGAAGTTCTTTTAATCTTTATGGTTCCCTTGTAAAGTACGTTTCTACCCATGTTATTTCCTGACTTTACTATACCTGGATTGTCTTCGTCTGCTATAATTCTTCTCCACCGTTCTTATGTGTCTTGTTGATGTGTTTTTTTAGTAGTACTGAGTCTATTGGTGCTACCATACTAGTGAATGGGTCTCGGTCTATAAGACCTTACATTTCAGTTCACCCGGGATTCTTCGTAGTAATTCTTCTTTCGATCACCTTTACTACCTTAAGGTCAACTCGATAAAGTCTAGGATTTTCTATTACGACACTTGTACGACGTTAGTTATACGGTCGTTTAAACCTTTTGAGTCGTCCCCGGGGTCCTGTCCTTTTCCAGTCAAAAATAAGATCAGGGATCCTCTCCGTTACGGTTCCTTACAAGTTTGATGGTGTGTTAACATGAGTAGAGTGTACGATCGTTTCATTACGAGTTTTAGGAGGTTTATTCTGAAGTCATCAAACACTTGACACTTGAAGGTCTACAAGTTCGACCTAAATTTTTCCGTCTCCTTGGTCTCTAGTTTAACGGTTGTAGACTACGACCTAGTAACCTTTTCGTTCTCTCAAGTCTTTTTGTAGATGAAGACGAAATAACTGGCGTGGTTTCGGAAACTAAGACACCTAGTGTTTTTGGACACCTTTTGAGAAGTTCTCTACCCTTATGCTTTGGTGGACTGAACGGAGGACTCTATAGATATACGTTCAGTTCTTCGTTGTCAATCTTGACTTGTACCTTGTTGTCTAACTAAGGTTTATTCCTTTCCTCATGTAGTTCCGACATATAAAAGTAGGACGAAATAAATTGAGTATACCTTCAATATAGTACGTTTAACGGTCCGACCTACTTCGTGTTCGACCTTAGTTCTATCGACCCTCTTTATAGTTATTGGAGTATATACGTCTACTGTCGGGGGAATACCGTCTTTCCCTTCTTGATTTCTCGGAGAACTCCTTTCCCTTTCTCTTACTTTTAAACCGAATTTCGAGTTGTAAGTCTTTTGCTTCTAGTACTGTAGACCAGGGTAGTGTAGTAACCTTTATCTACCCCTTTGTCACCTTTGTCACCGTCTGAAATAAAACCCCCCGAGGTTTTAGTGACGTCTACCACTGACGTCGGTACTTTAATTTTCTGCGAATGAGGAACCTTCTTTTCAATACTGGTTGGATCTATCGTATAAGTTTTCGTCTCTGTAATGAAACGGCTGATTCCAGGCAGATCAGTTCCGATACCAAAAAGGGCACCAGTACATACCTACACTCTCAACCTGACACTTCTTCCGACTCGCGGTTTCTCACCTACGAAAACTTGACACCACAACCTCTTCTGAGAACTCTCAGGGAACCTGACGTTCCTCTAGGTTGGTCAGGTAAGACTTCCTCTAGTTGCGACCCTAAAGAAACCTTCCTTACTACGATTTCGACTTTGAGGTCATGAAAATGGTGGAGTACGCTTCTCAAGTAAGTGACCTTTTCTGAGACTACGACCCTCCATAATCCCCGTCCTCCTCTTCCCCTGCTGGCTCCTACTCTACCGACCTACCGTAGTGCCTGAGCTACCTGCACTCAGACTCACTTGAGACCCTCTACCACTACCTGTCCCTCCGGACCACACGACGCTAAGTACCCCAGCGTTTCTCAGCCTGTGCTGACTCACTGACTTGACTTGACTTGACCCCAGTATGGAGTCACACCAGAGGGTGGAACCGGTGGTGGGTAAGAGACCTGGTCTTAATGAAAGGTCCGGGACTCTGGTAAAGATAGACTGGAGGTAATTGGAACCCTAGAATGACCTGAAATCACTTGATAAGTTCACAGTCATACAATGATGTATACAAAGATAGACGAGGTGTGTTATTAAAACCCTTCACATATATTAAAAAGAATATACATATTTTATATACATGGTACGTGGTATACACGAAAACATACCGAACATAAAAGTATATACGAATAATGATATTACCGTTGGGTCAGGTCATAAGAACGGACCCTATAGGGTACCTGTCTCCTCGGAGCTCCCCGATGTCAGGTACCCAAGTGTCTCTCAACCTGAGTTGAATCACTGACTCGTGTATATTAGAGACCTATATATTTTACCCTAACTATTCACTAAAAAATTATAAATTGTAATCTCAGGTAAGTAACGGTACAAAAGGGTATATAAAAGTTACGAAATTATAAATCGTAAATATTATAAGTGTGACTGACTTAAAAAGTAGAATATTAGATGACTCTTTAGTGACACAAAGATCAAAAAACTATCATCTTTACACCGTATTCAAATTGAGACTCGGAGGTTACTTCAAATGCATCTAGAGAAATACAGACCGATTGACTATGGACACGGGCTGTCTTCGGACAGACTTACCCTCGGACCTTATCTCCCTGTCACACTACTAAAATCGTTGTTATGCGGTCCTAGTCTTTCCTTATGACTAAAAGTCAAATCGAACCGTCGACGGTGAGTTTTAGGAATACGTCAAGTCGGTGTACCTGAGTAAAGAGATATACCCTCCATTTCCTGTCATTCATCTTTAATTGTATTATAAAATGTGTCAGTCAAAGAGTCACTTGATGCCTCCAGTACTTCGTTTTAACGAAACCCTATGGGAGGTAAAACGGTGGTAGTCACCGGGTCGAATTTGTAATCTTCTCTAGTATATAACATCTACGTCCCAAAGGACTCTCGTCACCACCATTGTGGACTACCCTCTACCGTCATGGACCACCCCCTGTGTTTCGTTCTTACTACGAGTAGTCCTGTGAACAAACACCCGTACACCCTCTGGGAAGATATCTGAGAATCTTTATGGACCCCCTTCTCGTAAACGGTCCTGCACTCTTTCTGAGTTCTTGAGTTTTTGTCTGAGTTCAAGAATGATTGTCACGCTGGGGTAGTCAAAAACACTAGATCACTATGGACTCCCTAGACCGATATATTAGTTGTGAAGATTTTGTAGAAATTTAAATATCCATAAAAAAGGACGGATGTGAATAAAGGAGTCCTATTATGGGGTCTTCACTCGCATTAAACATTTATGACCCATTATAAATACACAGAAACCTTTAATGTTTCTGTATTTATAATGAAACGTACGTCCTAGAATCCAGGGACTGGTCGCTCGTTTGTGCACGGGGGGATGACACCTTCGTGTCTCAGAATTAATGACCTACTGGTCACTTCAGGGGTACTTTGATGTAAATGAAGATTACCTAAAAAGTTCTGTCTCAAGGAAATCCTCTGATGATCCTTTATGTGAATCCTCGTTTATTTTGGGGACTTTCGGGATTATAAGATCCGTCATAATTAGAAGGGTAAGAAGTAAGAGTCTCTCGACCATGATTAATTTCTAAGGGAAATCATTGAAATTAACTATTTATTTAGACCTAAGACTTATCTACATTAACCTATACATCATTAATATGGTTGGGTAAGATATACTAACGTCGATCAGATTAAAATCAGTAATCTATATATCTAAAGAGATTTTCTATTTCCTTCTAAAGGACTATACAAACTGAATACCAGTCGTAGTGAGTGGGGCACGTCAAGGTATTCGAAAGGTCGGAGACCCAATCAGGACTGAACAGATCAAACAAAAAAAAAAAAAAAAATTAGATCATTGGATGAGTGTATTCTAGACTTTCCATTTGTTACGGAAAGGATGTTGACCCGTTACTCTATCTCACTTTATACAAATGGACCTCTTTACTATAACCGTCGTCTTCGTTTTGAGACGTTTATTGTGTGTGTTCCAAAGTGGGTCTACGTCAAATTTTTTAAGGGACCACTGAACCTACCATTTCTTAGGCGGACGTTACGTCCTCTGGACCCAAGTCAGGGACCCGACCCTTCTAAGGGACCTCCTTCCGTTCCGTTGGGTAAGGTCATAAGAACGGACCTCTTAGGGGTACCTGTCTCCTCGGACCGCCCGATGTCCGATACCCCAGCGTTTCTCAGTCTGTGTTGACTCACTGTTTCATATGTTGTTCGTGTGTGTTCATCACTTTTCCACGTATAAAAGAAAGTATAAATGATAATAAATTTTTTTCATTATCTGTAGTAAACATGAAAATAAAGGTGCCACTACACGTCAATGTCAAAGAATGGACACCATTTTACTGAACATAAGTGATTACGGTATTAATTATAAGGTATCGTTAAACATTTATCTTAATTTCAGATTCTTGGTGTCGGAATTCCCCAGACACTAGATTGGTGTTGAATAGAAATTTTGAAAGAGTGAGTGAAAAAAAGGTAGTAGGTATAGTTTAAAAAAGGGAAACAGAGTTTATGTGAAAGTCAGCATCTCCAGTTCTGTTCTCAGACATACGCTTGTCCTGATTCCGGTCAAACTTTATTTTCACCCTCTCAAGACCTAAAAGCTTCTTCCTCTTGTGTTCAAGATCAGTAGTATAATTGATGTAAGTCGGGAAGTCAGTTACCTCTAGACCTGTTTTTGTCCTTGTTCCTTGACAAACCACAGAGAAAACCACGGACAGGAAAACGGGTGAAGGGACTAGAGAGGTAGCGGGTGTCCCACACACCTTGTTTGATGACCACAGTCTGTACCATCGGGACAAGTCTCGAGTGGAGTTCTTTTGGACGACGTGCTACATATCGACTAGCTATGGAAGCTGAAGTGTGTAAAAACCTAGATGGTGTGTCAAGTTGGGGTCCGAAACAAAAACATCGTACAAATCAACGAAGTCAGTACGGACTGGGAGACGGTGGGGTTCCTGACATCGGGTGGTCCAAGGAAACGGGTACCTTAAGAGGTCCGTACTTATGACCTCACCCGTCGGTAAGAGAAGAGGTCCCCTAGAAGGGCTGGGTCCTTAGTTTGGGTCCAGAGAACGTAACGTCCGTCTAAGAAATGACAGACTCGGTGGTCCCTATGTCATTCTTAGCATCCTGGTCTGAGAAGGACGGATCTCACCTAAGAAGATTACCATCGGTAGTAGGTGCAGGTCCCAGAGAATGACAATTTTCGTTTAGGTCGACGACGACAACTGACAGATCCGACAAAGACAGAATAGGTCAGGTCAATAGTGAACACCACAAAATAACTCGATAGATGAAAGAGAGTGTAATAAATAATTAATGAAGTTCGTCTGTAGAAATTTTACTGATCAGTCACCTATCCGTAGATCCAACGAAGGTACAGGACCGATGATATTTGTCACGACACTACTTGTAACCCCATGTGCACAGAGAAAGTTAAGACCAAAGGAGTCACACAAACGGGTCGTCACCCTAACGACCCAGTATTCCGTCAAGAGAAACACATAAAATTCCTTAGAGGTGTGACAAGAGGTATCACCGACATGATCAAACGTAAGGGTGGTTGTCACATTCTCCCAAGGGAAAAGAGGTGTAAAAGAGGTCCTAAATAACGAACATCTGAAAACCTAGTGTCGGTAAGACTGACCACACTTTACCATGGAGTAACACCAGAACTAAACGTAAAGAGACTATTACTCACTACAACTCGTAGAAAAGTACACAAACAATCGGTAGGCATACAGAAGAAACCTCTTTACAGATAAATCAAGAAACCGGGTAAAAAACTAACCCAGTAAATAAAAAGACCTTAACTCGATGTATTCAACGAACATATAAAAACTCTAATCAACAAACAGTCAACGAAGTAAACGATAATAAAAGAGGGTAAGTTTTCAGACAGAAAAGTGGAACGAATATCAAAGGAAACAACACGTCTTCGAAAATTAAAATTAATCTAGGGTAAACAAATAAAAACGAAAATAAAGGTCTTAAGACCCTCCACCTAGTATCTCCTAGGACGACACTAAATACAGACTCTCACAAAACGGATACAAGAGGAGATCCTCAAAATATCAAAGACCAGAATGTAAATCTAGAAATTAGGTAAAACTCAAATAAAAACACACCCCACAATCTTTCACAAGATCAAAGTAAGAAAATGTTCACCAACTGGTCAAAAGGGTCGTGGTGAACAATTTCTCTAACAGAAATTAGGTAACATATAAGAACGGAGGAAACAGTTTCTATGATTGTGTGTATATACCTTAAATCTTTCTACTATTACTATTGGGACATACGCTCTGTCGTTTTCTCTGTGTTTACATTTCTTGTCTGAAACCTGAGACACCCTCTCCCTCTCCCACCCTACTAAACCTTCTTACCGTAACTTTGTACATATGATAGTACATTCTTTACTTAGCGATTAGATCCAAACTATGTCCTATGTCCTACGAACCCCGACCACGTGACCCTACTGGGTCTCTCTACTATACCCCTCCCACCACCCTCCCCCCAATCCTTGAGTACATGTGGACACCACCTAAGTACAGTTACATACCGTTTTGGCTATGTCATAACATTTCATTTTTTTATTTAAGTTAATTTTTTTAAAGATTTTCCTTTTTTTTTTTCCGGATCAGTCCTTGTGACCTGACACGGGTACTTTATTTCCCATTGAGAAACCGTTAATTCTCCTAAATGTGACAGTGGTAAGCATGAGAAACGTTCCCTCGTTTGGTGGGTGTGACTAATCCGATTAGTAAGTGTTAAAAAAACAGACAATTCTTGGTAACTGTGTATAAGTGGACATTGTATATGATAAACCTAGATGTTATCTAAACAGTCTCAAAAGTGGATTCTACGTATGACTACAACAGATTCGACAGGTTGAGAGTGTCCCATTAACTATCAGATAAAAAAAAGGGTACGACCTGTTTTTCCTTAATATCTATAAAGATCTTTACAATAAGTATACTTTTTATAAAAGACTACTATTTCACAAACATATATAATGATATATGGAATATATATATGAGGTATGGTATATATATTGGTACATTATTTATGTATAAATATATTACATTATTTCCGTATGAATTAACACGTAGTTCTACCTTACGTAAATTTAATACCTTTTGGTTATATTGGATATAGAGATTATTGGTCAAAAAGAAAAAAAAGTTCTAAATGTAAATTCATGTGTCTTACCTAACACTTAATAGACTCTTTATTGACAGACAATAATACAGTACTGAAGTATAACGGTTTTTCGGACTCAAGGATACTTTTGGTTTGACTAAAAGAATTTTTATTTTACTCGACGTCAACCAAATTAGTTCTCATAGTCATAGATTGTCTGGACACGTACATACTCGGAAGACGAAAGTAAAACTCCTAAGCATATGAATGTTTGAGAGTTCTGGAGAAGTTGTCTTTACAAGGGTCTCCGACATTAGGAGGAAGTTGGTATTGTTCAACATGTATCGTAATGTTCACAATACACTCCTTTTCCTAACAAAAATATAACATATTAAAAAAATCATTGTAATTGATTCAAGAGAGATTTTTACACAATTCTATGTAAACGTTTTAATCTTTATATTTTGTATTTCTACTATAAAACAGTTTAATGGTTAAATACATGTGGTAAATATAGAAAAGAACAGGTGTAAAGTCACTCACTTTTATTTTTTCATATTATGTCGTAAGACAACTAATACAAGATCAGATGTCCTGATAATTGATACGACCATCCATAATGCCCGTCTCTCTTAAGACACCGGTTCATTTAATTCTTTCACTATCTAATTTGGTAAACTAATCCACCACCAAGTTTTGTTTAGGACCTCTTCCGTTACCGTGGGGTGAAGTCATGAGAACGGACCTTTTAGGGTACCTGTCTCCTCGGACCACCCGACGTCAGGTACCCCAGCGATTCTCAGTCTGTACTGACTCGCTAAAGTGAAAGTGAAAAGCGAAAGTACGTAACCTCTTCCTTTACCGTTGGGTGAGGTCACAGGAACGACCCTCTTCGGGTACCTACCACCTCGGACTACCCGACGGCAGATACCCCAGCGTGTCTCAACCTGTGCTGACTTCACTGAATCGTCGTCTTCGTCGTTTTATTTGGGTGTTGAAGAAACTACGAAGGAAGTTGCACGAGGGATTAAGGGAAAGGAATCTTACAATCGAACTGAATCACTAAGTGAAGGTTGGGTATCTTAGCATCACCTTCACTGGCACATACTGAAGTCTCGATTTAGTACTTTGTATGACACCGAAAGACGAACGAGAGACTAAAAAACCTACGGAGTAAGACACCCTTCGGTCGACGGTACAGTCCTCCTGGGAGTCCTCAAGACACTTCTCCACGTGGGCTATTTATTGTCCGGGGGACGGTCGTCGGCGCACGTACTTAGTAGAAGCTGTATCTAGGGGGACGGGGTCAGTGCGGAGTGTCAGTGTAATTCTTCTCTAGTTTAGGTAAATCCATTCATTTCAAAAGTCTCCTCAGTTAAGTCTCTTTAAGCCTTTTCGGGTCTACGTGAACCGACTCATTCCGTGTCTTCAGCTTCGTAAGGTTTAAGGACTAGAAGGCACGTAAAGGACACGTCTCCCGTAAAATCGTGAATTAACCGTCTTCTAATAGCTATAGACTAATTTATCCATAAAAAGACGGTTGTCGGTAACGGTTTTATTAAGTGTTTATAATCTCAGGTAGAGACATTCCAACCAGTATAAGGTATCGACTAGTATTCTTTAATTATTTAACACTTACAATTTAGAAATTTTCAGTTGAGACAATGTCCCTCTCGTCGGTGTGTACTAATTCTTTACGTAAAAAAAAAATTTAAAGTTTCGACTTTGAGTTTTCTAGGAACAAAACGACTTCCTTTAACGACGACCCTAAGTCTACTCTCATTCTGGAAATGTTCTCAGATGTAGTAGTGTCGTCCGAAGGAATCTGTTGTGTACTCCCTTTTCGAGCTTCTCCTAAAGGTACTGAGAGTCCTCTTTTCCCTAAACTCTTTCCGATGATTGGAGGTTTTACGTCTATATCGAATAGGTTTGAACACCGTTAGTATCGTCTACCTTGACGAATGGTGAATAGACTGGTGAAGGGAACCAATATTACCGACGGGTACCTACCCGTTACATTCTTAAAGTCTGGTGTTACAATTTTTACCAAAATTAAGGTGAATTAGATTTGGGTTGGTTCCCTCGTGAGAGAGAAATTGTGAAGTTAACTTAGTTCAGTTGAGTTTTCCTTAACGTCCGTTGCACCGATCGAGAGCAGTAGACAACCAAAGTAACGAAACTACACTTGTTTAAAAGTCAGACTTGGTCAAGAGATTGTCGTAAGGAACCAAACACTCATAGAGAGTTGACGTATATAAATTAATCGACGGGTGGGTAAATAAAACGATATCATAAAGAAAAGGAGAAACAACTTATAATGATTTGAGGAATGATATTGTATATGTTTACACATCAAGTCAATAACAGTTGATCCTCATTAAACGAGGGTTCCCCTGTAGAACATTGACCCATCGTTGGAGGTCCTAGAAGGGTCCTGTCTAGTGGACGGGTAAGGTACGGGAGATGGACGGAGAACAAATACCTTTTTGAAATCGGACGATCCGAAAGGGGTTCAAGGTTTCTTGTTTAAATTAGTCTCTTTACTCTTATATTTCTTTGTTGTCTTTTATCAGTTGGTTCTGTTTTATTATTATCAAATCGGTAATTTGTTTTGGTTCCCCAAAATCAGGGAAGAGTTCCCGAGATCTATTATGTAGTCGGTAACAAGACAACGACAAATCAACGAAACAGTACAAGTTGAGAAACGATAGGGTACCTGCCATCGGAGGACCCGAGGAAACAGATACGTTAAAGGGTCAATTGTTATGACCTCACCCAACGGTAAAGGAGGAGGTCCCCTAGTCGAAGTGGGTCCTCCAGAGGACGTAACCGTCCACCTAAGTTTATAATGATTCCGTCTATAATCTTTCTACGTGTGAACTTAGTGTATTAAAACTGGGTACATTTTCTTTACTAAAATACTTTAATCTTAACCACGGTAAGGTAATGGAATATAGATCTTGGTTACAATTTTCTCAGTATCTTAAGTGATATTTAAGTGAAAAACATATTTACAGTACAAAACAGAGTGAAACGTAAAAAGAGATAATGGACCTACTTCGGGGTATATTTTACAGATATAAATTTCGAGGCGGGACTTTTCCGCAACAAAAGTACTCTGTACCTATATGAAAGAGTAGTACCTGTTACTCTTGGTTCAGTAACAAAGTGGCTAGTTCCAAAATGAAAGGTTACACCGATAGATCTTTTATCTTCAGTTTATTCAGGAGTTTCAATAGTAGATAATTTTTTACAAAAGAAAGAGGGATGGGACCTGGAATGAGGTTATCTATTAAAGATGTCAACAGAAGTTTTGTCTTGGACTCTGTCCCTAAACCCATGTACACCATAAACCTCTGAACGGGAACCCTCTTTCCCTCACACCTTTTACACTCGTTTCCCTCCTTCACAATTCGGTCTTACACCAGGGTCGACCTTAGACCGGAGTCGGACCGGGGTGTCTCTCGACACCTCACCTTCGACATAGTGTCTCCATGACGGTGGATTCCGTTTCTATAGACGCAAGACAATGGGGGTGTAGTCAATAACCGGGACCCAGTGGGGTGAGACCCCGAAGGGACCACCGAGTCTACCATTTCTTAGGTGGACATTACGTCCTCTGGTCCAAGTTAGTGACCCAGCCCTTCTAAGGAATCTCTTCCGTTACCGTTGGGTGAGGTAAGAGGTAAGAGAACGGACCTCTTAGGGTACCTGTCTCCTCGTACCACCCGATGTCAGGTACCCCAACGTTTCTGAACTGTTTGTAAGTGAAAAAGTGTGGGTATAACCCCACCCCGACCCCGATCCATTGAAAGGTCACTCCTCCGAAGATTAGACGTATGCCGACGAAAGGTCTTTTACTCCGACACTTCACAATCATAGGTTGTAAGTCTCGTTGACCACTACCCCGGTGACCGGGTCATTGTTGTTGTGAGAGGTAATTTCGACAGTACACACAAAAGTAAACACAAAAAGATAAAATTTCGTTCTGATTCAATGCAAAGAGGAAAGATTCTTCTCTCCTACCCGAAGGTTCCACCGAGTCACCATTTTTTAGACGGACGGTTACATCCTCTGCGTCCTCTGCACCCAAGACAGGGACCCAACCCTTCTAGGGGACCTCTTCCTTTACCGTTGGGTGAGGTCATAATGATCTTTTCACTCTCACTTCAGCGAGTCAGTACAGGCTGAGAAACGTTGGGGTCCTGACATTGGACGGTCCGAGGAGGTGGGTACCCTAAGAGGTCCGTTCATATTGACCTCACCCAACGGTAAACCTGGACGGGAGTTTATTAAGAACTGATTGTAAATCCAACTTTTACAAGGTTCCAGATGAATAAATTGAGTGTACTCTCCCAACAAAAAAAAAAAAAAGTGAAAGTAATTTTATATGGATTGGATGTATCACCATTTCTTAGTGGACGGTTACGTTCTCTGAATTCTCTACACCCAAGTTAGGGACCCAGTCCTTTTAGGGGACCTCATTCGGTATCGTTGGGTGACGTCATAAGAACGGATTTCTTAAGGTACCTGTCTCCTCGGACCGTCCGATGTCAGATAGCCCAATGTTTGTCAACCTGTATTGACAACATTGACTCGTACGTGTGTTCATAGTAATGACCTCGTACTTTATAAATGTTCCCCTTTATATGAATTGTTACAATTGACACCACTGTAGCTAAAGATTAAAAGTTACACGTCTGAAGATTACGGTCACTAAGGATGTAAGTAAAGAGAAGGATCCTAAAGACTGGACTCAAGTACCCGTATAAGATTGACACGTACCTCCCAAAAGTAAAGACACTGGGTCATCCCACGGAGGATGACCCTTCCTCACACTTCGGAGGGGGCAAAGGGGACCGGATTAGACACGACTTCCGTCGTCGTAGGGGGGTCACGGGAGTACCCCAAGTTCGGAGTCAGAGAGAGTCCCTGAAGGACGGTGTGTAGTGTGGAGTAAAGGGGGTCGTAGATCAAGTGTGCCAACGGGCTCACTAACAAGATCTTCCTGTCTACATAAGTAAAATAAGGAACTTCAAACTTTACCGAAAGGGTGACCGTTTACGTCTTAAGAACCTCTACGGAGTGCCAAGAAAGGCTCGTCGGACCGAGGTCCGGTCTTACGGGACACACTAGAGGGTCGGGGGTCGTATCTGTTGCAGTTCCAAAACAAACCGTCCGCAGGAACTACTTCGACGGGAGGGTGATCTCACGTTACATTAGCAGACCTCTTTTTCAACGTCAGTTCCTGAGTCTGAGTTCGCGGAGATGAGTCTCTGGAGGAATGACCCCGGAGTTGACTCCGTGAAAAGAGGTGAGACTGAGTCATTGAAAGGTGACACTCGGGAAGAGGGAAAGGAAGACGGAGCCGAGGGGTCCCAGTATTTGTCAGGAACACAAGTCCCGAGGAGACATGGTTCTGAAGGGGAGGTAGACACGACGAACAGGTACAGAACGGTAGAGGATCTCTCGTCTGAAAAAAAACCGAATCATAAAGGTCACTAACCGTGTAATTCTCGAGAACCCTTTACAACTGAACCATTTGGTACTTGTCTCGGTATAAAACAAACGTGTATGTTTCATTAATAACTTCTCTAAGTGTGTGAACCGATTAGACAGACGTATATAGACAGACGTATTAGATTTTATAACGATTAAAATCGTTATAATTTGAAAGAGTGTACACATATGTGAGAATTAACCACATGGACTGATTCCTTGTCTTACCCAAACTATCTATAGAACTATCACAGAACTACGATACAGAAGGGTAGATTATGAACCCATCACTATTTTGAACTTAGACCTGGTCTATGATAGGGAATGATTACGAGTGAAACTTAAAAACTATTTTAAGGTCTTTGTATGTCAGATTACAGTTATTATGAATTTTCAGATTTTACAAAGAATTGTCTCATTCATCATACCATTTCTAGCAGACGTATGATGAGAAATGAGAACGGACCTTTTAGGGTACCTGTCTCCTCGGACCACCCGACGTCAGGTACGCCAGCGATTCTCAGCCTGTGCTGACTCGCTGAAGGGAAAGTGAAAAGTGAAAGTACGTAACCTCTTCCTTTACCGTTGGGTGAGGTCACAAGAACGGACCTCTTAGGGTCCCTGCCCCTTCGGACCACCCGACGGCAGATACCCCAGTGTGTCTCAGCCTGTGCTGACTTCGCTGAATCGTCGTCGTCGTCATCGTCTCTACCTATGGTGGATGTTTTAAGTCCACAGTTACCCTACCTTTGATTACAAATAAGATACTCAACTAAAGTTTTAATATGGTACATTCACTGATTATAAGAGTTAACCTATGTCAAGTTTTACATGGGTTATTACCTAAAGAAGGGTCTGACGAATATTTAAACAAATTCGTACTTTTTTCGACTTAAAATAAACCGTTCCTATTATTTACACGTAAATCGAAAGATGATTATTTTCCGTGGGTAAATGTTCATAATCGTTTATACGAAATGTTAATTAAAGATTTGTTTAAAAGTCCTAATATTAACTTTTCGAAACTATCATAGATAATATTCGGTTTTAAACTTTTACTTTTATTACTTTGGGAACAAATCTTCCTCATTCTCATATTACTGTTTGACGTTCGGAGAAATCAACTTCTTAACCAAAACTCAAAAAATATATGTTACTCAATTGATAATGGTCGAACAGTCAATTATCCTCTTTATAAACATAGAGTAAATGTTGATTTGAACATCTTCTCGTGTCTATTTACAAACGTCTCGACTCTTTTGTACCCTATGAATATGTACTCCTATGAACTCTACCAATGTTATCAATTTAGGGACAAAAATAAAAGTAAACAAGTAGTGTACAAAAAACTTGTGAGTGATATACATGAAACGATTATAAACCTTTACTTTCATGGCAATCATTCACTCTTTTTACTTAATCTAAGATCACCCTTTCTATCTATTATTAGTTTCTCCTTAGGACTACCTATCGATTTGTATTTGTCCCTATATTTGTCCCAAAATGTCTCGTATAATATTTCCACGGACTTAACCACAGTCCCTTCCGGATAGTCCCTTTCCTTATGAATTCGACCCAATACTTCTTACTCAAACAATCTACTTTTTTCGACTCCTACTTTTTCTCTCGTTCGTAAGTTCCTTATCGAAGTACTCTTTTTTTCTCTTTCGTGACCCTGACTCTACGTCTCTCTCTCTCTCTCTCTCTAAGTTATACTCGGGTCTTTCACTTTCACTTTCAGAGAGTCAGTACAGGTTGAGTAACGGTAGGGTACTTTATATACCGGTACCTTAAGAGGTCCAGTCTTATGACCTCACCCACCGGAAAGGGAAGAGGACCCCTAGAAGGGTTGGGTCCAGAGGGCGTAAAGTCCGTCTAAGAAATGGTCGACTCGGTGTTCCCTTCGGGTTCTTACTTGGGTCTCTCCTACCGTTTTCCCTCTGGTTTTCTTCAGGATAAACTTTCTAAGACTAGAATAACGATTTCTTTACTTTCTGTTAATCACCGAAATTTAACCTCTCACTGGTGTTAGCTAGACGTATACTTTTTCTGGTGAGAAGGTAGTTACTGACCTCGTACTTTGTTTTCGTCAATCATCTTCCCCGTCGATACCCTCACCGAACCTAATTTCACTACTGACACATATTTAAGTTCTGTCCAAGTCCCGTGTCCAGTTATGCCGAACTACTATCCACCCATACCTCAACTTCCTCTGTTCTGTTGTAGTTTCTACTGAACGGGTTGGTCTACCTACCCCTACGGTAAACGTCTTTATCTACTGTGATTTCTCCGGGTCCAGACCCTTTTCTACTACTCTCAGAAATCGATACAACTTCACGAAAACTCTTCACCTCTTTAGGTTGACCTCAATCGATCTACTTATTCCTTGAGTCTCTCTTAGGTTCAGGCTCTCCCGTTTCTTTTTCTTATTTCTGGTCCGTCCCTCAAAAGACAGTTACGTCGCTTCATAGTTATTAAACCTTTTCTTACTGTCTATTCTCCTTTTTTTTTATCAACATTTGACTCTGTTTGTATTTTGTCACTTACATAAAATATTCCGATTAGAATCCTTTTATTTACCAAAATACTTAGAAGCTATATATTATTCTTCACCCCGGATCACTTGTTCACCACAACTCAGTTTGTTTTCTCGCCTCAGTTTTCAGGACCAGTAACCTTGATTAGGGACAGAAAATTCTTCCCCATCGACTCTAGACCCACCCCTTCATAGTACACACTGTTTTCGACATATTTGGAAACTCCATCCCACCCTACTTCCACCGAGCACCTCAATACTTCGAAAGGGGAATAATTCTATCGGTGTTATTCAATGAGAGTTTTCAAGGATGGGTTTCATTGGTCCAATGAGGTACGGTAGAACCTTGGTTGTGTACTCGTATAACGTTCTGGCCATTCAAAGAGACGTTTTCTGGGAAAATTCATTTCAGTACGACTTCGTTTTCAGTATATAATTAAAATTACGTCAATACTCATAAGTTTATCTCTGTAGAAAATGAAATATGTTTTCGTTTAAATATGAGTGTGAAACTATTCCTTGCGTTTGGTGTTTATTGAATACTAAAAATGATCTTGTCGTTTGTTAAAAATTTCCTTTTGTTTTCAACTAGATCCGGAGGTCAAGAATCCGCATTTATCGATAGAGTTTATAAGTCTTACAGATGTAAAAAAAAAGACCACAAGGTACATTTCAAAAGAACTAGAGAAACTTGAGGATCGGAAGTCTTAGTTTCGTCAGATGTCCAAAAAAATATGTATCACTCCACCCTAAATCAAGAAGTACATACAGTACACAAGGAATCTTAAACTCTTTCTTTGGTTCGGAATACCGGACAACAAAAAAACTTCCAGTACTGTATAATAAGTTAAGGGAGAACCGAAATCTTCAAAGTGAAAAAGGATATAACTTTCTTAATTTATAATAACCCTTTTTTCCGACACACTGTACTTGATACCATCATCTCATGTATCTAAATACATTATTTAATTTTCTTGAGGTTTTATTAGTAAAATGTCAATGATCAACATGCCGTCCATTTTTCGGAACAGATCTTAGGTACAGACTAAGGTCTATTCTCTCAAGGATTGAGAACGGCCCGAACCATGAAAAAACAAAAGTTTATAGGAAGTCCCGTTTTGGTGAATAAGAATTTGATCAGACAAAATTTTTATTTGAGTATCCAATACAGTTTTACAATTAGTTGCAAGAGAGGTGTTCTCCATTTGTTTTACTTCGAACTTTTTGTTTTAACGATACTATACATGTGTGCAGGAATCTAAAGGGGGTTAAGATTCCTATTACAACCCCTGGTCAAAATCCTATAAATGACTTATAGTTCCACGAACCCTTACTTTTTAATTTAAATACATTCGATAACTGTTCCATATATCAGGTTTATAACCCCCATACTCCAGATCTTCTAATCAACCGTTGATGGAAGAAATTCGAAATTATGACGGTCCTACAAACTGAAAAAAAAAAAAGGAATGTTTTGTAAGTCCACGGGTACAAGTCGTAAGGTTAATGAAGTCCGTCCAGTTCTGTTCCAGATTGTTACTGTTTTATTCTGTAACTGTATTGTTAAATTATCTTTGTTAGAACTTAAATATACGAGAAATTTTATAGTATAAAGTTTTCACTTTAAAGTCCCAATTAAAAAACTAATTGTCGGTGATTCTTCTTGTAAACGTACACAAATTGTTCCCACCTTTATGACGTAGTTTTTATAAAGAACTTATGACACTTGTTTCCTCGGTGTTTTTGAGTCGTACCTGACACTGTAGGACCTCAAGCCGTGTCGGTCCTAGTCTAGGTTTGGGAGTCATCGTTCGTCCTCTGAGTCTTCTACGACTGAAATTAATGTTTGAAATAAACAGTTGTGTTAAGTGTCAAATATGTACCACGTTAGGTGGTATACTTGAAAGTCTTATCAATAGCTCCTTTACCCACATCGAAAGGAAGATTTTCTCGGACTAAAAGGTTTTAAAACCAATCTTAAGAATTCAAATATTTTCATGGCAGTTGTTCAATCGACTTATAAATGTAAAGATCGAATTTAAAACTTTTTATTCGTAGACAATTTACAAGGAAAAAAAAAAAAAATTCTAGGACCTAAATAAAAAATTCTGGGATTATACTTACGGTGAATAAGTTTATGAGGGTGGGGGTTCTTATTTTCAGTACAAAACGTTAATATAAATCCCTTTAGTAAAAGAAAGACACAAAATTTTTAAAATAAATGTTACATGTCGTCTAGATACATACTTTTATTTTCTTTCTCCTCGCTAGATGATCCACGGAAATGACTTAAAGAAGACTTAGGACTTTTGGAGGTTTCTCAACGTCCTATATTTTAATTTGATTTCTCCTAATTGTCGGAAAAGATAGAATTTTTTTTTTTACGAGAGTTCTAAATTTAACACGATATTGTCGAAAAAGAGATTACAGTCTCTACTTAATACGGACGTTAGACGTAAAAAGGTACACGTTTTAGTGTCACTAGGTCAAAGTCGAAGACGAGAGTGTGAGTCGGTGTTGAGGTCTCCATGTGGGTGTCTTCCGCTCCCGGTACGGGTCGAGACGGATGCGTAGGGGAGGGGAGTGGCCCGTGTTCAATGGGTCCCTTTCTTTTGGTATATTCGGAAAGTATGTAGTCTTTTGTCTATCTACGACCGTCATATTACAAATAATCGTTTACGAATATTGTGTAACAAACCGAGAGAAGTACAGTAGACTCACCGTTAAGTGTGGTTAACAGATTTAAGTAGAAGTTATTATAGGTAAAATTGTCAAAAGAAAACAGTCTAGTGAATACCTATATATATCTATCTATCTAAAAGAAGAAGGTGGAAATTTTTTACACACATATATATATACATATATATGTGTATGTATCAATCATTATTTACTATTTAAAATTTATGACGGTCCTTTTCTTCCCTGACAAACCCTCGTCAGTTAAAATGACCGGACCATTAATGTGACATATGTACATGGTAACCATGGGCTCAGTTTATTTATGAGTCTCCCCGGTAGAAACGTGGAGTAAAGAGACGTCACGGATATTGCGATCCCAAAGACTCACAACGAAGTCACAGGCAAATTAAACCGGAGATAAGGAAGAAGCCCATAGTAGTGAACCCAGTAAAATGTGTGAACAAAGGTCGTTCCATACCATAAGTTTGCCCTCAACGCCCCTTTTCCTGACACCTCAACTCGGATCCCCACCCCGTCCCTTCCTCTTTGGTAAATCGATCTCTCCAAGACAAAGAAGTATTCTATTCCGTGACTGTCTTTTAAAGAATCCATTTTCCGACGTATTCTTAAAGAACGGTAAATGTTTTTCTTTACAACAGTAGGTATTTACCAGGTATAGATCCGAGTCAATCCATCTGGGACTTTTCATTCCTGACTAGGGAGTTTCGATGTAATAATGGTCTTTGTTAATATTAAGTAAGACTCCGGAATACCGTGCAATCCTTTTCCCTCGTTTTGTCAGACCCGTGTTTTTTCCGTAGTCTGTAGCGAACAAAATGAGGTGAACAGTTTCTTTCACCTGACAAGTTGTTCGTAGTAGTTTTTTTTTTTTTTTTATCACGACCGAGTCTTAAGGTTTAAGAGAACTACCGTCTACTGGTACTACCCACATAGATAAAAAGGAGGGAAACCTCGAGTACGTGTTAAAATTTTTACGATGGTCGTTGTCAGTATTTCTCGTATATCTTTAGGAGTGGATTAACGATACGGACTCCGAGAAGTTTCTCTCCCGATGAATTACAAGAGTTATTGTCGCTAAAGGAGCGGGCGTGACACACCACAGTCAGGCAAGTTTATCTATGAAAGACAAAAGTCATTCCTTCCGTCCTGTAGGGAGAGCGACCGGTCCACCAAGTGCCTGTCCCAGGAGGATGTCCCTCAGTCGAGGACTAACACCAAAGGTCGGTCAAGACGTCTCTCGAAGGCGAATTACCTCCACCGCGCGACCTTGAACAGTATTTAGAGGTGCGAGTCGGCGGAGGACCAAAGGAACTTAAGTCGGCACTGCAACCGGCAGGTGAGTCGTCGTACCCGAGACTTGAGAGGGTGGACCTTGTGCGTACGTCTCTTTTCTGTCTGTATGGTTGTCCTGTCAGTTGTAAGACACACGAAATAGGAGACTAGTAACATAAACCTTCGAATCGAAAAACATTATCCTCGGTAGACTCTTAACTCCAGTGACACGTTAAACACTTCTCGTTCTAAGATAAAATATGTCTATGCTGAGATTTTTACTTAGATACTTGAATTTGAGATAATTGGTTTAATATACTCTCCATGATCTACAGGAACAAAGACCTCTACTCAGGACAGTGACTACGATATTTTTCCGTTAGAGATTGAAAAATTTTAAGACACACAAAAAAAAATTAAACATTAAAATTCTTCATAAACTTACACTTCTTCGGTCCTTCTGTATCCTCTTCGTCGTTCTGTCTCATTTTCTCGGACCTTGCACTTGGGTCCACTGAACCAAGAGTATCGTCGCTACGATAAACGAGACCTACATTTGTGTCTAACATCTTTGGTCTTTACCACACACGTTCTTGAGACTTAAGTTGGGGTATGAACAGTAAATCCTTAGGAGACAAATGATTTATTCGTTGTTTTACAAAACAGAGACGAAGGTCCCTTTCGTTTGTCTTTTCCTGACTGTTTAAATAACACTCCGGGTAAACCTCTTAAAGGTTCTTTATCAAGGAGTTACTTACAAATACCTTAATTAATTACATTGGACAGACTCGAGGGTAAAGTAGTCGACATCTTGACTTCTTCCTTAAGTATCCCGGACCTGAGGTAGAATCCGGACAAGTACAACTGGTACGAGCCGGTGGAAAGGTTACCTGAGACTTGAGACACAAATCACGGATACTTTTGTTGTTGTCTTCCTATTCTGGGAGAGGTCTGTCCCCTTGGAACTTCTAGTATAGATCCAATGAGTAACGGATTGTCTTTTGTATGTGACTAGTGGGAAAGGAGGTCTGTCCGGTATTTAAAAAGACATAGATAGGCTCAACATGGAGCCCGAATAACTAATAACCGGTTAACAAACTGACAAACTCGTGTACTCGTGTGTCGTGTACTTACTACCCCAATGACCCTAACATAAAAGGAACCAAATACATTCAGAGTTCCTTAAACCCCACCACCCAAGTCTGTGCACGTGTACCCCATATTTTCTAAGAGTGTTTACGACCAGCCCCAGGAACCGATTCTCCTCCGAGACGGCACCCGGGCGGCCACATTACTTGACGTGGGGTGACAGACGTAACAGGAAGACTCACTCAAACAAAGGACCTTACGCACCGATATTGTCTTGTCCGTAGAAATGTCGTATAAGGATTGGTCTACCAACCTGATTACATCAAGTTGACGTTACGTCGGAAACAAACTTCCAATTTCTTTTTTTGTAACGGTTCAGGATTGGTACGCCGGGCTTTCTTAGACGGATGTTACGTTCTCTGACCCCAAACTAGGGACCCAACCCTTCTACGGGACCTCCTCCCGTACCGTTGGGTGAGGTCATAAGGTCGGACCTCTTAGGGTGCCTGTCTCCTCGGACCACCCGATGTCAGGTACCCCAGCGCTTCTCAATCTGTGTTGGCTCGCTAATTGTGAAAGTGAAAGTTCGTACACGTGTTATTACAAGAGAGACTGGAGAAATTTTACTAAGACATGAAATCACTGGATTTTGTCTTGTTACTGGTTAGGGTACTATTTGAAAAAGATTTAGTTGTTCTTAAGTCAGTAGTTCTTCTGAAGGATCTCATTAGAGGATTCCACCTGTTCAGGGGGTAGGTAGTAACCATCGTAAAGACGAAACCCCCGGGTGAAGTGAGTGAAAAATTTACTACACCCGTGGAGGACTGGACCGTTCACTTATTGATATCGAAAGAAACCAGAACACAATGGAGACAACGAAAAACAAAATTTAAAACTATACCCTTTGTATTAACTATCAAAGACGATATCAAACTTAAGGATTTTTAAGTATATAACTTTAGGATTGAGGTGTCCACTAACAGAGTCCTCCACCCGGGAAACCCTTCGCGAATTAAGTACTTCACTACGGGAGTACTTACTGTCGTCGTAAGAATGTTTTCTCTTAGATCTTTTTAGGGAATGGGGAAGGTGGTACACTCCTGTATCGTTCTTCCAAGACCGAGGTTTGGTCCTTCTCTCAGGAAATAGTACGACTGTGATACTAAAACTTAGAGGTCTTGACACTCTTTATGTACAACAAATATTCTAGGGGTCACACACCATAAAACAATATCGTCGGACTACCTTGATTCACTCCAAGATTTATAAATGTGACTTTCAGTATCTATACACACACCCAACACCCTACCCCTCCCCCACAATGTGTTCTACCTTGACAAGTTTATAGGAACCTTCCACCGTGTATCGTCTAGTTAAGAAGACGTAGGTGGGTATTAATGTATGTACGTACGTAAAGTACTAGATGAAAAATAAAATTTTTTCAGGTGAAAGACGAACATAACAGGATTGTTCCTTATTAACGAACAAAAGACCTAGACCAAAACCCTTTTTCGTTTTTACCTTTTTACTCTTCAAGCACCGTGTGTATTAAGCGTTCTAGTTCGTAAGGAATTAGTGACTCTGTAGAATCTCCCTTGGATGTCCTTTTCTTCACGATTAAAATATCCTTAAGTCGGACTTCTAAGAATGAGAAGGGTATTCCCTGACACGCACTGACGTGAATCGAGGTCTTTGTTAATAATTTTCAAATTAAGACGAAACCCCTTTGAGAGACCAATCCGTCATAGCTAGTCACCAATCTTTACGACTTAGTGAGGTTTGTGTGAATATTTATTTGGGAGGTTGACAAATATAAGAAGAAGACAAACGGGTCGACAGAAAAAATAATCTGATTCGTAAAAACTCAGATCCCAGATATGATATAAGTGACCACATATATTGTGTAGATCACAGACCTTGTCTTTTTCGTGAGTCATCTTTAAACTACTTAACGTGACTTAATTATTCATTTGTGATAAGTATTTCAAAACTTTATTTATAGAAATTACATTTTTTTCAATTCTCTAAGTCAACAAAGAGATAGTCAAAACTAAATTAAAATTTCTGAATTTTAACGGCATACGAATGTCTCTCTTGGACTAATTATACCAGAACTTGTTTTGTCAATAGTAACAGGTTGTATAGTAATTTAAGAGGATCAAATGTAATGTTTATCTATTAGAGTTCGTCACACTTTAAACGACAAATTTTATTTTGTTAACGATAACTACTTTTTGATTTGTAAGGTATACTGAAAATAAGGGTAGAATGGTTACTAAAATAATTTTTCCTTAATTGGAAAAGATAAACTCTTAAGTATTAAAAGATTCACATTTTTCTTTTTTATGATTATATGATAAAAGATAATACTCGAATATAATTATCATACCAAGTATAATATTTCTTTTCTCGATTCTCAGATTATAAACAAATTTATTTACAAACACTTTTCACATTCTTAATTGATGACATAAGTTAAAGAAGGGTACTTACTGACCAATTGATCTTTATTAGTGAAAGAATCTCCTGTAGGTAGACTCATTCGGGGATTTAGTACGGAGTTCAGACCTCCGTGACAGTTTTGACTACCTGGATTTTAATCCAGATAAGACAAAAACTTTAATTAAAAATAACCACTTAACACTAAATGTTACAACACAATTAAAGACGGCATGTCGTTTCACTTAGTCAATATGGATATGTATATAGGTAACGAAAAATCTAAGGAAAGGACATACAGTAATGTCTCATAACTCATCTCAAGGGACTCGATATACCATCCCGGAATAATCAATAGATACAATAATATATGTCACCACACATATACAGGTAGGGTTAGAGGGTTAAATCTGCCTCCCTATGTAAACCTCAAAACCTACTTGTCTATGTGTGATGATATATATTTTATCTATTGGTTGTACCTGGATAACATATCGTGTCCCTTGTAATGAGTTATAAAACATTATTGAATATTCCCTTTTTTAGACTTTTGTTTATCTATACGCATATACATACTACCTTAGTGAAACGACATGTGGATTTTATTTTTGTTGTAACATTTAGTTGATATGAAGTTATTTTTAGGAGAATAACAATTATTATCTAAAACACATAGATTTTACATCCACAATTATGAAAATAAACGATTAAAAGATGGAGGATGTTGATCCTACATTCAAGATACATATAGGGTCGTGGATCCTATCATGGACCATACACCGACTGAAGATTCTTTATGGACAATTTACTTGCTCATATACCGGGGGTTTAAGTACAAGAGACAGTAGCACGTCGACTTACTATTGATCTCGGTATCCTATCGTACGTATGGTGGTGACCAGAAAGAAGAGACAAGATTGGAATAAGGAGGAGGGAAAACCACTGGTAATTATAAAAACGTTTTTACCAGAATATAATTTGTATGACAAAACGTTTACCTAAAAAAAGTGTATCGGTTAAAATCAGAAAAAAAAAAAAGGATACTCATCAGTAATATGATGGAGTACCTCTTCCTGTACCGTTGGGTGAGACCGATGTCAGGTACCCCAGTGTTTCTCAACCTGTGCTGATTCGCTGATTGTGTGTGTGTGTGTGTGTGTGTGTGTGTGTGGTGGAGTATCAAATATGATCGAAGGATGACTTCGCTGAATCGTCGTCGTCGTCGTCGTAAGGTGCCCTACTACTTACACCGTACGGGGACAACTACTTATTCCCAAACAAAAAGTAAACAGAAAAAAACGATATCTTTTATTATGAAGTCACTTATAAGAATATGGGTATAGAACCAATTACACTAGTTCATAATGATCTTCACCTTTTTGACACAGTTTTGTGTGTATATAAAAGTCTGAAACAACGACTTTAAAGGTAGATTAGGGATGACAGAAGTCTGAGTTCCAAGGGTCAGTGGGGTGATAAAGGAGAAAAACGTGTGACTCCATTGGAGACAGGAAAGTGTCGTTTTTTGCGTGGTCTAGTACCTTGGAGGCATCTTTGAGAAAAGCTCTAAAATCAGTAGAGATAACACTGACCTTTACATTAACCAGTATTTTTTAACTGACTTTTCACTTTCGAAAGGAATTGAAGTAGACTAAAAAGAGGTCTTCGTCCAAAGAACTTCAGTGGTACTAGTGAGTCCAACGTGACTGCTGTGTGTCGAAAGACGTCTTGTTCCACGAAGGTGTTTAATCACTAAGGACGTTTAATCATTTTCGGATTTATGTTCATTTCGAGTCTGAACAGACTCAAGTATTGAGAAATTAAGGAGTAGAAATTAACGTGAGTTAGAGACCGTCTACGACCATCTTATGGCGAAGATCCCTGTTACAACACAAAAAAAAAGGGGATTAAAAAGACCTCAAAGGGTCCTTTACGGTAGAGACCTCCAGTATTCCCGACGTCGATCTTTACAGTAGTTTGTCCCTATCCTCCCCAATCGTTCTCCCCTCTTCTTCGGAGGTCAAGGTCGAGACAGTGAATCGACCCACGGACGTCGGTTCGGTAAATTGGAAAAAACTCAAAGTCTAAGGAAGAGATATTTTATTCCAATATTATTAGATAAAGTGTCCTCTTTGTTTGCCACACACACACGTACACACACATACACACACCCACAGACACAAGAATGTTGTATTTCTTGACGTGTCAATCACTAATACTACTATTGTGACCCATTACTACTATACCAAACGATTCCCGTGAATTTGTCGAATTTCTTTTCATGGTCTATGTCTTATTTACTATATCTTAACTTTTTGTTACTCTGTAAAAGGGGACCTTATATTAAACGTCCAAGATTCGTGGGTCACCGTCGTACCAAGTTCAAGACACTAGGAGAGTGGTCTTCACGATGTCTTCCTGGTTGGGTCTCAAGACCTCTAGAAATTCCGTACTCCACGAACTCTTACCTCTGTATGTATTTTTAAGTTAACCGGTTAGTAGGGTCAGTCTCTGTGACTTACTCTATAAAGTAGTGAGTTTACTTACAGTTCCGTTCTCTAACACAACCGGAATAGGAGTAATAATGTTGATTTGTTTATGACATTTTACATTATCACTTAAATAACATAGTGAGTTATTTGTACATATTGAGTATTATTTTACCTGAGAGTAATAATTATATCCAGATACACCACCCTTCCTCATTTAAAACATACGTGTCTATTCTCGAGTGATACACGACCCGTAACAAGAAAACTTTTTATACTTGAATAAATTATAAATGTTGAGACACCCCTTCTAAAAATAATAAAGTGTCTTCTTCAACTCCGATCTCTCCAATTTTTTGAAATCTGTGTGTTACTTATACGGTCCTAAGTTTAAACCTCCAGATTGAGGTCGTATAACAAAACGGAGTGGTCCTTTTAGAACAATTAAGATTTCCTATTTGTAGAAACCCTCCTCACGTTCCGTTTAAGTGTAATACACCTTTAGGTGGGATATCGTCCAATAATGTCACTCCTAGATGGTGGTATTAAAGAATTTCTATAATTTTTCTTACTTTTAAAGAAGTATTTTTTTACATGATCCTCGTGAATGGTTAAGTTATTACTCTAGATAAAGGAGAGATAACACGGGAATAAAAAGACGAAAACGATAAGAAGCGCTATGATCTGTTCCTTGTGTCGTTAAGTTTGAGTTTCGTTTTTTTTCTTTTTCTTTCTTTTCTTTCCTCTCAGAGAGTTTTTGTTTTGATTCCGGTGGTTGTATCAATGAATAAGGGTAAACAGATTTTGTAAGGACTGGACTCTCTTGACAGATATGGTTACTTAAGTAATAAGTATTTTATCGTGTAACATAGGATTTCTTGTTTAAGTATAAAAATTTACTACTATTTTAATATGCAAGGTTGAGACTTCCACGAGAAAACTAAAGTTTCTGCAATTTTTTATTCCAGGTCTCTCGTCATGTAAATATATTCATTTAAAAAGGAGGTAACTTTACAATTACGAATGCCTATTAATGTTACTTAGGAATACGTAATTTCGTACAAACAAAGTAGTCCAAAAATCTTTTTAACAAGTTCTTGAATAAGTTTATGACTTCATACAGTAGAGGGATTTTGATTCGTTTAGATGTTTGTTATTATTGGTTCGACTTCTGAGGTTGTACTCGTCTTTATCGAGGATCCCCTAACGGACGTCGAGTACGTGCACTGAGTTTCTTCTCTAGAAGGAGACATAAGGTACATAAGAATTGTAAGTGAATTAAGAGTGTCGGGCCGCTAGACTAAATGTTCTTTTCTTTCTTTTACCTCACGATGTTTGCCAGCGAACGGAAGATTTGCGACGACCTTTACGAGAGTAGGAACACTGATTTACCTCAACGTGGTAAGAGACAGGAAGAAAACGGACAAGAAATATCGTTTTTTTCCGTAACCACTTCTGAGGCAGGGAGGGTCAGTCAGAAACGAGAATTAAAGGTTTAGTCATGTAAAAGTACAAAAAGAAAAGAAAAAAATTTTGGTAAGTCCAATTAAGAGATAGTTGGATCTCCCTAGTAAAGGAAAGTGGGAGGAAATGGAAACATGGAATCCGAACATAAGAAGAGTAAAGGGGACCTATTGGTATAGGAAGGTTAGTACGGGTAATTTTAGATAAACGACTGTTGAGAGTTTATGCATAAAGATCTAATTCAGAGGGATGACTTAAGACATAGACATTTTGACTGACGAATACTTTGTCGAAGTCAAATCTACCTGGGGTCCGTAGAGTTTATGTCGTGTAAGGGTTTACTTTAGGAAATTGAAGAATTTGGACAAGAATTAAAGAATAGTGTCACTTATCGTGGTAATTGGTCGTTCAAAGGATTTACCTTGAAGTCACTATTAGGAAATAAGAAGGAGAGTGGGTTAGTTGTGGTTTAGTTGGGTTTCAGAACGACCAAATGGAGAAAGATTGATAAGGTACATGAAGAGAGACAAGGGTGACGATTTTGATAAATAGGTAGTAAAACAGAGTAGATATAATAAAGTCGTCGAAGGATTGTTCAAAACGACTGGATTCAGATAGAGGGATTACACATAAGAAGTGTGTCGTCGGTCTCACGGGGAATTATTTGTGTTTAGTTAGTTGATAAAGGGGACGTATTTGGTATGTCAACTGTAAGTAAAGTGAAGCAAGTTTAAGGAAGTCAAGTCAAGTCAAGTCAGCGAGGCAGCACAGGCTGAGAAACACTGGGGTACTTAGTGTCGTGCGGTCCGGAGGGACAAGTAGTGGTAGAGGGCCTCAAGTGAGTCTGAGTACAGGTAGCTCAGGTACTACGGTAGGTCAGTAGAATAGGAGTCAACAGGGGAAGAGGAGGACGGGGGTTAGGGAGGGTCGTAGTCTCAAAAAAGGTTACTCAGTTGAGAAGAGTACTCCACCGGTTTCATGACCTCAAAGTCGAAATCGTAGTAAGGAAGGTTTCTTTAGGGTCGCAACTAGAGGAAGTCTTACCTGACTAACCTAGAGGAACCTCAGGTTCCCTGAGAGTTCTCAGAAGAGGTTGTGGTGTCAAGTTTTCGTTGGTGAGAAACCGCGAGTCGGAAGAAGTGTCAGGTTGAGAGTGTAGGTATGTACTGGTGCCCTTTTTGGTATCGGAACTGATCTGCCTGGAATCAGCCGTTTCATTACAGAGACGAAAACTTATACGATAGATCCAACCAGTATTGAAAAGAAGGTTCCTCATTCGCAGAAAATTAAAGTACCGACGTTAGTGGTAGATGTCACTAAAACCTCGGGGTTTTTTATTTCAGACTGTGACAAAGGTGACAAAGGGGTAGATAAAGGGTACTTCACTACCCTGGTCTACGGTACTAGAAGCAAAAGACTTACAACTCGAAATCCGGTTGAAAAAGTGAGAGGAGAAAGTGAAAGTAGTTCTCCGAAAAATCGAGGAGAAGTGAAAGACGGTATTCCCACCACAGTAGACGTATAGACTCCAATAGTTTAAGGAATTTCATCGAGTATACAAAGTTCCGAATGGATGACAAGGTCGAGTTAGGAGTGAGAGTTGGGAGAGTTTTCAGATGAGCACCCCGGTAAGACTTATAAACAAAAAAATTAAAAATAACTTAAACAATATTATGACGAATAAACAAACAAACAAACAAAACGACAATCGTCACTCCGTAAACCCTAGAATCGGGGGGCGAGTCCCTAACTTCGGTGTGAGAGGCGTACCTTCCGTTTCAGAGTGGATGACCTGGTGGTCCCTTCAGAGACTTGTAAAGAAAGTAAATGAGTTTGTATGGTGAGAAACAGAAAGTAAGTAAGTAATGAATGATAAAAGAGATAGGTCTTACGACTAAGGGTCAGAAAGGGACCCTGTCAAAGATGAGTAGGATTTAATCTGTAGAAATACCCCGGTAAGAGACTAAGAGATCTGTAGTCTAGTGAACTATAGATATAGATGTATTCGGACATGAAGACATGAAGGGACTGTAATGGGAGTAGTGTTGAATAATGTCGATGTTCAAATTTACGAGAAAACCGAAGTACGGGTACCTTTAGAAGTCCGTTCTTATGACCTCACTCAACGTCGAAGAAATGACGGACTCGGTGGTCCCTCCGAGAAAGTACCATTATCTCTCCAAAACAGACGGTACATGATAAGTCATAAGAGTCTTGGACCTCCTCATATGTACACCTTCAAGTTATTCGTAAACAATCTGTTTACTTATAGTTATTGGAGTCTATTTGTACTGTGGTGGGATACCGTCTTTCGTTGCTCCTTGATTTCTCAGAGAACTACTTTCACTTTCTCTTCTCACCTTTTCGACCGAATTTTGAGTTGTAAGTTTTTCGATTCTAGTATCGTAGACCAGGGTAGTGAAGTACCGTTTATCTACCCCTTTGTGACCTTTGTCACTCTCTGAAATAAAAGAACCCAAGGTTTTAGTGACGTCTACCACTGAAGTCAGTACTTTAGTCTTCTACGAACAAGCAACCCTCTTTTCGATACTGTTTGGATCTGTCGTATAATTTTTCGTCTCTGTAATGAAACGGTTGTTTCCAGGTAGATCAGTTTCGATACCAAAAAGGTCACCAGTACATACCTACACTCTCCACCTGGTATTTCTTTCGACTCGTGGTTTCTTAACTACAAAAACTTGACACCACAACCTCTTCTAAGAACGCTCAACGAACCTGACGTTTCTCTAGTTTGGTCAGGTAGGATTTCCTTCAATCAGGACTTATGAGTGACCTTCCTGACTATGATTTCGACTTCGAGATTATGAAACCGGTGGACTACGTTTCTTGACTGAGTTACCGTTTCTAGGACTACGACCCTTCCTAACTTCCGTTTTCCTCTTGCCCCACTGTCTTCTGCTCTACCAACCTACCGTAGTGGTTGAGTTTCCTGTACTCAAACTCGTTCGAGGTCCTCAACCACTTCCTGTCCCTCCGGACCGTACGACGCCAGGTACCCCTACGGTTCTCAGCCCGTACTGACTCGTTGACTTGACTTGACTCTACTTACTTACTGTTAGTTAGTACCAAACTTATATGTGAGGTCACTTTTTCTCAGACGAAGAATCACTGTCATGACCCTATTAGAACAAATGGAGTCTTCCCTCTGTACCGGTCCAAATAAACTTCATTTCCAAGTTTCGTATAAAGGGGTTTCAAAAATCAGAAACCTCTCGAAGGAGTCGTAAGATTCTTCGGATACTACGACGGTTACAGAAGAAAGTGTCACTTCTTGTAGTACGAAGAACATGCCTAGGAGGGAATTTAGTTAGAAGGAAAGGAAAGGGAAGAGGAACACGCACGTACCAGTCGGTCCAGGTCGAGAAACACTGGGGTACTTGACATCGGGTGGTCCGAAGGGACGGGTTCCTTAAAAGGTCAGTTGTTATGACCTCACCCAACAGTAAAGGAAGAGGAACCCTAGAAGGGTTGTATCCCTAACCTAGGTACAGAGAACGTAGAGGATCACGGCCGTCCGTCTAAGAAATGGTGGTCGCGGCGGACACTTCTTGAAGGGAAGAGGAACACACAATCAGTGAGTGAACACAGGCTAAGAAACGTTGAGGAACCTAACATCGAGTGGTCCGAGAAGACTCGTACCATAAGAGGTCCGTTTTTATGACCTCACCCAACGGTAAAGGAAGAGGTCCGGGAGAGGAAGTCAAGTCAAGTCAGTGAGTCAGCGCAAGTTAAGAAACGCTGGGGTACTTAGTGTCGTGCGGTCCGGAGGGACAGGTAGTGGTTGAGGGCCTCAAGTGAGTCTGAGTGCAGGTAGCTCAACCACTACGGTAGGTCGGTAGAGTAGGAAACAGAAAGGGAAGAGGAGGACGGGGGTTAGGGAGGGTCGTAGTCTCAGAAAAGGTTACTCAGTTGAGAAGTGTACTCCACCGGTTTCATAACCTCAAAGTCGAACTCGTATTCAGGAAGGTTACTTGTGGGTCCTGACTAGAGGAAATCCTACCTGACCAACCTAAAGGAACGTCAGGTTCCCTGAGAGTTCTCAGAAGAGGTTGTGGTGTCAAGTTTCCGTAGTTAAGAATCCACGAGTCGAAAGAAGTGTCAGGTTGAGAGTGTAGGTATGTACTGGTGTCCTTTTTGGTATCGGAACTAATCTACCTGGAAACAACCGTTTCATTACAGAGACGAAAACTTATACGATAGATCCAACCAGTATTGAAAGGAAGGTTCCTCATTCACAGAAAGTTAAAGTACCGACGTCAGTAGTAGAGGTCACTAAAACCTCGGGGGGTTTTATTTCAAACTGTGACAAATGTGACAAAGGGGTAGATAGACGGTACTTCACTACCCTGGTCTACGGTACTAGAAGCAAAAGACTTACAACTCGAAATTCGGTTGAAAAAGTGAGAGGAGAAAGTGAAAGTAGTTCTCCGAAAAATCAAGGAGAAGTGAAAGACGGTATTCCCACCACAGTAGACGTATCGACTCCAATAACTATAAAGAGGACCGTTAGAACTAAGGTCGAACACGAAGAAGGTCGGGTCTTAAAGAGTACTACATGAGACGTGTCTTCAATTTATTCGTCCCACTGTTATATGTCGGAACTGGGTGAGGAAAAGGATAAACCTTGGCCAGACAACAAGGTACAGGTCAAGATTGACAACGAAGGACTGGACATATGTCTAAAGAGTTCTCCGTCCAGTCCACCGGACCATAAGGGTAGAGAAGTTAAAAGGTGTCAAATAACACTAGGTGTGTCAGTTTCCGAAACCGTATCAGTTATTTCGTCTTTATCTACAAAAAGATCTTGAGAGAACGAAAAAGATACTAGGTCACCTACAACCGTCAAACTAGAGACCAAGGAGACGGAAAGGATTTTGGTCGAAGTTGTAGACCTCCAAGTGTCAAGTCCATAACGACTTCGGACCGAATCTCTTAAAACTCGGGAAGAGGAATGACCGAGGAATTAGAAAGGATAACAAGATTAGCGAGACGTACTATTATGGAATTATCTAATAGGACCTAGGACCCGAAGGGATAGGAGTTCCCTACATTGGAAAACTTTCTATTTCTTCCAAGTTGGAAAATGGAAATCTTCTTAGTGATTGTAGAAGTAGTGATTGATCGTTAGGAATACTTCGTAGATCCCGAAAAGACCACCGAGTTTCTTATTTCTTAGGCAGACGTTACGTCCTCTGGGGTCAACCTAAGGACCCAGTCGTTCAAGGGAACTTTTCCCTATCCGATGGGTGGGAACACCGAGTCGACCATTTCTGAGGTGGACGTTACGCCTTCTGGACCCAAGCTAGGGACTCAACCCTTACTAACTCTTACAAATTATAAAGATTTAGTATTGAAATTTAACAAATGATATCAATATATATATATATATATATAGAATAATATGTGGACTCACACTACTTCCTATTAAGGGACAACACAAAAAGTATAAACAATTGTCAAAGTGAGGACTTTCATACGAACAGGGATGGGGACCAGTCAGAAGTAACCTCATCAGTAAAGAATCATTATTTTTCATGTTGTACTTGAATTCTCTTAAAAGTCACAAGAGTCAAACTTTTCTCATAAAATTTATCATACAGAAAAAAAAAAAATTATCATACAGAAAATTTACGAACTAGAAATTGACGTAGAGATTCCAATTAAAGGAGGTTTGTTGACATGTTTTGTAGTCGTTTTACAAAAATGGTTCTCTCATTTCGACTGAAAACTCGTTTGAGGCCCTCTGCCACTTCCTGTACCTTCGGATCGCATGACGTCAGGGATCTCAGCGTTTCAGCCTGTGTTAAATCGATGGTTTGTTGTTTTTTATAGACTGAACGCCCCTCGTCATGAAAAAATGTGAAAGGAAAAAAGGGAGACTAGACAAAGACTCGGTATAAAGAAACTGTCCTTCAGAATTACGATGAAACTGAGAACTATTCTCCATTTGGACACTTTAAGGAGTTTAAATCTTATTAAGATCGGAATTAGTAAATAAATGTAATTGAGAGATCAAGTGATACTGGGAGTCTTAGTGGGGTTTGAGGTGGTAGAACTTGTTTAGAAATCGGGAGACATGGAAAGGGAATATAGCCTTTCGGAATATAACCTTTCACAAGAGACGCAGTCGAAAAGTGGTCTTAATATTGATGGGTGAAACGGATTGATAAATGATCGAAACTTAAAGATGCTAGGAGAAATATCTCTAAACCCAAAACTAGTAATTATCTACTCATTATTATTTTTAAACGATTATAAGATTTCATGGGTAAAGGTTTCTACTCATAGAGTCGTTAATAAACGTCCGTCGATGAAGGCTCATCTTTGACCACCGTACTAAACCTTTCGACCGTCGCCGTTGAGACGGCCAGGAGACACTATTCTATTAAGTCTAAAAGGAAGGAATTTCAGGGAGGGTTGTTAGTAAAAGGAACGTAGTGAGGTAGGGGTAATAGTGAAGTACATGTTCTTGTAAAAAAAAAAAAAAAGTCTCGATGTTAGAAAAGATTTTCTAAAAAGGGACCTCTAGAATGGGACGGAATGGGTATAAAAGACAAGATTAACCGAAATGAAAAAGAAGGATACACGTGAGTTAATTGATACTTATTATTAGTGAGTAATATCCGTTCGATTAGGGAGAATACCTCAGTATTGACCTACTCCTTTAAAAAAGACTTTACAACCTTCCAAAAACATTTCAAAAGTGTTAATGGGTGTCGGTTGAGTTTATAACCTATTATGAAATCGGAGTTCAAAAGAAATTTTTTTTTTTTTAAGATAAATGTCCGTCTTGACTAGTCTCATCGTACTTATCTTTTGGAAAAGGGATTCCTATATTTCGTTTCGACTTGTACATCATAAATTGTCGGTAATTCATTGTAGGAAGCGGTCTCTATTGTGATTCTCCAAAAAGAACAGAAACTGGTTACAAAAAAGGACTGGGAAACCTGTCACCTAAAATTAAATGAGGAGAGTCATTAGTCTTTGAATAGATGGAATTACTGAACTCCTTTCAATTTATAATGTTCGTTCATCGACTCAACTTTAGTAGGGAGACCAATTTATACATTTTTATTAAACTTCGGATGAAACATAAGGCTAAAGTTTCCAACGGATCTGATATTAAAGACTGTTAATAGTAACTAAGTAAAAGACTTCATAAGGGTAAAGCAACATAACAACTTGACATGATAATTTTCTTGTTAAGTTTCATAACAGAAATAGTTGGTCCAATTTTTTTTTTGGTGTGTGGGTTGTTGACTTTCCTAATGTTTCACAGTGTAATAGAACTGTCTTGTTATGTACTACAAAAAGAGAGCAAAAGTCCTTTCATATACATTATAAGTATTCCAGAGGAATTAGATTCGATAGAAAAAATCAATCGTTAAAGAGGTGAAGAATTATGGTGTGTATAATTGTGTTGACACATTTCTAATTCATGTTATTAAAATTAAATTTTTCAGTTCTTCCTATTATTATGACTATGGTACCAAAATAGAAGGTATCTTTTCACGTTTTCTTATTACATATAATAATTGACGTAATTATTATTCCACCCCAACACTTTAGTCTATGAGCGAACAACATGTCATTTGAGTCGAAGAATTAATAACAATGACATCACTGTATGAGCCTCTTCCGGTACCGTGGGCTGAGGTCATGAGAACGGACCTTTTAGGGTACCTGTCTCCTCGGACCACCCGACGTCAGGTACCCCAGCGACTCCCAGCCTGTGCTGACTCGCTGAAGTGAAAGTGAAAAGGGAAAGTACGTAACCTCTTCCTTTACCACTGGGTGAGGTCACAAGAACGGACCTCTTAGGGTCCCTGCCCCCTCGGACCACCCGACGGTAGATACCCCAGCGTGTCTCAACCTGTGCTGACTTCGCTGAATCGTCGTCGTCTTGTGTCTTGTATGACCAAGACACAGTGACGACGACGACGACGACGACGATTCAGCGAAGTCAGCACAGGCTGAGACACGCTGGGGTATCTACCGTCGGGTGGTCCGAGGGGGCAGGGACCCTAAGAGGTCCGTTCTTGTGACCTCACCCAGTGGTAAAGAAAGAGGTGACTTGTGGAGACTTTCGAAGGGGGGACCAGACCCCAATGAAATTGTTGGATATAATGTCTCGAGTAGGTTGAATTTATTGTAAAATAATACAATATTTTTATACCCTTAATTTTAAGTACTTCGTTTCGTTAAATGTATGCAAAATTATGTTAAGAGGTGTGAAAATATACTAACTCAATGTCATTGATCTATACACAGACAATCATTCACACCTGTGAGATACTACCTCCCCTCACTAAACCCCCCCACCACGACCCTCCACCAGTAGTAGACAAACAATAAATTAAGGAATTTGATTTGCAGATATCAACACGTTTTTTTTTCTTTTCTTTTTCTTTTGTGGGTAAGTTTACTTTCCTACCCGACTTTTGTAATTTCCGTGAGAGGTGTTTTATAGAAGTAATATATTAATTATTTTGGTTTTGTGCATTAATGTGAAGTTTTAAGTAAATCCTATAGACCTCAATTGTCATCAAATGGATATTGTTTTCCCATAAAATACAAGGATATCCTTACGTTCAACGACAAATGAGGGATTCAGTACAGACTGAGAAAACGCTGGGGTACCTGATATTGGACGGTCCGAGAGACGGGTACCCTAAAGGGTCCGTTCTTATGCAACACCCAACGGTAAAGGAAGAGGTCTCCTAGAAGGGTTGGGTCCCTAGTTTGGGTTCAGAGGATGTGACCGTCCGTCTAAGAAATAGTGACTCGGTCGTCCCTTCGGTATTCCTTATGCTCTGGACACATAATTTTATATCGAAACGAAGGGAAGAAGAACGTCAAAGGAAAGATTTGTTTACTCGGGGTTTCGTCAATCTACTTGTCTTGACGCCTCTGTAGTCACACTGCCCAAACCCCTCCCCCGGAACCATGGTCTTACTTTACAGTCTCGATCTAGTCGTACTTCCCTCGTGGGTGTGTTCCTCACCGTGGGTCACACCCCAAGTCTCGGACTCGCCCCATTCCTCCTGTTGGGGTGTTCATTCAGGTCCCATATGTCGACCTCTGGTTCGTCCTCCCTCTCTCGTAGGGACCCCGACCCTCACCCACGTCGTCTCCGTTAAGTTCGGACCGATATATGTCCTTCTTTTTTTTATAACCCTTATTGTTCCTAATCCATAAAATGACATTCTCCTTCATTAATGTTTATGTTTTTTCCGTCTAATCTTCCTTGAGGACACAATCTAACCTTGACCCTTATAGTCAAACTTAAGTACTAAAAGAGACATTAATAATAAAAAAATTATCTTCATATATTCCGAAAGGACCACCAAGTCAGTCATTTCTTAGGTGACCGTTACGTCCTCTGATGTTGCGTACTCTGCGTCCAAGCTAGGGACCCAACCCTGCTAGGGGACCTCTTCCTTTACCGTTGGGTGAGGGTCATAGGAACAGACCTCTTAGGTACCTGTCCCCTCGGATCGCCGACCACCCGATGTCAGGAACCCCAGCGTCTTCTCAGCCCGTACTAAATCGTTACTTTATCGTTGTTTGTATTGACTGTGTAACCAGAGAACACAGAGGCGTACCGTCCACCTAAGAAATGGGTGACTCGGTAGCCCTTTGGGGGTGCATTATCAGCATCAATTTACAGTCACAAATTCAAGTGACTATTAATTTAGGGAACTTTAATTGGATGTTGCTTTTCATAAATTGGATTTTATTTTATAAAATCCAAAATTGAATTTTTATACACACCCGTCTGGGGTGAAGAGTTTTATGAAAGTCTATTAAGTGTGTCTGACAACAACACCTGGTCATAAAGTATTGATACCATAGTCCGTCGTTACTCTTATCCAAAAGAGGATGGTAGGTAAGGGAAGGGGAGGAGGTCTCTGTCTTCAACACTAAGTGAAGAAATAGGAGGAAAAGTGGAAAAACAGGAAGAGATAGGGTATCAAATCCTTCTCTTACATTTATAAAAAATGTAAGGTTCTTGTACTAACTAAGTCCTTTACAGTGGGTTGGTACTCGAAATACTCAATCAGCTTGGAGAATTTTGACATATACGTGAATCCTAAACTTGTAAAAAGTGACACTTTCCCCTAGTCTCGAGAATTGTTTGAATTTCTCCTACACTGGGTGATTTTTCCAGTATTTGGGGACGAGATAATTCATTTAAGTTGTGACTACAAATATTCATCTTAGAAGGAATGATTTTCACCTTGTAGTAAGTTTCGTGATACAAAAGATTCAAAGTACCACACATGACAAAATACAGTTGACGGATTGTGTCATGTCCGTATAACATTTGTGAAAATTTAAAAACGGCTTATTTACAGGGTCTTCGGTTTACTTAAAATCTACAGTATTCCTCCACCCATCTATTCTCTCCTTTCCTACCATCTGTCCTAATACCTCTTACGATATTTAAAGTTTACTTCACACGGTACTGTGTTTCTGGGTGACCTTTCCCCAACCTTCCTTTCGATGACTGAAGTACCATGAAGAACCCACTCTTTCTATTGGAGTATTTATTTATGAGTGTGGATTAGTGTTTAGTACTAATTTACATCAATTCGGTTCTATTCTTTACACTTCTCACGTATGTTTCCCCTCCTTATTAAGTATAATTTCTCCAGTCTTCCTTACAGACGTCTCTACACTGTAAACTAGACTCTAGACTTCGTCGAGACATCAGTCGTTCCACTGTTACACACCAAAGTTCCGGTCCCATGTTACACATTCTTCCCTTCCCTGTACACAATTTTTCTCAGACCACGTTAGTCTCTTGATGACTTTCTTCTGGACACACCGTACTAACATCACTTAGATGTTTTACTCTGAACTTTCCCTCCACCGGGTTCAATGTACTTACGTTTTTAGTACCAGTAGTTTTCTAAGGCTTGAACTCCGTTGAGTTGTTATACGTTGTCTCTTATTGTGGCAGTCTAGACCCGAAATTAAAGACACGTGCGTGGTGTACAACTGTTTTTTAAGAACCCTTACGTCTTTTTTCTTTGTGTTAAGATCAAAGTAAATAAAAATAATTCGCCGATGATTGTAAAAGACATACCCTACGGGGATCCCGGAAGTGAACCAGGGACAAGGTACCTCCTTACGGTCCCCTTCTTGGACTAGAGGGACTACCCGATCCCCTGTCCCCGAGCGAACAAGGGAACGACAATCGTATAAGACCACGTAAGCTTAAATACCCGATAACCTATAGTCGTTATACTAATGAAACTATTTTGGTTTTAAGAATTTAGTATTCTCAAAAACATTTTCATTTCATTACTCTACCCCGCACCGGTACTTTTAGAGACAGTGGTTGTATGACCACCGTGTACTGTGTACCATATTAGATACGTAAAAAGAAGGAATTTTAAACTACTGGATTAAACACTACTCTTTCCACAAGACACCCTACGATGAACCGTCTATAAAACTTTGTTTCTTTGATAAATCGGACGGGGAAGTTTCCTATATTCTATATATTCTACCATTGACGATAAGTTTCTTTTTTTAACACACATGTTACTACCTTCTTTTTTTTTAGAATTACTCACAAACGTTTACCCCACAATGAATAGTTTAGTGTATATAATTATAAATCGTTTGAACCTTCTTCCTAAAATGGTGGACATCCTTTCTGAGAGTTTGTTTTCCGAAGGTACCTATAACTTTTACCCGATTGGAATTTTTGTTACCAAACCGTAGTCTCTTCTACCTATAAAGGATTGAATTTTATTAAAAGTGTTGATCACTTATTGTAAAATTTTACTCAAGTTACAAATTTTCCGTCTTAAAATTTACATGAAGAAAGTAAACGTGATACTCAATGGAAAGAGACTGTACGGTAGTTTAGTTCTTAGTTTTATTTGATGTGACACCTGATCTTACCCCCTAATGATATTACACCTCACGATTTAGGTCTAGACTGTTTCATTATTCTGTAAGTTTAGTATGATAAGAGTAATAATTAAAAAACACTCTCGTTTTTAAACTTAATGGTCATTCGTGTTAATTACGTAAAATTTGACGAATTAAAAGGAGAAAATTTTAAAGAGGGAAATGTATACACATTTATTTATAGATTTATAGCCATGTCCTTATGTCATCATGTCCATACATTAAATATTTATATATGCGTATGACATCTCCATGTACGGGTTTTGAAAAAATGATTATTGTTAAGTGTCATTTTTAAGACCTTTGGTGACTTCTCTCCCTTACCTTTCCACTCCTCCCTTCCTTCTGTAGATCAATCCTACGGTTGACACTACCCAGTCCGTCTGATTTTCTCCTCATACCTGTGTCTTACATGTCCTTTCGTGAATTTACACAAAACCACTGTAATAGTAATCGTGAGCACTACGTGTTTGGTGTCTCCACTTCTTTTGTTTCGTAGTTCTTACTGACGTGCCACCAGGTCACCAATTCTGAAGGGGAAGGTTACGTCCCCTACACCCAAGTTAGGGACCACCTCTTCGATTCTAGGGTGTACGGAGTACCGGTTTTTTGGTTTGTGTTTTGTCTTTGTTATAACATTGTCTAACTTATTTCTGAAATTTTTACCAGGTGTAGTTTTTTTTTTTTACTGACGTTCCTAAAACCGTATTCGTTTACTTATATGCAACACTATTAAAAGATTCCCGACCTTGGACTCTGCTCTAGAATTCAAGCTCTACTATTTCATCACCAAATAATATTTCATAGAGAACGTGTCGTCGAGGACGGTTGAAGAGTCGTCTTAAAGGTAGAGGTCACTCGTGTCCTCGGGGTGGTTAGAGGGGGAGGTCGTAGGGCCCGTGGTATTGGAATCGAAATCCAATCGTGGGTGACCGTACCGGAATAGGACCTGGATTAGAGATTGGTATTCAGGTCAGAAAGATCGAGAAAATGAGAGAATAGTGGTTATAGGGTAAGCCACTGACGTGACTCGGAGCGTCCGTGAACCAAGTAATCGCAGAATCAGGTGACCAGAGAGAACTGAGAAAGGAAACGATAAGATCGATGAGGGGTATTTCGTAGTGGAGATATGGGAGGGTCCTGGGGTATTTAAGGGAGTTTGTGATAGACATGTGGATGAAATTATCAGTGTTTAGTATAGCACCGATGACCGAATGTAGATGATGTAAAAGATGACCTGGAAGTAGTACTTAATTTTCTACGAATGAGGAACCTTCTTTTCAATACTGGTTGGATCTATCGTATAAGTTTTCGTCTCTGTAATGAAACGGTTGATTCCAGGCAGATCAGTTCCGATACCAAAAAGGACACCAGTACATACCTACAGTCTCAACCTGACACTTCTTCCGACTCACGGCTTCTTAACTACGAAAACTTGACACCACAACCTCTTCTGAGAACTCTCAAGGAACCTGACGTTCCTCTAGGTTGGTCAGGTAAGACTTCTTCTAGTTGGGACCCTAAAGAAACCTTCCTTACTACGGTTTCCACTTCGAGGTCATGAAACCGGTGGAGTACGCTTCTCAACTGAGTAACCTTTTCTGACACTACGACCCTCCCTAACCCCCGTCCTCCTCTTCCCCTGCTGGCTCCTACTTTACTGACCTACCGTAGTGCCTGAGTTACCTGTACTCAGACTCACTTGAGGCCCTCTACCACTACCTGTCCCTCCGGACTGCACGACGCTAAGTACCCCAGCGTCTCAGCCTGTGCTGACTCGCTGACTTGACTTGACTTGACTTGAGTAGTAACTTCGGACTCTGACACAGATTGACCCAGTAAAAAAAATAGAGGTTGTAGTCAGAGTAACAGTCTCGTGTCACCGACGGGGTATCTTGAAATTTTTTTGACTTGACACGTCTGTTTTTATTGACGAAAAAGAAAATTAATAAATGGAATTTAGATAACTTTATCCATTTACTATGGATAGTTGCGAGTTCTTAGGTCAAGTCAGTCAGTTGATTTCCATTAACAAAATTTAAAATTTCGGTAATTCCGATAGTAGTTTTTTTTTTAGGTGTTACTTACGAACTCTCTCACACCTCTCTTTCCATGGGAGGATGTCACGACCACTCTTACACTTCACCATGTTGGTGATACCTCTTGTCATATTTTCGAGGAATTTTTTGATTTTTATTTTATGGTATACTAGGTCGTTGGGGTAAGGAACCTTTTTGTACGAGATTTTCCCATGTACGTGGGGTCACAAGTGACATCGTGACAAATGTTATCGGTTCTGTACCTTCGTTGGATTTACAGGTACCTGTCTACCTACTTATTTCCACACCAGGTATGTACGTTACCTTATAATGAGTCGGTAATTTTTCTTACTTTATTACAATAAACATCGTTGTCCCTACCTGGATCTTTAACAGTTTGACGCACTTCAGTCATTCTCTTCCTCTTATAGTATATTGTGGGAAAGATACGTCTTATATTTTTCTTTACTATGTTCACTTGAATTAATGTTTTGTCTTTATCTGAGTCTAAATCTCTTGACTGTCCCAACGGTTCCTCCTTCTCTATCAATCCGTCAAACCCTAACTGTACGTGTGGGATAATATAAAATTATCCCACCTATTGGTCGTTCCGGGATTACATACCGTGTCCCTTGCGACGAGTTAGAGTACACGGTCCGACGTACCCTCTCCTCAAACCCCCTCTTACCTATGAACATATACATATCGACTCAGGGAAGTGACAGGTGGACTTTGATAATGTCGTAACACTTAGCCGATATGAGGTTATATTTTATTTTTCGATTTTTTTTGTAAATTTCGTAATTTAGCTCAGACATAAGTACTTTAAATTCGTGCGATCTTTAGGTTAAGGTTCGTTACGGTCGATACGTAAGAAAAAAAAAAAAAGGATACTTTCAATTTTTTTCAATGAATCCGAAGGTCCCTATTTGGTCACAGACTAGTCCACGTAAAGATCTTAGTCACAGTCACGTTCAAGATCTACTCCTCGACCTCCTAAAGTCCCACACTTTTTCTTCCCTTCACTCATTATTTCTTCACTCTCTTCTTACAGAAGTAAAACAACAACAGACAACAAGAATAAAAGTCTTCAATTACGTAAACATAGATTTCTGTACGAGATAATCAAATTCTTATCAAAAGAGTATAAATTTTAAATGTATTTCCTTACACTTCTATTATAAGTTATACCAGATTCGTTTGTCTAGGTCCTTTTTAGTATAAAGGTTGAAGAAAAAGTTTCCCCTTAGACTAAGGTCTTTTAACGAGAATGTCTCATTTGAGAGGAGACATGTTGACGTACCCACACCCACCAGTTGGAAATGTCTTTGGGAGACTTTATAAACCACTAGGTGTATATCGATAAGTGGAACTGTGAAATCTACTTTACGTCTCCGTCGTTATCATTGGGATTACAATTCGAGTTTCCATAAGAGGGTCTTGACGAAGTTTATCCCTTTTCTCGTTCATTCCACTTAACTGTGCACATACAGTGACGGAAACGTTGAACGGAAAACGAGAATAAGAAAGATTGATGAACTTTACTATAGTTAATTCTGTTATTTTAAAGATCTTCCTTTTTTGTGTTAGATATAGTAATCGTGTCTTCTTCGTCGACAAAATTTTGTTCAATACCGGACTCTAAGAATCAGAGATAAAATATGATATCCGATGTCAGATATAAAAGTAGAATCAGATATCGACACGACAAGTGAAGTCACCGGTGATAGTAAGACCGAAAACTTATGAAATTTCTACCGGTCAGACTAAACTCCACGTGACATTTACATAGTATGTGTAGTCTATTATTTTAAAATAATGTTTTTTACATTTCGTAGAGTAAATACAAAAGATAAAAGTTGTAAATGTATAGTGTTACTATCAACGACTTATATAATTTATTTTATATAATAATTTTAATTAAAGTACAAAGAAAAATGAAAAAATTAATTCAGTAATCTTTTAAATTTCAATGTGTACACTGGACGTAAACACAGACGTAAGATAAAGATAACCCGTCGTCACCAGGTATCTTACGGGAAGGTTACGGTAGAAATTTAACCTGAGTTTTATAGTACGAAAATACGAAAATACTTACACGTGTTTTTAAAGGTCTTTTGTTCATTTTCACCGGTACATTAAGACCTTTTATTATGTTTTATTCGTTAAAGGGGGGTGAGATAGAGTTGTTTATTTTGACCGTCTACCTATTTATTTATTTTGAAGAGAGTATCAGGTCACCAATTCTGAGGTACGAAGGTGACGTTCCCCAGTACCCAAGTTAGGGACCAGCTCCTTGGTTCTAGGATGTACGGTGTACCGGTTTTCTTTTTCTTGACCGTCTTTTCCAGCTTATTACGTTACGAGTGACGTATACCTTGGTCAGAAGTGTTACCGTTCTACCGTGACTAGTGTTACCGTTACCGTTCTATTAGGATGCCTTTCCGACAAGTGACACGACCTCTCCGAGACAGAATGTTCGTATAGCGGTATAAGGTCAATTGAACCGGTTTGATACTACTCCGACGGATTCTTTATCCTCTCTTTCTATCTTTTAATTCCTTCCCCGTTACCTTTATGACTCCTACCCTGTCGTTCCGTGTCGTCCGGAGAGTGGACTCACGTCCACGAAAGGGACTCACTACATGTGCGTAGTCCTTCCGGCACTTGGAGACAGGGGTCGACACAGATGACTACCACCTAAATCTTAAATCCTCTTTTGCTACAGTGTCTTACATTCCTATTTTGTATCCTTCGTTGGTGACACTTTTTTTCGATTTCTTGGTATGTAATTAGAGGGAGTTATCTATGAAGATTTATTATAGGGCTTTCCGTCGTATTACCCGTGTGTACGGGGTACTGACACCGTCGGCCTCGGAGGTTTCGTAGATAAGGGTGGTATGTTTCTCATGCCTTTAGATGACTTCTTTCCTTACTTTACCTTGGAGAGGTGAAGGCGCTTAGAGGAGGTCCGATTGAGAGGGTATATCGTGAATACTATAGTGAAGTACGAAATCTCTTGTGCTAAACTGGATAAAAACAAACATAGGTAAATTGTCTCTCGACACAATATCACCTAGAGACAATATGAACCCAGACCAATAAAATCTTTCGAACGGAATGTAGTTCAGGATCTCCCCTTCCTTATATGTCCTTACACTCTCCTCCGGCCCTCTTCGTTACTGTTTAAGTTTACGGTCTCAATGGACAACAAAAGCTAAACTATGATTCATGTAGACCTAAGTAATAGAAAGTGTAATTTGGTTGTTAGTGTCTTCCACCTCACTGTGTCTTAAAAACGGATTCAGATTAAAATAAGTCCCGAAGAGTCCACCGTGATCACTTCTTTAACAGACGGTACGTCCTCTGAGTCCTCTACATTCAAGCTAGGGGACCAATCCTTCTAGGGGACCTTATCCTTTATGACCTCCTCGGGTTAGGTCATAAGAACGGACCTTTTGGAGCACCTGTCTCCTCGGATCGTCTGATGTCAGGTTCCCCAACGTCTCAACCTGTGCTAACTCGTACGTGTGTTAAAATAAATTGGACAATTTCCGAGTACTGTTTTCGAGAATTTCGAAATTGATAAACTTGATGAAGATCGAATTACCATAGTTTAAAACATGATGTAGAATGTCATTACTAAGTTCAAAATTTTTAAATTTGTACTTAACAAAATCGTATGCCCTTTAATATTGGTCACATATACAGTTCGATAATTAGAGAATTTATAATTAACATTAGATAAAGTAAGGATATATGTTATTGTCTCGACTTATTTTTGGTGATTTCATTCATATGAACCCAAGATGACTTTTGTAATTTTTTACTTATTTTAATTTTAGTAAACTAAGTTGTCTCTCCTTTTGATCGGGAAAGGAGAAGATCGTGACTTCGTGGTTTATCCGATTTTAACTTTTATTCGTACTTTTTGATTAAGGTATACAATAAAATCTATAGAGGTTTAAAAAGGTTTAAGGTTTCATGTGAGAAACTTAAGACTTAGTAAAATAGACATGTGAAAACGTAAGTGAGTCGAGTTGTTCGTAAATGACTCACAGATAATATACGGTTCGGTACAAAATGAAGTAAAGTTACCTAATTCTCGTTTTTAAGTGAAGGCTACTTATTATGGAAGACTTTACTCTTTGTCCGTTAATTTGTTACTTTACTAGTTACTCATTTAGTGAATCTTACAATCTTAAATCATTCATATTACTTTTTGATCTTGTCCCGTTCTACTCAGTTCTCTCGACCCCCTTTTCCCCAAAGTCGAAATTTATCCCACCAGTTACACCGGAGTGACTGTTTTACCATCCACTACTCTTACAAGAGAAACAGTCGACATTGACCGTGGACGGTAGATGGAGATGTTCTTAAATTAGTACACGGTGGCGTCGGGCTGTCCTCGAGTCCCGCCTCTCGTGTCTCCTCCACGAGTGAGACACGAGGCCTTTTCGACTGTCTTGTCCAGAAGTCCATCAATCTATAAACGTCCTCGGTTAAAATACTCTGGTTAAGAACATAAAGGACTCCTGGACTTTCCGGGGTCTTAAGAAATACCACTGTATACGAGGGGTACTGATCGTCTTTGGAAGACGTTTTTTATATAGGAACTAACGTACTTGAGGGGGAAGTTTTACTGTATGTATGACTGGAGGAGATCGAGAAACTTTTTCAAAGAGTCTCGACAGACTGCACAGAAGAGGGACCGATAGCAGGAATAAAACGGGGTTTGCTTTGAACTGAGAGTCGAGAGTACAACACATAAAAAATTCGTCTATAGAAGGTGTTACCAATGACGTCGTCGTGAAGGTTGTATCTTCCTTTCGGTAATTCCGGTTTCTACAAAATTTTTTGAGTGACGTGTTTAAGAAGACAATTCAATTTGATAGTTCCAGACGATATGATGACAAATAGAAGTTATACTCTACCGTCTCCTTTCTATAACTTGCCTCCCTATCTTGTCGTCCCCTCCTAAAATTTGCTTTCTTCATTTTTCAGTATGATAAATATTAAAACTACTCAAACAAAAGTATGTTTTCTCAAAAGAGGGGATTTTAACAAAGACCTTACCACTTAACAAAAGTAATAATTTTTAAATAATAATAAAAAAAATTTCTGATCTTCTATAATCCTTCGTTCCGTTCGTTTATCTATAGGACCTTTTCTCATAAAGATTAGGTCCTTTGTCGGGTTTTCGTTACCCTCTCCCACACAGATACCACCCTCCTTATCATTTTCTTCAGTCCCATTTCCCCTGATCTAATATGTCTTGGAAAATATAGTAAAATGTCTGGTTGAGAGTGAGACTCTAGTTATCCCTCTGTAACCCTTTGTATTCGTCTCTCTACTATATAATGTTGAACAAAGTTTCCTGATGAGATCGTAGAACCAACTCATATTTGAAGTATCTTTTGTCTTCATCTTCGTCCTTCTGACCAATCCTACGAAACCCTTATTGGGTCCACACTCAATCACTACTGTACCTTTTGCTAGTACTGTTTCACTCTTCACCAAACTCAGTCTTACACAAAAGGTTAGTTAGGACATCCTGACTTTCATTTTGACCTCTCTCTCTCCAGTCCTTATAGTAGAACAAATGCATTAAAAGGGGTTAAGTGAGTTGATCTAATCATTAAGGTGAAGACATGTGGCAACTTGTGTTTCGAAGAAGAAATATGAAGATAGTCTCAGGGATGGGACATTGTGTAGAAAAAAACAATAACAAATCAGCAATTCAGTACAGACTAAGAAACACTGAGGTACCTGACGACGTGTGGTCCGAGGAAACAGGAGGGGATAGAGGGTCTCAAACGAGTTTAATTACAGGTGACTCAATCACTACGATAGATTGGGAGTAGGAGACGACGGGGGAAGAGGAAGAAGGAAGTTAGAAAGGGTCGTAGTCCCAGAAAAGGTTACTCAGCCGAGAAGTGTAGTCCACCGGTTTCATGACCTCGAAGTCAAAGTCGTAGTCAGGAAAGTTACTTATAAGTCCTGACTAAAGTAAATCCTAACTGACGAAACTTGAGGAACGTCAGGTTCCCTGAGAGTTCTTAGAAGAGGTCGTGGTGTCAAGTTTTCGTAGTTAAGAAACCAAGATTCGGAGGAAATACCCGGTTGAGAGTGTGGGTATGTACTGATGACCTTTTTGGTATCGAAACTGATCTACCTGGAAACAACCGTTTCACTACAGAGACGAAAAATTATGCGACAAATCCAAACAGTATCGAAAGGAAGGTTCCTGATTCGTAGAAAATTAAAGTACCGACGTCAGTGTGAGATATCACTAAAACCTCGGGTTCTTTTATTTTAGACAGTGACAAAGGCAACAAAGGGGTAGATAAACGGTACTTCATTACCCTGGTCTACAGTACTAGAATCAAAAAACTTACGACTTGAAGTTTGATCGAAAAAATCAGAGGAGAAAGTGAGAATAGTTCTCCAGGAAATCAAGGAGAAGTGTAAGACGGTAAACTCACCATAGTAGACGTATAGATTCCAACAACTATAAAAGGGGTCATTAGATATAAGATCGAAGACTAAGTAGGTCGGACCATAAAGTGTACTATATGAGACGTATATTCAGTTCATTCGTCCCACTGTTGTATGTCGGAATAATATGAGGAAAGGGTTAAATCTCTGACAACAAGGTACAGACCAGATTGACAACGAAGAACTGGACGTATGTCCAAAGAGTCCTCCGTCCAGTCCACCAGACCATAAGAGTAGAGAAATTCTTAAAAGGTGTCAAACAACAGTAGTTGTGTCGATTTCCGAAATCATATCAGTTACTTCGTCTTCATCTGAAAAAAAAACCTTAAAGGAACGAATGAGGTACTAGGTTGTTTGCAACCGTTAAACTAGAGACCAAGGAAACGGAGAAACTTTGGGTCGAAAATGAAGACCTTCAAGAACCAAGTGTATGACGACTTCGGATCGAACTTTCTAAAACTCGCATTGGAACGACCGTACACTTTATTGGGGTTGACATACCGTCAGACCTGTAAGAAACCGTGACGGGAAAGAAACCCTAACCTTATTCCTTTGACTGGAAAAGATCAGGACACCCGAGACGGTTTTTTAAAGGTTTATACGACTGCATCACTCATGTCGTGAAATTATCGTAGTAGAATGGACATTTAAAGAGTGATCCCCGTTTACGAAAGTGAAAAAATACGCAGGTAAGGGTTATGATTTTACGGACCGGATGTACCTGTTAGTTTATACAAACTACTTGTCTGGTCAGTCAATCAAGAATACCTTACTTCGGGGAACACGTATAAAAACGCCCCACCATATCGTCAGACGTTGGTCGTATCGTCTTCGTGTTGAGTCACTTTAGGAATAAACAGTCTGAATCTGGTATGACGGAAACCTAGTTAGGTGTAAATGGCATTGCAAACGTACAACGAAGGTACACCGAAGTTTTATCCTTTCGTTAAAAGTAGGACGGGACTAATACATACAGGAACGTCTGAAATATCGAGTAAACCTCTACATATAACTTGTGTTTTGTCATCGCGAATTCGACTTGAATATAAATCCAATTGGTTGTCCGAGACTTTCGTACCATCTTTACCGTGTTAAACCGCATTTCTACTTATATATTATAGGTATATAAATACACGACGCGACATGAAACAGTGAGTCAGTACGGGTTGAGAGACGTTGGGGTACCTGACATCGGGCGGTCCGAGGAGACTGGTACCCCTAAGAGGTCCGTTCTTATGACCTCACCCAAGGGTACGGGAGGAGGTCCCGTAGAAGGGTTTGGTCCCTAACTTGGGTCCAGAGGACGTGACGTCCGTCTAAGAAATGGTAGACTCGGTGGTCCCTTCGGGACATAAATACATATTTCTACTCATACACACTGTAAAAGGATCCACCGTGTCACCATTTCATAGGTGGACAGTTCCGTTCTCTGTGTTCTCTGCTCCCAAACTAGGGACCCGGTCTTTCTAGGGGACCTCATCCTTTACCTTTAGGTGAAGTCATAAGTTCGGACTTTTAGGGTACCTGTCCCCTCCGACCTCCCGATGTCAGGTACCCCAGTGTTTCTCAGTCTGTACTACCGCGCGTGTAAGTGTCGTTGTTACATACTTTACGACCTACTGTATTTTTGTGGGAGTGATTGTCTTTATAAAATCGAAGAATGTTTATCCGTGACCTTTTGACTTTCACGATATCTGCGTGAGGTTTAAAACCGTTCATACTCTTTTCCCTTTCAGCGAGTCAGCACAGGTTGAGAAACACTGGGGTACCTGACATCGGACGGTCCGACGAGTCAGGTACCCTAAAAGGTCCGTTCTCATGACCTCACCCAACGGTAAACTTTCCGGTACTTTTTGTAGTAGTATAAAAATGTGTGTCGAAGGTTAAAACCTTTATTTAAGGAACCATATCATTCTAAAGACTTATACCGACTAAAAGATGGATTGAAATCCCGTTATAAAGTGTCTTTCACTTTCACTTCAGCGAGTCAGCACAGGCTGAGAAACGTTGGGGTACCTGACATCGGATAGTCCGAGGAGGTAGATACCCTAAAAGGTCCGTTCTCACGACCTCACCTAACGGTAAAGGAAGAGGTCCCCTAGAAGGGCTGGGTCCCTAACTTGGGTACAGAGGGTGTAACGTCCGTCTGCGAAATGGCAGACTCGGTGGTAAAGTGTCTTTGTAAAACGAATTTTCTATTGATCCACGTCAACTATACCTCTCTAATACTTTGACCATTTCTGGTCTCACCAGTACTTGATCCACACCATCACTATTTGTCAATGTTCTACATCCTTCGAAAAACAAAATTAAGATGTCCACTTTTGTGTCTGTAAAGTCCCTAGTGCACGTCGGACTATAAGACCTCGATCTCGAATAGGGACATCACCTTGAGGAAAGTGATATTCGTACTGACAGAACCACTCGGACAGACAAACAGACAGACAAAACAAATTGATGTCTTTACAGTCAGTTTATGCCTAGGTGTCAATGATTGTTAGAAGTGACTTCTTACTTCAACGAAATCTGATTCTATAGATCATAGTACAAATTCTTAAATTTGTCGGTAGAGGTAAACACCCTCTCATATATACGTATATAACACATACGTACATTATATATAGATATGTATATATACATATATCATATATGACTTAAGAAAATAAAAAAGATAAAGTCATCTTACGAAGAAATTTTGTTAACCTTATATTGACGAAAGGTTACAAAGACGACATGTTGTGACACTTAGTCGGTATACACACGTATATAGGGGAGCGAGACCTTGGAGGGGGGTGGGGAGGGGGGAGGTGGTCCAGTAGTGTCTCGTGGCTCGAGTTGGAGGACACGATGTCTCGTCTCAGAGTAATTCGTCACATATAGACAGTTACGATGAAAGAGTCAAGTATGGGACTGAAGGTGGGACACAGGGTTCAGACAATCAGACAAGAGAAGAAACGTAGTTGAACAGACGTCGACCAAACCAGGGACACACACGCACACGCACACACACACACGCACACACACACGTGTACACACACAGACACACACACACACACGTAAGAGTCACCGAGTCAGCACAGACTAGGAAACACCGGGGTGTTCGACGTCGCACGGTCCGAGGAGACGGGTACTTCAAAAGATCCGTTCTTATGACCAAACCCCACAGTAAAGGATGAGGTCCCCTAGATGAACTGGGTCCCTAGCTTGGGGACAGAGAACGCAGAGGACGTAGGCGTACGTCTAGGAAATGGTTATCGCGGTGGACTCTTCGGGGTCAAGCCAAGGACGTGAGTCCTATTCCTTATAGGTTCATCTTACTTACCTAGATCTCACTATTCGTCTGGGGTCCTTATGCGATGTCTCGGTCCCCAACTTCTCACTCGACGGTTCCCCCTTGGGAAACGCTTCTACTGGTCACTTGAGATCGTCGTTATGACAGATTAACGGGTTCGAATTTCGCAAGGGAAAAGCTGAGACATTAAGGTAATTTAATAGGGGTTCGGAAGGTGTTTTGATATATTTAACAAAGTCGGGGTGTGATCGACGAAAGACCCTTTGTCTTATTCCTCAGATTTTGGTGCTTACGTCAATTCATCAGGGTCTCTCTTGAAGTCGTCAATACTGCACCGACCCTCGCTCTTCTCCCTTTAAGACTCGACGTCAAACCTAACTGTTCACTGTCCCTACCTAGACCCTTACACTCTCATGTTATGTACTCAGACATAAACTCAACTCTACTAGTCAGATGTCAGATATGTATTATTTTTATCTTAAACCGTTTCAAAATCGGTTCATGATTTATTTCTTTCCTATGGTCTTTACAGATCGGTATCCACTAAAACGTATTACATATCCAGTGTTAGATTACTATTTAATATTGTACTTTTAATAAATATCTTTGACCAAACCTTTATGTCAACTTACAATCTTATAATCCAAGTTAGTATACTTTAACACTAAGAATTCCAGTTTTTATCAACTTACAGTTGTCAAGTTGGATTATTTAAAGTTTTTATTATAATATATTCCTCTAGGAGCAAAAAGTATAGATACTAATGAGACCATACTACGTGACCAAAAACTTTGAATTTAAAGTCAAGTTTAAAGAAATAAAGTCTCTCGAATGTATATGTTGTCTAAATTATAGTGACCGGGTTAAAACTCACCCATGTATTAGGACTTATCACCCTCTCTGACAACACAAAAAACAAAATTTGTCCTTGTCCTTATAAACCAGAGACCTATTAAATTTAGGGTGGATATGAAAGAAATTTTCCGTCCAACGAGATAAAATGAAGTCGAGAATTGGACTACGAAGGTAAAATCATTTTGGTGATCGCTTAGAATGTATTCTATTTATATCTATTATATAGAATTTATTATATTTACGTCTATTATTTGTATTAGGATAGTCGCTAAACCTTTGATTATGTTTTAAGTGGTTTATACTCATACCGAGTATTTTAAATTTGAAGATTTAATAATAACGATGAAATTGAGACAATCTCGTTGACATAAAATGGCAAAATGACCTAATCAGTCCTGTCCGCTCCAATATTGCATCTTGTTTGTCGAGGAATTATAATCACCGAATTCCGTTGTTTCCGACTACGGAGTGCTAACGACTTACGGGTGTTGTACACCCGTAGTCCGAGACGAGTGACGCCAATGAGTCCCTGGTCCGACTGTGTCGTGGCACTAGAAATACCAGTGGCTCGGTCTCCGTTCATTCGGGAACTCCCTGAGTGTCCACGTTAATTTAGCAGAAGGGTGCGACGGGTGTTGACACCGGTCTTGATAAGGGTATCGAGTGGTTGGTGTTCCCGTTTTCCTTCACGTTAGCATGGTATACAGACCTACCTGTCTGTTTACCTTGATAAACATATTATTTATTGTATATTTTGAACAGATTAACCACTTATCGTAACTACTGATTGTTAAAATGACCTCCTTCTTACCCAAGTAGGAACAAGTTTTCGTCCTCTAAATGACGCATACACGTTTCTGTGTTTATAGTAATTACTCTTCGGTAAGAAAACCAAGTTTAGTTCTGACTCCATCCCTGTTACTTGGACGGAATAATTTTAATCCTACGGCAGGTGATTTGTGATTTGTTTAGTGGTGTAAAACAACGATTTGTACTTATGTTTAGGAACTAATTTGAAGTTTCACGAGATGGATGAGAGTCGAGACTGACTGGTGTTTGATTATAAGAAAGTCTTTCGGTAGGTACCTCCTTTATTTTCACTTAATAAACATAACAAGGTAGAGACTTTTGTGTGAACGAACACAAAAGTTGTTTGTATCCGGACTAAAAGAAAAGAAAGAAAAAAAAAAAACATTCTACACTAACTAAAATCGGGACTCACGTCCTCTCATGTTATGAAATGAAACTACTTCCTTCAGGTTTTTGTTAAAACTTTCGGTTCAAGTACCGCCAGTGAAAAGAGTGTTTTAGAGTCTTGTCTACTGTAATAGTTTTGTCAGTTTTCTCTCTCTATTGTAATGTAGAACAAAGTAATTTAAGGTATTACACGAGAGATCGATTTTTTTTTTTTTTTTGCTTTAATGAATATTTCACGAAACTCCGTTTTTGATAATAGAATTCAATAAAAGGATGACACATGTTTACTTTTCTTTTTTAATGACACGTAAAAGTAATGGTCTACTACAAGACACTTTACTGACTTCGTTTTTCTTCAATGTTAAATATTTGTCACTCCCAAGTTAGATTTTAGATTTTGTATTTTCTTTTCTTAGAAGGAAGTACAAAAATAAAAAATTATATTGTTGACTCGATGAGTGAGAGTCAAATTATTTTCCTTTTTATATTCACCCAAGATGGAGTCAGGTGTGTAGTCCTGTGGTCTTTTAGAGATCGAGATTTAGTTCTCTTCTTAATTCTATCGTCATTAATCCATCTAATACGGATTCGCTCCTTGTAAATTACGTTTTTGATCGAAAGTTCAGGTCTCTTGTAAGTTGTATAAACTTTAGAAACTTAAGTGGAAAAAGAATCTGATAAAACCTGAGACACTATTACTAGTTTAAGATCGTTATATGTATTGGAATTAACAAAGAACCCGGAGGTCCACCGGTATCAGCACTTCTTGGGTAGAAGGTTACGTCCTCTGTATTCTCTGCGACCAACCTAGGGACTCAACCCTTCTAGGGGACCGTTGGGAAAGATCTTAAGAACACCCTCTTAGGGTACTTGTCTCCGTCGTGTGTCAAGAAAAGAAAACACAAAAATAGTAAAGTTGGTCTATTCTACAAATCTGTATATTCGTGAGTGTCGTAAAATATGAGATATCTCTTGTTATGTAGTACTGCATATCTGCTATCAGAAACTTACAATGTCCAGTAAACTAAACCCTGTTATTAAACTATGATTAAGGAAGTCTTTTGGGTACTCCTTTTCTTATTCGTAAGTCCTTCTTAAATCGGTGTAGGGTGTGAGCTGGGTGACTTAGAAATGTCGTCGGGGTACGACGACGACGACGACGACGATTCAGCGAAGTCAGCACAGACTGAGACACGTTGGGGTGTCTGCCGTCGGGTGGTCCGAGGGGGTATTTCCCTCAATTTATCGTAAAAGAGTCTTTTGCCTCTGTGTCTCTAATCTATAAAACCACTTCAAACATCTCGATCATTTATCAATTCTATCTTAAGTTAGAGTCAAAATTCCCAAGGTTTCGGGTACGTGTAAAATCTTTCCTATGTTTAGTAAAGGTTAGTAAATTTTCTTAAAGTTTCGAAATCTAAAGTGACTAGTATTGTATTGGTCACTGGTTTGACTAAAATATTTAAGTGTTTCGAGAAGAGCCATCGACGTGACATTGTTTACCCAGTGTCAACCCATAAGTAAAGACTACACAACTATAATGGATGTGCATTTTATTATTCTTTTTTTTTTTGGGTTATATATCGGTTGAAAAAACTCGTGAACCCTCCGTCATATCTTTTTTTTTCAATCAAATCGGTTTTCCGATCCGGTACGTCAGTTCGTTACACCCAACTAATGACTAAGCTAGTGCGGGATCGACATATTGGAATTCATTCAGAAGTAGAGGGACACGAAGTCAAAGGAAAAATCACTAAGAATAAACTGTTGACTTGCGAAAATAGAGTAAATTCTAATTTTTTTCTTCACTCCGTATAAGATCTTCCTTTCATAAAGGTAAAACTGGTGAAGTTTGGGATAAAACAAAAATTGTATATAAAAGGGAAGATTCTGGAAGGATTGTAATCTGAGTATTTCCAAGTGTCATACGTGGTGTTTTGACTCTACTTTCACTCTGTGTTGAACCCCTGACCCAAGAGTTTTTTACAGGTATTTCAAGTAAATCTTTAATCTGTACGGGACCACAGACTCTCGATGATAATAGAGTTTCGTATTAAATTCAGAATATTACAATAAACAAGAAGATAACAGGAAAGGTTAACGGATAAATGATGTATCTACTACTAAACGACTCGACTCCCATCCTGACTTTTTCTCTTCTTTGAAAGAGGCACCGCGTCGCTCCATGTCACTTTATATTTGGTCGTCTACTTCGAGTCTCAGACGAAACTAGAAAGGGGTTCTCGTGCCCGACACGACACGAGTCGACACAGGCTGACAAACACTGGGGTACCTGACAGTCGGGAGGTCCAAGGAGACAGGCACCCTAAGAGGTCCGTTCTTATGACCTCGCCCAACGGTACGGGAGGAGATCCCCTAGAAAGATTGGGTCCCTAGTTTGGGTCCAGAGGACGTAACGTCCGACCAAGAAATAGTAGACTCGGTGGTCCTTTCGGGAGGGGTTTCGTATCATTCCCTGTAGAGGGAGGGGTACCCCGTCTTCTACTCCCGGGAAATCAGAGTGAAATTATTAACACTATGGTAGAGATAAAACAAGATCAGAATGGTAAATCTGCTTCTTCTCAGTACACGTAATTTTATATTTGGCCTTTACGGAATATTAGTCGCATATAACACGGGTGTCAGGTTGAGTTCAGTAAGTATTACTGAATTCACAAAGTTGTCTTTTTTTGTTTTTATATGGTGAGGAGGAGGTTTATATAATCTTCAGTTTCGTTGTTGATATTTCAGACTACACAACAAACTCTTAATTTCCTTCCTTTCTTTCCTCCCTTCCTCCTTCTCATTTCTTTTTTCATTTTTAACCGATAAAACTTTTAATTAGTTTCTGATCCCCGGAAGTAAAAGTTTTAAGGGAGAAGGTGGAGATCCTCTTCCTTTCATTTCCATTTAAATAGTGATACACGAATCAACGAATCATCATAGACTGAGAAACCCCGGGGTACCTGACGACGGACGGTCCGAGGAGACAGGTACCCCTAAGAAGTCTTTTCTTATGACCTCACCCAACGGTACGGAAGGAGGTCCTCTAGAAGGGTGGGCTCCCTGACTTGTGTCCAGAGGGTGTAACGTCCACCTAAGAAATGGTAGACTCGGTGTTCCCTTCGGGTTCTTGTAACCTCACCCATCGGAAAGGGAAGAGGTCCCTTAGAAAGGTTGAGTCCTTAGTTTGGTCCCAGAGGACGTAACGTCCACCTAAGAAATGGTCGATTGGATGGTCCCCTCGATTGAATAGTAATATTTCTATTCGATTAAATAGTAATATTTATTCCTTAACGTGGTGAATACCTTGGAAAGGTTATTTCTCTATTCCGGGTTTGAGGGTGTCTACCTTTTAATGAGGGTTTTGGATTATATGACATGTAGCATAACTTGAATCATTTATAAAAGAATGTACTTACTTATTTACTCACTAAATCGTCATTTAATCTGTAATTTACGAAGGGAACATCGAGTCATCCATTTCTTAGACGGGTCCAAGTTAGGGACCCAACCCTTCTAGGGGACCTCTTCCTTTACCGTTGGGTGAGGTCGTAAGAACGGACCTTTTAGAGTACCTGTCTCCTCGGACCACCCGACGTCAGGTACCCTAGTGTTTCTCAGCCCGTGCTGACTCGCGGATTGCGAATGAATCTGTAATTGATTTGAGGGATTGACCAGAGGTGTTCTGATCAAAAGGAAAAGGACGGAGAAACCGTGACAGAGAGGTGTCAGGGTGGGTGGGGTGGTGTGACAGGTATAAGTGGTGCCTACGTACGGGTCGTCATGGGTCACAGTTGCGACGATGTGACGAGTTAGTTGTCAAAAAATAATAAACACGAGGTTACGAGGGTAAAGGTATTTTATAAGACACTTATAATGGGAAACATTAACAAGAACTACACGGATTTCTTACAAGTATCCTATATAGGTTACATAACATGTTAGGTCTCAATAACAATAACGAATCAGCGAATAACAACAAAAAATCAGAGATTCAGTACAGGATAAGAATCGTTGGGGTATTTGACATCGGATGATCCGAGGAGACATGTACCCTAATAGGACCGTTCTTATGACCTCACTCAACGGTAAAGGAGGAGGTTCTTAGGTCTCCATTTATAAATTTCAAAGACGATGTCCTCACCGTCAGAACCTCGTGTTGGAGTGTCTCTTGAGAATGATTAAATAAAAAATCCACTGACACAGTTAGAAGAGAACCCAAGGAAAGAAATGCGTAACAGAAATCGGTCAGATTAGGTAGTAAACTTGGTAGGAGAGAAGTTTTGGAGTTACGGAAACGGGAAGGTACTAGTTAAATAAACTGATATAATAAACGAGGGGGTAAGAAATACCAGAGAGGTAGGTGGGAGAACTGGTAAAATAAGGTCCAAGGTAAAAAACGAGATACCAACCGAGGAAAGGTTCAGAAGTAATCCACTTAAGTAGATCTTAGCCTTGAAGGTAACAGTACGTACAGCAGTACTCACGGGAGAGGGGTCGGGGTTGGGTCGGTCGAGAGACGTTGAGGGCGGGAAGGATGAAAGGTCCGAACGTATAGGGTAAGAGATGTGAACTACTCGATGGACCTACAGGTTGTGTCGGGAGTTAGTATTATACAGGTTTTACTGTAAGAGTAAGGAGAGTAGATGAGTCTTATAGAGTGAGAGGACACAAAACATTAAGGTAGGTTACGATCTGAGTACTTACAGTAGGGGGGGGAAAGAGAAATAACAGGTGCCGATTTCCCATTGGATAGAGAAGATAGGGGGTTTATTAAAACTTTAAGAATGAAAGTAGAGATAAGACGACGGTGGTCTCTGAGAACTAAGACGTGATGGTCCTAAGGAAGTTATTAGAATTATTAGAACGTTGACTAAATAGTCGTAGTCCGAAACAAATATTAGGTAGACGGAAGACAACTGTTCTATAAAGTAAGGTGAATAAATTTTAAGAAGTTACCGAGGGATTCCAAAAGTCTTATTTCAGATTGAATAAAGTTTTCCGTATACTTTGGAAAGTATAATTTTCGTGAAGAGGGTATTCTGGATTACTATTTCATGAGAAGACATTCGAAAGGTTCCGAGTCCGACGTTGATAAGAAATCAAGAGGTAGAGATCTGTTCTATTTCTCGACAATTTAGGGTCGAGAAAGTGATAGTCCTCCGTAATGGTGGGACTCACTTCTAGTCCCTTCTGGTTTACGACAACCGGTCCAGTAATCGTCTTCTTTTGATACAGGGAGGCATAAGAGTCCAGGGACGTGTTACGACCTCGGTTTATGTTCAAGGTCCTTGTCAGAAAGTTCCGACGAATCGTGATCCCGAAAGATTAGTTTCGTTCAAAAGCATTATATTATATTCCAGTTGAATGAGTTCACTTACAATGAACGTGTTTGTGGAAGTCTCCAATTTCTTTACTATAACCAATTTTTCCCGAAGGGACCACCGAGTCTACCATTTCTTTGACGGACGTTACACCTTCTGGACCCAAGGTAGGGACTCAACCCTTCTAGGGGACCTCATCCCGTACCGTTGGGTGAGGTCATAAGAACGGATCTTTTAGGGGTACCTGACTCCTCGTCCGACGTCAGGTACCCCAGCGTTTCTCAGTCTGCACTGACTCGTTGATTCGTGTAGTATCAAGTGACCAATTTTTTTTTCGTTGAGAACCCATAAGTAAGTCATACCGATCGATGTCACGGTGAACTCTCTGGGAATCTGACGTTCCTCTAGTTTGGTTATCTAATATTTCCTTTAGTTGGAATTGATAAAGAACCTTCCTGAAAACTACTTCAACTTCAAGGTCATGAAACCAGTGGACTACGTTTTTCGGTTGAATATCACGACTACGACCCTTTCTGACTCCCGTCCTTCTCTTCCCCTACTGTCTTCTACTCTACCAACCTACCGTAGTGGTTGAGTTACCTGTACTCAAACTCGTTTGAGGTCCTCTATCACTTCCTGTCCCTTCGGACCATACGACGTCAGGTACCCCATCGTTTCTCAGTCTGTGTTGAGTCGGTAATTGGTCGTTGTTGTCTCACGGTGACCGTGATGTCTGTTGTCACGGTCGACTATGTCCCCGACTTCACCACGAACAGTGTGTAACCCTGTTCTGGTAGGGTTGTTTGACGCCATGAACATGTAGTCATGTTCTTGCTATATCTTTAACGTCCAGAAAGTTTGAGTTCCTTTCAGTCGTCATCGTTTGACTTGATGTCGATGTATTCCTACGTGATAGGGGAGGGACGAATCCTTAAATGGAAGACTTAAAACACCAGTGAAAAATAAAATGGACGGAGTCTATAGCCATAATAACACAATAAATCTTATATATTTATTAGAAATAAAAGATTTACCTTTGTAATAAGGGAGTTTTCTCCCATGTACCGAAGTGTCTTTTTCTATTAATCAACATAGTTAAGAGTCGTAACTTATAACAATGAGAGGTAATCTCGAATTCTATATTACTTTGTCTATTTAGAAAAATGTCTCTACGTATACTGAAGTACCTTTTTAATAACTCCAGTAATAAGAAAAGGAACTCCTTCCGTCTAGTTGATATTAATGTACGCTGTGAAGACTTTGATGTGTCACAACGAGGTTGATTGAGATAAAAATTAACCTTATATTAACAAAACGTTACAACACAGTCACAGACGACATGTTGTTACACTTACTCGACATACATATGCTTACAGGGCAGGAGAAATCGGAGGGAGGGTGGGGGGTCGGGTGGGGAGATCCACTAGTGTCTCGTCTCGACTCGAGGGACACCATGTGTCGTCGAGGGTGATCGATAAAATGATGTATACCATCATATATGTACGGTTACGATGAGAGAGTTAGACTTGTGAAAGGAAAGGTTGTCAAGTCTATTTAATCGACATAGTTACAAAATAAAGTCGTACAAGTAGTTTTTGAAACAGGAATGAAGATTTATATAAAAGTAATTTTAATTAGAAGTAACCTTTGTCTTGTCTGAAATTCTATTTTTATTTTGAGTCTTTATTCCAGTGTATACTAATCTCGAGATACAAACGTGAATGGACTATACTAAATTCCTCTAAACAAAAACTTTTTCATTACGTTCTGACCTTGAATGATAATCGGTCTTAGAAAACACCCTCCCTTTCGAACACAAAAACATAGTGGTGAACTTGTAAACGATTATATACAATAAAACTAAAAAATTACAAGACATGGTTACTGTAAAAATTATCGTTCCTAAGGTTCAATAGTTGTTAAAAAATCGTAAGAATACCTTAACTTTTGACCTTTATAAGAACAACGAAGACTTGTAAATCCGTCAAAAGTTTTCAACCTCGCGAACCTTACCAAATTCATGTTTTTCATTACTTATGTATCACTCGTCAGTGGGTTATACCACACACACACATTTCTACTGCGGATCCTACATAAATCAACCAAAAATAAATTAATAAATTGAAATCACTCAATAAAGTTCTAATTTGAATAAGTTATTAGAAAAAGGTGACGACATCTTTACAAATCAGTATAAAGGAGATATTTTTAAAACCGGGAGTGTTAGATATGTAAGTGTTAATATTTGACAGAAAGAGAAAGAAAAAAGTGTTAATATTTAGTGGAGAGGGAAGGAGAGAAATGTAAGAGACAACTTAAACACTGGGTGAAAACAGTAAAGGGATTTGACCTAATGTTTAATCTTTTGTGTGTAGACGAGTTTCACTGTCAAGGTAACGTTGACCGAGTTGACAGACCTCGTCGACGTCGAGGTCTCCCAAAGGCATTTGAACAAGTACCGGAAAGGAGTGCACTCGAAAGAGGTCTACGTCAGTGGTCTTTCCTGTACAGTGAGGTTTCTGCTCCCTGTTCGGTTTTATGAATACCATTTTCTTCTTTTCTCGAAAGATGAAAAGTCACAACCTTTGTGTGTTACTATGTAGAGTGTGAAGACCGACTCTTAGTTCTTCTAGTAAGTTTTCCTCCGTTTGTTTGAACAAAGAGTATAATTTGTTCGGTCAATTACATCTTTAAATTTAAAGAAACTTTGTTAACACAATGTCGGACTTAGGCCAGGAGGTCGTTCAGGAAACAACTTCGGGATTAGGAGTGACAGTGACATAGACCCCTGTCTCGGAAATTCCCCCATTAATTTTAAGTCACCCCGAAAGGTCCGCGATCACCATTTGTTGGGCGGACGGTTACGTCCTCTGCGTCCAAGGTAAGGACCCAGTCCTTCTAGGGGACCTCTTCCCGTACCGCTGGGTGAGGTCATAAGAACGGACCTCTTAGGGTGCCTGTCTCCTCGGACCACCCGACGTCAGCGTTTCTCAGTCTGTGCTGACTTCGCTGAATCGTGTGTACGTGTGCGTACGTTCCAAGTTACTCCAGCATTCCCACGTCGGGATTAGGTTGTCGTGGCCATAGGAACATTCTTCTCCTTCCGCTGTCTCTTGGAAGAGAGACGTCCGTGCACACGTCTCCGTTCCGGGACACTTCTGTGTCGTTCTTCCGTGGTGGACGTTCGGTTCCTCTCTGGAGAGTGGTCTTTGGTCTTGGAATTAGGGTCTGAAGGTAGAAGGATTTAACACTCCTTTGTCTAAGGATGACAAATTCAGTGAGAACAATACCGTCGGGTTCCTCTCATTATGTCTACTAATAGAGTTACGAGACCTTTTTAACACGATCACGAAACATGATCGATCAGGATAGTCTTTTACGTGACCACAAAAAACAACAACAACAAACAAACAAAAAATTGTTAGTTAAGTCAAGTCAAGTCAGTGAGTCAACACAGACTGAGAAACGTTGGGGTACTTAACGTCGTACGGTCCGGAGGGACAGGTAGTGGTTGAGGGTCTCAAGTGAGTCTGAGTGCAGGTAGCTCAGCCACTATGGTAGGTCGGTAGAGTAGGAGACGGTAGGGGAAGAGGAGGACGGGGGTTAGGAAGGGTCGTAGTCNAAAATTGTTAGTTAAGTCAAGTCAAGTCAGTGAGTCAACACAGACTGAGAAACGTTGGGGTACTTAACGTCGTACGGTCCGGAGGGACAGGTAGTGGTTGAGGGTCTCAAGTGAGTCTGAGTGTAGGTAGCTCAGCCACTATGGTAGGTCGGTAGAGTAGGAGACGGTAGGGGAAGAGGAGGACGGGGGTTAGGGAGGGTCGTAGTCTCAGAAAAGGTCACTCAGTTGAGAAGCGTACTCCACCGGTTTCATGACCTCAAAGTCGAAGTCGTAGTAAGGAAGGTTTCTTGTGGGTCCTTACTAGAGGAAATCTTACCTGACCAACCTAGAGTAACGTCAGGTTCCCTGATTGTTCTCAGAAGAGGTTGTAGTGTCAAGTTTTCGTAGTTAAGAAACCGCGAGTCGAAAGAAGTGTCAGGTTGAGAGTGTAGATGTGTACTAATGACCCTTTTGGCATCGGAACTGATCTGTACGGAACCACCGAAAGTTTGAAAACCTCACACTAGGTATTATTAGAATCACACACACACACACACACACACATATGTATGTATATATATACACACACACAAACACATACATATATATATTATATATAGTGTAAATAACACATACACCTTTATCTATAAAGGTGTTTTGTTATGTAAAATTTGATAGATTGTATCTATAAGAGACAAACTGAGATAAAATAAATCTTTTTTTACAAACACACACACAAAATTTTTACGTAAAATTAGGGTGGAATACGATTTTCAAACTTTCAAGGAAAAAATCGATACAATAGATCGTATAAAGGATCAATATTAAAGAAAACAGGGGGAATCGTAGAGTTCTAGGAATTTACATGTGACTTCAATTTTATTGGTATTAAGAGAGGGAGAGGTAGGTGGAATAAGAGAGGGAGGGAAAGAGTGAGGGGGGGAGGGGTGGGGGGCGATGTGTGTGTGTGTTATTCTAACTCCGTTTAGTCAACTCCAGGATAAGTTTCATGGAAAGTGCACTCAATTTGATCTTATAGTTCGTATAACAGGACGACTAAACAAATATTATTTAAAAAACCAAAATACCATATTGATTCTATATCTAATTATATGTGTCTGACTTATATACTTAATGGTTGACTCTGTATACAATAGGTTCTTCCCTTTAGAACCTATTGAATGTGAGGAAGATTAATGGTATTCGTGGAACCCATAATTATTCTATAATATCCTGTACTCAAACCCATTTGAGGTCCTCAATCACTACCTGTCCCTCCGGACTGTACAACGTCAAGTACCTCAGTGTTTATCAGCCTGTGCTGACTCGTTGATTTGACTTGACTTGACTATACTGAACTACACGAGTTTCTTTTATGAACAAACATCTCTCTTTAATTAAAATAGTAAATAATAGGATCAGATAAAGAGAACCCACATACAAATTTCTTAGTGTTAACGACATAGTCAGTTTCTAAAACTGTGACTACAGAGAACCAGATATTTATTACTTTACTTCTCTATTAAAGTGGTCTATTACTTTACTTCCCTATTAATTTCCCTCTGACACCTATAATATAAACATTCAGAAGACTTAAACAACACGACACTTTTTTTAATCATTTCAACCGATTCTGGGTCTTCGTTTTTTATATCTTAAGTATTATTTTGTGATGAGCCAGTGTCAGTTTGATCATCATGAATACCTGGAAAGTTTTATTTAGTTTTACATTGAAGATTTGATATTTTTTAAAGTCTCAGTTCTGACTTTAAAGTTTGAAAGGTTTTAGAGTACTCAGTTTTTAAGATTACCAGTAAAGACATATATGTCAACGTAGTTTTTCTATTTTCCTATAGAAAAACTTGTCGACTTTAGACATGTGTCCCATTACCCAAGATTACGTTTGTCGAAACCCCTTATGTACACACACACATGTACACGTACACATGTGTGAATATGTCTGGATCCTCTTTTCTTTTGTTAACTTATGTTACTTTTGACTTATAATATATAATGGAAGTGAAAAAGTACGATAACTATAGAACTGTGTTTATAAAGGACGACAGAGAAATACCTTATTTTAAATGAGATACAGTAGCTCCTTTAGTTCTTTTTTTTCTTTATTACTTCTTTTACAAAAGTTGACGTAGAAAAAAAGTAATGTTTAATGAGAGTCGCGGTTCTATAGTAGACTGTACCTCTTCATAAATTTTCAAAACCAATTCAGTTACTTAACGTGGAATATACTAACTATCGGAGGACATCGTTTACGTGTCGTTTGTATTTGTAATTTTTAAAATTCATTACAAGTTTATAAAAATTTATAAATTTACTTAATCATTTATAAATTATAATTTTTTACAATTTTTTGTAATTTTCATTGGAAAGGACTTAATTAATTTAGTATAAAAATGTGTGTAAAAATAAAGAGTGGAGAAGGAAACAGAAAAAACTATAGTGAGCCTCGGTCAGAGGTTAGTATGAGTCCTGTCGTCGCTTCATTCGTTCGGGATGTTCCTAGGTTTTGGTGTGCTGTCCGAATATCTTCAGATCCATGAGTTATAGGCTAGGTGGACACTCTGTTTTTGTTTCGTCTTGTCTTATTGAAGTATAATATCTTTATTTGTTGTATCTAAGGATGACTTTATTAGTTGACGTACAACCGGAAGTCCTGTGTCTTTAGAATAGTCAACTAGGCACAACAAATGAAGTATTCCTTAAGGAATAAAAGTACGTACATTAGGAATAGATCAAAAGTTCTTGGTAAGTTTAATTAAGTAAAAATTAACTTCATATCATCTACGACTTCGACTTTGAGGTTATGAAACCGATGGACTACGCTTCTTGACTGAGAAACCTTTTCTGGAACTACGACCCTTTCTAACTTCCGTCCTCATCTTCCCCTGTTGTCTCCTATTCTACCAACCGACCGTAGTGGCTGAGGTACCTGCACTCAAACTCTTTCGAGGTCCTCGACCATTACCTGTCCCCTTTTCTCAACCTATACTGGCTCACTGGCTTGACTACCAACTAAATGTTATAATATAACCAAAGTCTATATTATTCAAGAATTATTCTGGAAAGCAATGAAGAAGTCCATTATTACTAAAAAGGAACAGGGTACAATGAAAGACAAATAACATTACTTAGAGTTGACCAGATCGTGAATTAATAATACACATAATCAAAAGAAAGGTGGAGAGAACACTATCCCTTGTCTCAACTATGAAAAAAATCGTGCGTAAATCGAATCATAAAAATAGGATAAAGAGTAGTTAAGTACGATCGGTTAGTCATGTACGTTTGGTTAGTTAAGTTTCTGTTGGACCTGTCTTTAATCAAGATTAAAATTTTAGTAGTTATGTTACCTAACTATTGTTTACGGTCACTGTTATAAAACCACCCAGATTAAACTTATTCTTCGTTAAAAGTCTACTATGACGGTAAGTAATAATAGACTTCAAAGTTCCCTTAAGGGTACAAACAGTATTTAAATTTAGGGAATGAGAGTTCCTTTTTTTTTTTACCGTTACCTCAAGAAGACAAAATTAGAAACAATGAAAAGGTAAATAAACCACGTCATTAACGTGGATACTCTTAGACTTATGTAAAGTTACATAGGGTTGAATAATTATCCCGTGAATGATTCAAAGTTTGAATTACTACAAACTTTGAATTTCAAAGTCTTGTCACTATGAAAAGTGTCCTCTCCCTTCGTCAGAGAGAGAACTCTTTAATTATTAAATCGGACTCTTTCGGAGTGTATCTGTCGACCAGTGTTACACTGTATAGTTTCCTGTCGTTTTTTCTTAAATTTTATGACACTGTCCTGTGTCTTCTTTACTAAAAAAGAAGACCTTCCCGCATCTACTCTTCTGTCTTCCACTCAGTTTGTTACTCCTAGTTTTGTCTTTTTTTGAATCACACTTTTGTAAACTATATAGGTTTCTTGATCCTAAAGGGGACACTAAGTCTCCAAATCTTAGACGTAAGGTTACGTCTCCTGTATCCAAGCCAGGGACCAACCCCTGCACTCTAGGGTGTACGGAGTTGTCTCTTCGATCGGACCGCGTCGACGACTCGTGACTGTGAGGTCTCGAACGCGACCTCGTTGTGCTCTTCCGGTGTACGACGTTGAGCTCCTTCGGGAATGTGTCGTCGTTTCTGGGGTTTCCACGACGGTCATAGTCGATTTCGCTGTAAACCTTCCTCCAGTCCTCTTGTCTGTCCATCTTCTCTCCTTAGATCCTTTTTTTGTTTTTTGTTTTTTGTGACGAAACAAGAATTTCGTCACCCCGCATCCATTTCCGAAAATCCGTCTAACCACAAACTGAATGTACGCGTCTTTCTAGATCCCCGTCTCTCCCTTTCAAACCGTCCCTTCGGGTCACTCTTTGAAACAAGACCCGATCGATTCCTTTCTAACTTCGTCTCAGTCTGACACTACCTTTCTTTTCTCTAGCCTCCGTCTTAGCAGTCCCTGACTGCTAATGAATCGACCACACCACTCACTTTCCTTCCCGAGGTCGTACTAGTCTCCGGTCTCTGGGAGTAACCCACCTACCATGGTCGTTAAGTTGTCGTTTGTGTCCTCTTCCTTGTCCCTGTTATTTTCCTTTTCGGTAAGTTTGACCCCGTTTTGTTAAAACTTCACGAACTCCATGGTTGTCCGTTCTGTTCGTCGTCCTAGGAATTTATGTTTAGATTGTGACTTGTCCCGTCTCGAAGGGACCACCGAGTCTGTCAATTCTTAGACGGACGGTAAGTCCTCTGTGACCAAGCTAGGGACCTCTTCCCTTCCAGGGGACCTCTTCCCTTGCCGATGGGTGAGGTCATAAGAACGGACCTCTTAGGGTACCTGACTCCTCGGACCACCCAATGTGGGGTACCCTAGTGTTTCTCAGCCTGTGCTGCTTCGTTGAATCGTGTGTGTGTTGTCCCTTCTCGCCCATTACTAAAATCTTAGTTTTCGTATCTCTGACCCCTATAAATTTGTCCCCAACACCTGTATTAATTTTTTTGAGGTGGACATATAAGTCTTCTTGTCGATTATTTGTCGGTCATATGTAATTTTTAGTTTATATTTTTAAACTTATATTGTATGAAAGATATTGAATCTGACACTCAATGGGTGTTACTGTAAAAGTTTATAATTTCCCAGTCTCATTTTCTTTTATAAAAAGGTAGTCCGTTTATTATCCTTGTCTTTCTTCAAGTCGGCAACAACCCCTGTTTCTTTTTAAAAGTTCCAAGTCAAATATTTCAGTTATTATAAATGGAAGTTTTATAACATTTTTTTTTAATGGAACACGTCGTAAAAATTTTTATAGTAAAGACCCTTCCTGATATTTCCGATTTACGTAGAACCCTACCACTTCTGAACCGGGTGCCCCCTACGTCACGATGTTTAAGTGTCTTCGCTGAATCCTTTACACACACCTTTAGGCAATGTACTATCCAAGTGATCACTTAAGGTAAAAAATTTACAAAGGTAAAGTTTCTTTGGTTTTACTGTAAAAAAGGGGTTCATGAAAGAGAAAGTTTTGGTCTTTCAGGAGTAGGTTTATCAACACTGAGTGAATTGTGTATTCAAGTGGTTTTACAACTAAAATCTTCAATCAAGTACGAGTTCTACTGAAAAATATTCAAAAGAAAGAATATTTGTCCTACAGTGTCAAACTTTTCTCATTTAATTGAATTAGTGATTTTCCAGATATAAACCCATTTTACAAGTAGGGTGTTCAAAATCACCTAAGATCCGACCCCCATCACACCCGACCCCCTACAAAAAAGTGAGAATTAACGGTGAGAATTCTACTTTATGACCGTCAGTTCACTAGGTCCCTTTCGATTACATATATGTTCATAATAGGTTATGAGTGTTTTGGAAATATGAAAGACTATAGATTCTAAATACTTAATTAAAAGTGTCATAAGCTAGATAACCTAAGTTCCTAGAATCGGTTTAAAACTTTTAGATATTACAGTTCTATTGAACGACTTTTTCAACAAAAAAAAATTAATCCTTTATAAAATTTTTACATCAATATTCGTAATTAAAATCAGGTCGTGTAAGTTCTTTAGACATGTACCCAAAGAACGATCGATCACCCTTGGATGACGTATCACGTCCCTCGAGTCGAGTCACTGGATTTACTTACCCTGCCCTCTCCCCTCCTGGTTCTCTCTCCCCTATATGCATATGTATATCGACTAACTGCAAAGACATGTCGTCTTTGATTACGTAATATTTCGTTGAGATTGGGAGGGAGGGGGGGGGTTTTTTTTTTTTGGGATCGCATCAGAGAGACAGGACCGTATCAGGAAGGGATAAACCGGGGATGAGGGTAGACGTAAGGTGGTGAGGTAACAAAAAAAAGAAAGAACGGGTCTGAGGACTCTGCACCGGACACCCGACGACGTTGGGCGAGAAGGGAGGAGTAGACCGTGGAGTGACGGTACAAGACACAACGGTGACTTTTGTACGTACGTTCAGGAAAGGTAAAATTCTCGAAAGACCGACTAGTAATGTCCTCTCGTCCGCCTACCATTATTTTTGTCGCTTCTCCCCACCTCCATGGTTCCAAACCCCTTAGAATATTTGAAAATTTTTATCAATTTTATTCGGAGAAAGACTGAGAGTGTACTACCGGAGAAAATCTACCGCGGTAAAAACAGACCTTAATAAGAGGAACTCTGAAGTTATTCCTTTAGTGGTCTCGGATTATTTCGAGTAGTTCGGGTCGTTTCAAAGTTAAAGTCAGACCGTAATAAGGATCCTCGGGTAAGAGAGGATTCTACTCGAAGGGTTTGTGACAAGGTGTTGTTAGGGAAAGAATGGACCAAGGTCGTAATTGCTTCGGGAATAGACCATGGTTTCTCAACAACCAACTCCAAGAATAAAACCGGAGCATCAGGATCTATTGGGTCAGGATCGATTATTCGAGTGACGCCGACTAAATGTCTTATAAGTTTGAGACTACCTCTCTTCCCTTACTCTCGATTCTAAATGACTACCAGATGGACTTACTTTAGTACGGCATGATTTATGGACTCATCCTTCCATAATGCCCCGCAACATAAAGGTGAGGAGTACTTTCACTTTCACAATCAACGAGTAAACACAGGTCGAGAAACGTTCAGGTACCTGACATCGGGTAGTCTAAGAAGACAGGTACCTTAAGAGGTCCGTTCTGATGACCTCACCCTTCGGTGAAGGTGGAGGTCCCCTTAGAAGGTCTGGGTTCCTAACTTGGACTAGAGGAAGTAACGTCCGTCTAAGAAATGACAGACTTAGTGATCCCTTCGGGAAGGGTGAGGAGGATAAAGGTGACTAAATCGAGTTCTAAGGAAACAACAAAGAAAAAATCGTGTTCTAAGAATCATTCTGGTTAACCAGTAACTCGGAATCCGGTATAGAGGTCTACAAAAATAGTCATCAATTCGACTATAAAGTTCACGGTATTAAGAGTGTCAGACAAGTCTTGAGTTCCTACCTTCTAAACACAACCCAAGGATTTTAGGGTTATCATTCATTGGGGTAAAAGGTTGTCTGTTCCGTAGGAGAGACATCCCATTCATATTATTGTCAACAGTCCAGTGTGGCGTTTCCCCTGTCGTCTCGAGCTTAAGTGTGAGTCCGAACAGACCGAAGTATTGTACCCGAGGACAGCAACTTGGTCCAACCGATACAGTGGACACTGGACAATAACAGGAAGGGTAGTAAGGGTAAGTCAATGACAGGAAGGGTAAAAGGGTGGAAGAAAAAAGAGTAGGTATGACATACCGTCTGTCAATCGATCGCGACCTCTACGATGTAGTTTGTTCCACGAAGAAAAAGGGAGTTCCAAGAATGGATCTTTGGTCCACCCAGACTCCAGTCGTGACAAAAATGATCATCGAAGAACAGAATACAGGGGTAAGGTTGTCAAAGGTTTTCAACCAGGATAAGACGAGACGTGAACTTACATGTAACGGGAGAGAGGGAATTTAAATTAAAAGAAAGAAACCTACTACGACTGAGTGTCTTATAAATGTTTATTCCTAAATTTCTTACTAAATCGGTAATACCTAGTTTGAGGTACAAAGAGGAGTCGAAAAGATTTTACTATATATATAATATCTTATATCTATTTTATATGTTGAAACAAAATTTCTTTTATTTCCAGTACAAAATGTACCCAGACATAAAATTATATCCATAGTTTATACCTAAAGTCATAAAAACCATGTAAACTGAAAGAAGAATAAGTACTTTCGACGTACAATCAGGTGAGGTCATGAGAACGGACCTCTGGGGGTGCCTGTCTCCTCGGACCGCCCAATATCAGGTACCCCAGCGTTTTTCAACCTGTACTGACTGTGTGCACGTACGACAGAATTATAATTCCCCGTTTTTGAATAAAAGACGAAATCATATAAAAGGAAAAAATATCATGTCGTTAAATTGAATTATTTCAGAAAAGAATTACGTCGTTCTTAATTCTCCGAGAAAGTTATTACGACATTTAATACAAAAGAAAAAATGTTTACTTTTATACTGAAGTCATGATTTGTTGTCGAGTGGGTGATTTAGTTTGAAAGGGATACGGTAGTTCAATTTTTTTTTGTTTTGTGTTCTGGTTTTTTCCATTGATTTAGAGAAATCGTAAACTTGGATATAAACCCCTAAGAGTTAAAGTCGTGAGTTCTTCAACAGGTAAAGGACCGTCCATGAACCAGATTCCTGATTTCTTTGACGGTAGTCTTTTTGTCGTCAGAGTACTAGTATTTCTTTCTTTTTAGTTGTGTAACAGAATGAGTAGGAAATATTCCTACCTTTAGATATCCTATATCCTACATGTAATAACAATGTAGATGTTTAATAGAAATTCAGATATATAGTTATCTCTCATTAAACGTCAGAAAAAGTAACTTGAATCATGTTAAATGACGGATCGAGTGACTCTTAATTGACAGTTAGTTGTAAAAGGAACAGTAAAAAAGGGTACACAAGATTTTAAGAAGATATATAGGTAAAACTTAGGATCTTCAATTTATTGAGGAACCAAACGGATGTCAGGAATTGAAGACTTGACGAACCCAGATTAGGGTAAATCAATCAATGTGTGTATCGAGAGTCAAAAGACTACTCAACTCGAGAGACTCTCAGTGGTCGACTAAGTCCCCCAATGGTCTACAGAACGTCTTAAAAAGGTAAAATTGTGTGTCTAGATAGTTCTTCTCTTTTACTAAAGGATAAAGTAACAATGAGGACCTAAAGTTTGTAATACAGGGTATCCTTGTTCTGTTCACGTTAGTAATGGTGATTCACGATTCGTGTCAATAGATTATATCTTATGTACGAGTGATTTGTAGTCTTACTTACGTGTATACTGACTACTGATATTCCGTAGAGGGATTGTCAGTACATTCGGGAGAGAAAAGTTAGTCTCTTTTAAAAGACTCGGTGATACCACCACGACTTCTTGACTGACAAGAAGTGAACTGGAGTGAAGACTAGTCCATAAAAGGAACAGTAAACGATTTAAGGACCGTTTAGAGACGAGTCACTAGTCGGATTATTTGTCGTTAAAATTATGGACCGGAAACTTATCAACGTTTTGAAAATCTTGTGTAGTCATTGACAAAAGAGCTTCGACAGGTAATCCTGTTTGACCTTGTTTTTTACAAACAGTACCAAAAAGTTACCTCTAAATATACAAAAGTATTATTTGAGTAGAAGGTAATTCGTTCGAGACTCGTGAGGTGATTTACTCAGTACAAAAACAATATTGTCTTTCATTCCCGAACCAATGTTTTTTGACGTAAAGGTTATTACTGAAACCTTTGTATGAAGGTTCTTTTGAATTAAGAATTATACTCTATTTGTTTATAAAAAAAAAGGGTTCAGTTTTTGATACTTCTGTTTTCTAAGTTTTTGACACTTTTAGATATTTCAAAACTTTCCCATTTACGCGACCTTCCGGTCAAAATGGACGAAATTAAAGGGAAAAAAAAAAAAAAGGATAAATCTCTTCGTATACTGTAATTCGGATTTCGGACTAATTGGGTCATTCATGAGTTTTCATGTACACTCTGTTTTTTTCAAAGTAATAAGTTGATTTATATGATTTAAAGTGACTAGTTTTAAGATTCTTATATATAAACCTACCGTTTCATTTAAATGCGAGTCTTGCTTTTACACAAGAGTATTATAGTTGATATTCCCAAAGAATCTTATGTAGATTTGAAAACCAATGTTAAAAACAAAAAATAATCTTTTCATAGATTACACTCCTGTAACGAAACACTTTGATACATAAATATAGACCGAAAGTGAGTTAGTATAATAGAGAATACTTGATTGGACCGAATGTTTTCTCGCAACGACTTCTGAAGACCGTACCGCCCGATGTCAGGTACCCCAACGTTTTCTTAGTCTGTTCCGAATTCTCTGCTTTGTTCTTGTTTTTCTGAAGAAACCCGTTACAGATAGTCAAGTATCTTTACGTGAAGAACCAAAGGTACTGAATAAAATCAGGATTGTCATATATAATTTCTCCTACGATTGAGACTTTTTATTACAATTTAATACAATTTAATCCATTAATAAACTGAAGTGAAGACTTCTTAGTAGTTGATTAAAAAATGACTATATATTGACTACATGTAAAGTAATCAAAGTCCACATATTATATCACCAAGTTGTATATATATATATATATGTATATATATATATTTACTCTACTAGTACTGTTATCCAGATCAATGACAGTGATTTCAATAATATTATAATCAATTATATGAGGGATAAGACATTGAATAAATAACATAATAAATAAAATATTGACCTCCAAACACGGAGAATTAGTCGAAGTGGATAAAACGGGTAGGGGGTTGGGTATCACTAAAAAATTTTAGTACCTAAATCTGTTGTTCAAAATATTCGTTCGGATTTATTCATCTCCAGTTAGAAAGTGTGTAAAGATATATTAATTATATTGAAGAATCTAAAATTACTCTAGATTGAGAGCCGGATATTCCGTTCGTACTAAATTATTAAATAGTTAAGTCTAAAGAGTAGTTTGCTCTTTATTGTACTGTTTTCAATTCTTTACTTTATATCCTTTGGTTCTCATTCGACAGTTTATATTAAAAATGGTCAGAAGGGACCACCAGATCTGTCATTTCTTAGACGGACGTTATGGCCTCCGGACCTAAACTTTGGATCTAGTCCTTCTAAAGGGACCTCTTCCTTTACCTTTGGGTGAGGTTATAAGAACGGACCTCTTAACGTTCCTGTCTCCTCGGACGGCGCTTCTCAGTCTGTTCTGGCTCACTCATTGTGAATTGAATGGAGATGCTTAAACTGACGTTTAATAATATCTGTAACAATTTTAGTTCATTTACTATGAACCGATTTATTACATGAAAGAGCAAAATAGAAAATCCTTCTCAACGAGACACTTGATGTCAATCGTTGTCTCCCAGACAAATAAGTATACATTTTGTTTTTACAATGTTACCTGGACACCGAGGGTCCAGAAAAAATCGAGATCTTATAACTCGTAATCATTTTCTTGTTTTTTCCGGTAGTCCTTCCTCATTTGTGTTTAATGATTCCGTTGGTTAGTAGGTCATTTTGTGTAAGAAGGTATTTATATTTACATTCTAACTTTAAACGACCCCCTTAAGAAGGACTTCTTTTTGTAATTTACAACTTAAGAATACAAGTCAGTGTATGTGTCTCTTTCGACGGGAAATGATCATCAACGATTTACGAAGACTATGTCATATCGGTTGTCACTTTTCCTGACCACCCACGTTTCCATTTAAATGTAAATAAATACTTAATCTTTATATAATACGGGATTATCTAATATAGTACTTGTAATACTGTATGTTTTTTACTTTTCATGCGTCGGTATTTTTCCTTTCTTTAACACGGTAAACGTCTCTCCGTCTGTCTGCACCTGTAATGATACTTTAATGCATCTTAGATCTTTTGACCACATCTACTATAATAATCGTTTCTTCTTTGTCTCTGTAACTACGTCTCTTGTTTATGTACCTATGTTTCACCCCTTCCCTCCCTCACCCTACTTGACCCTCTGACCCTAACTGTACATGTGTGATCATATTTTGTCTGTTGCTTCCTCTTGTCTGACATCTCATGTCCCCTAAGATGAGTGCGGGACACCGCGGGATTGACCCTTCCTTCAGGTTCCTTCTCCCCTATCTACATATGCATACCGACGAAGTGAAACGACATGTCGCCTTTGGAGGTGTTGTAGCATTTCGTCGATATAGAAACATATCGCAATCAGCGAGTCAACACAGGTTGAGAAACGCTAGGGTATCTGACAGGGGGGTCCGAGGAGACAGCTACGTCAAGAGGTCCGTTCTTATGACTGTACCCATCGACAAGGGAAGTAGTCCCCTAGAAGGACTGGGTCCCTAGTTTGGGTCAGAGGACGTAACGTCCGTCTATAAAAAAAAATGGTAGACTCGTTGGTCCCTTCAGGTTTCCATCAATATGATGTTTAATTGTTGTTGTTGTTTTTCTTAGTATCCTGGTATCGTTGTATTATCTAGATTTCGGTTTTTTAATTTTTATTTTATTTTTCATTCTTTACCTGTAAATTTTTATGTTTCGTTGTCCCCAACTGGACAAAAGAAGGGTACCGTTTTTCAGTTCGACGTACATTAAAGTACGAGTGAGGGACTCCTACTCGTGAGACGAAGTCTCGACAGACGTGATGGTGTAGTGTAATAGAGAACGACGAAAACTCTACGAGGATTATGAATGTGGTTACAATGTTTGACATAGGATTTGTAAATCTATAGTGTAAGGTTTTCAATGAGGAAAATGAAATTATTGTGGTACCAAACTTCACATACAAAAATTTAAACAGAAGTTTCTTCAGATTATGTTTTTATATTAACTTAAGATTAGGGCAAACCTCATCGTGAACGTCTGAACTCTTTCCGTAGTCTGTCGCCCACAGATTCTCTTCATGCAGAGACAAAAGAAACCTCTAAATATCGGATTATCTTTCTACTCTTCCAAGTTCAAACTCGTTACGACGAACGAAAAAGGACCGTTTTTATAGTTTTAATTCACGTTTAGGATAGACATCTCTGTAGATTATCGTTCTCCCTTCCGAGATTTTTCATTTGTTGACTACAAAGGGTCTACCCCGGCAGCGAAATTGAATCACCGATTGAAATGAACAGTGTTCCATGGGTCTTCCTTTCTGATAAAAATACATAAGATGAATTGATATCGTCAATAAAAGGTTCTAGGAAATTTTTTGAGTGTTAAATAAAAAAGGGTTTCTGAGAGTACTTCCCGTGTGTAAAGGATCCGTCGAAAACGGTGTAGAAAGGGGAACAGGTGGTAAAGTTAGGTTTTTACGAGGGTCCCGTGCGTCTATGTCCTACATTTCTAATATCCTGGTCCTTATCCCAAGATGTCAAAGTGTTTCTGGTTTTATCCATGTTTTATGTATTCAATTCCTCTGTCTCTATTCAGTTGCTTTCATCACAGGTAGGACGAAGAGATTAAAAGAGTCGTAAACAGTGAAGCTTGTGTAATTTAAGGAAACGTTCAACAAGCGTTTCGTATAAAGATGGTAAAAAGTGATAAGGAGACATGTTTACTTTAATTTTATTACCCGAATTTCTCCCCATATTATTTTATTTTGGAATCATTATTATTGTTACAAAGAATCTGATATAGATTACGGTACGTTTATAAGACAAGGGGACAAGAGGAGGTTGTGACACTGGTACTGACATAAGTCCCAAGGGTGACTATATGTTCTACAAAAGTCTGTCGACTCCCTCCGATGACTTTCTGATTGTGTTAGGTCGGTCAAAGTCTCACGACCAGAGGATTCCCTTTAAATTTTGAGTGAAAGAAGTAGAAGATGTTTTGGTATTTCATTTTCATAAACAAACAGAAAAAAAATTCGACCAAATATGACACCAGTGTTTATATTGTGATAAAATCCTAAGGTGGGTGTAAAAATAAATATTGAAAAAAAAAAATCTCTCAGAGTCTAATACTCCAAGTGCGACCTGACTGTGAATAAATTTTATTGTACACGCGGTATAACATAGTAACTTTAGACGATTCTATTTTCTTGAATTTTCAAGAGTAATTTGTTTGTTTATTTATTTACTCTACACGTACGAATCGACGAATCAACACTGCCTGAGAAACATTAGGAATCGTGATACCGGGTGGTCCGAGGAGATAAGTACCCTAAGAGGTCCGTTCTTATGACCTCACCGAACGATAAAGGAAAAGGTTTCCTAGAAGTACTGGGTCCCTGACTTGGACGTAGAGGACACAGAGGACGTAAGTCCGTCTAAAAAATGGACGACTGGGTGACCCCTTCGGATCTCACTCCACTCCTTACATAATTAGTTAACCTAAGAAAGTGTTACATATTATATACATATACTTTTGTGGTACTACACGTGAAATTTATAGAATACTAAAATAACCAGTTAACATGGAGTTATTTCGACTTTTTATTTATGTAATTATTTATTTGTGTTGATACATAATGGTATTTTGTAGTTTTTAATTTATCCTATATTATTGTACACGTTATGTTCCGACAACCGAACTTTTACCTTCTGAACAGTGGATTATGGATATATAAGGTGTCCATGATATTCTGGAGACCAATTAATATAATGTGTATTAAATTAATATTAATTTATTATAACGATTAATATTAATTTATATTAGCGATTAATGTAAATGTCTTATCATGTCATCGGGTCCGAAGGGTCCAACGTGATCACCATTTCTTAGACGGACGGTTTTGTCCTCTGCGTTCTCTGTGCCCAAACTAGGGACCCAACCCTTCTACGGGACCTCCTCCCGTACCGTTGGGTGAGGTCATAAGAACGGACCTCTTAGGGCACCTGTCTCCCCTGACCGCCCGATGTCAGATAACCCAGAGTTTCTCAACCTGTGTTGACTTCACTGTCCTGTGTGCGTGTTATCGGAGTCTAATTGTGTCGTGCTCATATTATAAAAAAATTAACCCCATGTCGACGAAATGTTACAACACAATTAAATACGATATGTTACTTCACTTGGTCGAATATGTATGTGTGTATGTGGTATAGGAGAACGAGAACCTGGAGGGAGGATCGGGGAGGGGTAGGGTAGGATAAGGTGAGTAGATCCGGTTGTCCGTCGTGTCTCGACTCGAGGGACGCGATATATCGTCGAAGGGTAATCGATAGACGGAACGTGTACCGTGACATGTGTACAGTCAAGGTTAGAGGGTTAAGTAGGGTGTGGTGGGAGACACAGGTGTGTGGGTAGGGGATACAGACGTAGAGAAAAGAACGGAACGTCTAGCCAAGTAGATAGACATGGTAAAAAAATATAAGGTGTATGCACGTAATTGTATGCTATAAACAAAACGAACAAGACTGAATGAAGTGAGACGGACTGTAGGGATGTAGAGTGAAAGACGATGTAATTTCGAGAAAGGTAAAGATTGATATAGATACTGTGATTACTTTCCATCTTTTTACCAGTAAAATCCTGTTTTCGAACAACAGGTTATAATCGATGTTTACAGACTCTAAGAAGAGAGACGTCAAACGATTAATCCTTTGTTTGTCTAGAGGTGGGAAAGGGTAGGTCGTGTCTCTACACTTACATGACAAAACCTGGTTTTCGTTTAGAAACGAACATCTTCGTAGGGGCAGAAGTTTCTATAATATGTAAGGGGTCTTTCTTCCCGAAACGGTTCAATTTGACATTAATTGTTTATTATTTTTGTCTACGGAAGAGACTTTAAAAATATTTCGATGTGTTGTATAAAAGAAAAACCTATTATAAATTCATTCTCCAAACTCAGTTTTATCTTCTCATTTGTTGAACTTTCATATTTTGGGAGGATTTTAATTTAATCCGATGAATCAAATAAGACCCTTCAAATGATCGTGTAAGGATGATATTACCAATAGTCGTACAAAAAGATTGTGAAGTTTGAATAAAAAATTTCTTTTTAAATCTAAAAAATCCTTGACCAGTTTTACTACGTACTGTCTCCTAATGATGTAATGAAAATGGTGATAATGATGTTAAATGAATTATGACCTCAATCCTGTTATTACACACACACACGAGTCAGCACAGACTGACACGTTGAGGTACCTGGTATCGGGTGGTCCGAGGAGACAGGTACCCTAAGAGGTCCGTTCTTATGACCTCACCCAACGGTAAAGGAGGAGGTCCCCCAGAAGGGTTGGGTCCCTAGCTTGGACGTAGAGGGTTCAGAGGATGTGACCGTCCACCTAAGAAGTGGTGACTCGTGACCCCGTCGGGGACTTGTCATTATTATTACTCTATTATATTATCCTTTTCTCTCTACTTTACTATATTCTAGATTCTCTATTTTGTTATTTCGTTTGTCGTTGTCTTTATTGTATATATCTGTTTCCTTTGTACAGAATTTTAGTACTTAAAATTTTGTACCTATTTAACGATTTTTCTACTTTTTGTGACTATAATCTTGACTTTTAATCTCCTCTATTTATAGAATCTCTTTTCCTCCAAAATTCATCGAGTCGTGTAGAAGGTTTCAAACTCTACAAAGATTTTGACTTTATACTCTCACTGTAATGGTTCTACCATTGATCGAACAAGGACCGAAGTGAGGGGGGAGTGTTCTTCTTTTTGATTGTTGATAAGTTCCTGTTCTATGGTGACTCTCTTAGGATCCTGTACCCTCACCCCGACTTCGTGGGACCCTGGGGTCTGTGGTTCCGTCTGACGTAATCTTCTTACCTACAATCGTCTTGGCTGACACCACTAGTGAAGTAACGTACTAGATACATTTAGTTTGGTAGGACGACAATGGGGAACTTGTATGGGTCACTACATACAGTTAATAAAGAGTTCTTTCGACCCTCCTTTTTGTTTCTATACCTTTCCGGATCATTTTTCTCGTTTCTATTAAATTTGAACTTAAGAATATGGTGACTTTTTTGTTTATTCTCCGTCTATTCACCAAAGACTTTAATCCTTTTCCTCATGTAGTTCCGACATATAGCAGTAGGACGAATAAATTGAAGATACGTCTCATGTAGTACTCTTTGCGACCTAACCTCCTTCGTGTTCGACCTTAGTTTAACGACCCTCTTTATAGTTATTGGAGTCTATACGTCTACTGTGGTGGGAATACCGTCTTTCACTTCTCCTTGATTTTTCGAAGAACTACTTTCACTTTCTCGTCTCACTTTTTCAACCGAATTTCGAGTTGTAAGTCTTTTGCTTCTAGTACCGTAGACCAGGGTAGTGAAGCACCCTTTATCTACCCCTTTGTCACCTTTGCCACAGTCTGAAATAAAACCCCCCGAGGTTTTAGTGGTGTCTACCACTGACGTCGGTACTTTAATTTTCTGCGAATGACGAACCTTCCTTTCAATACTGGTTGGATCTATCGTATAAGTTTTCGTCTCTGTAATGAAACAGTTGGTTCCAGGTAGATCAGTTTCGATACCAAAAAGGTCACCAGTATATACCTCTTCTGAGAACTCTCAGGGTACCTGACGTTCCTCTAGGTTGGTCAGGTAAGATTTCCTCTAGTCAGGACCCACAAGAAACCTTCCTTACTACGATTTCGATTTTGAGGTCATGAAACCGGTGGAGTACGCTTCTCAACTGAGTAACCTTTTCTAAGACTACGACCCTCCCTAACCCCCGTCCTCCTTTTTCCCTGTTGTCTCCTACTCTACCGACCTACCGTAGTGTTTGAGCTACAGTACTCAAACTCACTTGAGGCCTCAACCACTACCTGTCTCTCCGGACCGCACGACGCTAAGTACCCCAGCGTTTCTCAGCCTGTGCTGACTCGCTGACTTGACTTGACTTCACCAAAGACTTTAATCTCACCAGCCTCTTCCGTTACCGTGGGGTGAGGTCATGAGAACGGACCTTTTAGGGTACCTGCCTCCTCGGACCACCCGACGTCAGGTACCCCAGCGATTCTCAGCCTGTGCTGACTCGCTGAAGGGAAAGTTAAAAGTGAAAGAACGTAACCTCTTCCTTTACCGTTGGGTGAGGTCACAAGAACGGACCTCTTAGGGTCCCTGTCCCCTCGGACCACCCGACGGCAGATGCCCCAGCGTGTCTCAGACTGTACTGACTTCCCTCAATCGTCGTTTTGTGAGACTTGTCTGTCGTTAAATTTAAAGAAAATGTCTTACTTTTTATTTATAAGTTGACATGGGAAAACGACTGGAAGTGACAGTACCTTACTAGAGAAAAAAAAATAAAAAAACCGAGGCAGTGACAATGTCTACTTTGACACAAAAGGTTTTTATACACAACTTCAGGGTTGGGACCGTGAAACTTTGTACTCGAATAAACCTTTATTCCGGGAACCGTCTATGTTAGTCAATACTACTTAAGTATGACCTCATCTCACCCGAAAATTAGGCTACACTGACCACAGAAATATTCTTCTCCCTTTAAACCAGTGTCGTGCCCCTGTGTCCCTCTTGTGCTATACTACTGCTTTCGTCTCTACTTCACTGCGTCGATGGTGGGCTCCTGGTCGTCCCTGACTACGAGAGGCGGAGGTCTTCGACCCCTCTTCCTTCCCTCCTAAGATGGTCAGGGTCTCCCTGAGACGGGGACGACCGTGAGACTAAAACTTAAAGATATTCTCTTATTTAAAGAAAACAAATTTCCATGGGTCAAACACCATGAAAGAATACTGTCGGGACCCTTTATCTCCGTCAGTGACACAACAGATGTTTGGGTTCTCTTTTTCAAATTGATTTCCTCTTCCCAATCCTCTCGTTACAAAGAAGTTTTTGAATGGACGCTGTATCAGCGGTTTCGGTTACCACCAATTCCACTATTGGTGTTTTATTTACCGCAGGTCCCGTGAGGTCGGAAGATACACGAACTTATACTAGCGTCCGTCTCGCTGCTTCTCATGTGTCGGTTTGTCTTATTTCTACTAACAACTCTACTAAGCATAGAACCAAACTGATTGTAAGGTGAAGATCCCTACTCTCACTCTCTCTCTCTCCCCCTCTCTGTCTATGATTCTCTCTCTTTAACTGACTCCTATCTAATAACTACATGGACGTTTCAATTGGATATATATGACAAATTTAATAAAAAATAACCTCATATCAACGAAATGTTACAATACAATCAAAGATGACATCTTGTTACACTTAGTCGATATATATATATATATGTGTATGTGTGTGTATGTGTACGTGCGCGCGCGTGTGTGTGTGTGTGTGTGTGTGGGTATAGCGAAGAAAAAACCTAAAGGAAGTGTAAATCCTGTAGTGTCTCGAGACTCCTCTCAAGGGCCTCGCTATGCCATCCAAGAATAATATATAAAATACGTATATTGGATATGTGTGACAATAGTCGTTTAATCGTTTACTCTTACCATGAAATAAGAAAATATTAATTAAAAGTTAACAGAAATGAATTTGTACAATCCATATTATACTTATTGACATTTGTTGGTTACGATTATTACTACGATGAAATGAAAGTATATCGAAGCGTTGTCCATTTTATGAAAGATTCCATGTATTATAAACGAGTCTCTTGTTTTAAAGTCTAAATGTAGTAAGAAAGAAATAGACTTGATGAAAAATTTATAAAGATAAGGTGTTCGTTTGTTGACTAAAACCCGGTTTGTGTTGGATCTTTATGTACTTTTAACTCTGTTGACTTCGTATTTAATTTATAGGTGACAACTATTGACTATTTTAGTAATTAAAGTACCTCTGAAAAGGGAAGAGGGTGGTGTAAAAGGATAGTAACAAGTTGATTAATTTCGCTTTATGATCGTCTGAATTTCAGGTGTCAACTAAAGGTACACTTGATCTGTTTGGTAGAATGACAAGATGCTGGAGTTCGACATGTTGATTTATATGTTCTGTACTATACATCTGTTGCTCTACAGAAGTTGTGGAGATTCGATCTCGACGGGAGTCTCCTGGGTGTGACGAAGTGGAGACTTAAATTATACTTCGTGCACGCACGTACGATCCAGCGAAGTCAGCACAGACTGAGAAACGTTAGGATACCTGACATCGTTCGGTCCGACGAGACAGGGACCGTAAGAGGTCCGTTCTTATGATCTCACCCAACGTACGGGAGGACGTCCCCTAGAAGGGTTTGGTCCGTAGTTTGGGTGTAGGGGATACCGCGGATGTAACGTCCTTATAGAAAATACGGTGACTCGGTGGTCCCTTCGGGGTTATACTTTATATAGATTACAATTTTGACCTTAATATTAAAGTTAACTTTTGGATTGTGAGTCACTAGAATAAAGTAGTTATCAATTTATGAGCTTGAAAAATACTTTTCTATTTTGTAATAGTTTATTATTTTTGGATTACCATCACTGTCTTCATTGTTTAGTAGATATTAGACTGAGAGATTGTGTTAATAAAAGAAGTAAGTATTAAAAGTTCTTATTTTCGAACAGTAGTACCATAATAATGATAAAAAGTGAATTTTAAGATTCTCGTAAAAGTAAAATAAAAAAGATGACTTATAGTATACGGGTACTTGTAGAAGTAATATAATAAAAACCAGGATGATTTAATGTATGGAATCAATTTAAAGGTAGTCGTTGTAATAATTTTATTCAATATTCTAGGGGAAATAGTACAAACGATACATAATAAGCTAGTAAGTCGTTTCCCGATTCCAAATGATCGATACAATTCGAAAGTGAATCTTATAGAGATTTAGAGTCTCATTACGGAGTAGTAGTCATGATAATAAGTGTATTTACCGTTTTACCTCTAAATTCCCATTTTATTGATCGAATTCACTTATATCGGTCCTATGTTAGGTAGACCTTAAACTCGGGTCCTGACAGTCTAAAGATGAAAAGACATATAAAGTGAAAAAGAGTAAGTAATTACATAAGTAAGTCTCTTCATATTTTTGTTGATATGTCACTCAATAAACGTTTTTCTTCGAGTACATTTAACAATGTCTTTTGGGTTATCGAATGTAGATTGATATAGACTCCACTTGTCTTTTCAATATTATAAAAACTTTTTACTCTGTTAATTGTATACGTCAATTTACCGATAGTATGAGTGTTATTTACATAGAAGGTGAAAACGTTAAGGAAAAGGTTTATACCAGGGATCAACTAGAGGTTGAGGTCGGTTGTCTTTCGGTTTCTCCCCTTAAGGGTCATTCCGTATCTACTATGTCTTATAGAAGGGGGGAAGACACGCACCACTTTACAAAGGTTTAGGATTTTTATGTTTCTTCTTCTTCTTAAGTCAACAAATCTTTACTCATTATCAAATTTTGTATACTAAAGTTTGAACTAAGTTTTTAAAGGTTTATAATATTTTATAGTTAGGATCTAAAGTTGATTAATTCTTAAAGAAATATGGTGTATTCGAAAATTACATTTTAGAAGAATATTTGTTCGTGAGATTGTTAGAGGTTTCATATCGATTACAAGGTTAATTCGATTTACTACTTTTGACTCCCTCATTGTGTGTGTTATTTCAGTTACAAAAGTAAGTTAAATGAAGGTGGAGAGATACGACGGTCACGACAACTGATGTTTCGAAAACAACGGTAAATAATTCACACATAACGGAATTCTCATAAGTTTATACGAATTTAATAATTTGTAAATTATTGTTGAATTTTTAAAAAAAAAGTAAGTTCATAGATGGTTTTTCGTCATTTACTTTTGAATTTTAATAGTTGGGACACTTAATGTTTAACCGTGAACGATAGATGTAAATGTTCCTAATTTAGTACACGTCGACAATGACGACTAAAAGTTTTAGGGGACGTTCCTCAAGTCTCATCTCTCGTCTTTACTCCACGAGACACGAGACCCCTTTAGACCGTCTTGTCCAGACGTATATCAGTCTGTAAAGGTCCTCGGTTAAAATACTCGGTTTAAAAACATAGAAAAGTACAGATCTTTTCGTGATTTTAGGAATTTAGAAAGTACCACTACTGATGAGGAACACTGATCGTCTTTGGAAGACGTTTTTTTATTTATTACACGAATTAATGTATATGAGGGGGAAGTGGTTTTAGTGTATATATGACTGGAAGGGGGGATGGAGAAACCTCGTCGAAGAGTCTCGATAGACTTTCCGACAGAGAGTCCGATAGTAGGAATAAAACGGGGGTTTATTTTGAATTGAACGTTGAGAATACAACACGTAAAAAAAAATCAGCTGTTTAGAAAAAAATAAAAAATTCGGAGGTCAAGTTTTCGACGGAATGATGAAGAGTCTGGGTGACTGACGAACCTCTTATACTACATTCGACAGATGCGTAAATTGAGTAAATGGAAGGATGCGTAAATGGAACGTAGACGAGAACAGATGATTACGAAACCTTACGACTCGTAGTCCCGTTATATATGTTTCTACGTAGGTCCCGTACGTACTTTTTCAGGGTCTTCAGAACATAGTTCCATTAAACTTCTTCCTTTCCGGTAGTGTTTTCAATCCATCTTACAAATTGGGTCTGACAAACCTTCTCATCGTAAAGAATTGTGGTAGGTTCTACCTTGAGTTGGTAGAGTTGGGACAGAAGATAAGATCGTAGTCATTCGTCGTATAGTTATTGTTCTCTCTGACGTCCCACCTGACAAAGCTGGACCTAAGAGACTAATAAGGTCTCAGGACGATTCTAGGTTGTGAAAAAGATAACAGAGAGGTCTACTTGTCTCCTCGGACCCCATGATGTCAGGTACCCCGTCGTTTCTCAGCCTGTGCTGGTTCGGTGACTTGGTAGTGGTGGTGGTGGTCTCCTTGTTGGTACACTGGCCTTCACCCGGTTCGTAGACTCAATAGGGTGTAGTAGGGTAAAAGAGAAAGACGTCTTCTCCTATGTGTAGAAGTCTCAATGTTGGTACTCTTCGTTGGATGGTGGTCTTTCCTAGTTCCTAGTCTTTCTTTTCTATGTTACTTTTGTTTATGACTGACCCCATAGTGATTTTTATCCGAGATGGTAAATTTTTTATTTTTCGGCTTCACAGGCTCCCGAGTTAAACTAGACGGGGTGTGCTCAATTTTCCTGTATTCTTTGTTCTGAGGTTGAAAGGTAGATAGTGACTGTCTAAGCCGGTCTTCTTTGGTCTTGTAGAAGTCTTTTCCCCTGTTTCCTAAAGGAGTCTTTAGGACAAATCCAGTGGCGTACTCTACCGGGGGTTAGGTTTCTTAAGATCTACATTTCTTTCGGCTAGGTGGAAAGTGACTAGTTTTCTGTCTCTGGTCAAGGAACACCGTAGAGATACGAAGTAGAAATAATAGAGGTTTCAACCGTCAGCCCTCTTACTTTCCTCATCCCAACTCCCTCGGACTATACTGAGAAGACCCTCAGAGAAGGACGAAGTAGAAGGTTTGTACTTGGAAGAGAGCTATTGCAATACGACTAGAGAGGACGAGTTTTGACACGGAACCTCCACCTTCGGGAGTGTGTCGGTGGGTCGCACGTGTGTGTTTCGGCGGTTCGTCAAAAGACTGTAATTCCTGTACGGTCGTTACGGGGCCTGTAAACGGGCTCACTCTCCTGGTGTACCGACAAGTTCCCTACAAGGAGCACAAAAGAAGGGACAGAAGGTATTTTCTTCTCGTCAGAAGTGAGGTCCGTAAATGGTGTAAAATTCGTTACTCATCTGGGGTCAATTTACTGAACTATGATAATTACCTGAATACTTTTCATAAATAACTGAGATTCGTTGTGTCACACGGTTCGAACATTTTCTAATTAAAATCACCAACAGACCTGAAGGACTGAGAAAGGGAACCAATCAGTCGTCGTAGAAGGAACGGAGTCCCACTTTGTCTGACAAAACCGTTCTTCTTTTACCTTTTCTTTGTTATAATTCAAAACAACATTAAGGATTTAATTCCACAAGTGTGAGTTTTACGAAACGGACTCCTCTCGTCGACAGTCAAATATCGTAGTGTATACGAACCGTTGTTTCAATTTCCTGACCGTCAGCTAGGTCGAAGGCTTCTCGAATTCCCTTGTCTGATCTAACTTCTAACTTCCCCGGACTGACACCTTCTCCAACCCACCCCGTCTTTGGTCCCCTGTCCTGGACCCTCCTCCTTTCCCAAGGCGCCATAGAACTGGGATAGAACTCTCTAGTCACCAAGTTAAGAGTCCTTACGATATTCAGTCAACTGAAGTGTGACTATCGGACTTTGGTTGATATTGTCTGTATAAATGAGGAGTCTTTAACGGTTTGTGATGTTAAATCCTGAAGCGGGAAAAGTCGATGAATTATAACTGGTTATATCATGTCTTATTCTCGGTTTAAACCCTCTGACATGTATCAGACACGATCTCTAGACTTACCTTCGGTTTGGTTACGGAGATCCGGTTGGCGACTGTAAATATCCTTATTTAGTAGTCTTGTCGATAGTAGAACGGAAGTGTAGTGAAAGTCCCTTCCCGGAAGACGTCTTTCGACGGTATCCAGGTAACAATCACCCTATGGATGTCCTCCGGGTATATACGGTGGGGGTAGACTTGTCGAGGTTCACTTGTACAGTGAAAATACTGTCTTAAATAATTATGATGTTTGTTTATTCTGGGAAAAGTTTATGAAACGTGTGAACGTTAATATATTAATAAACATTGTTGACTAAATTATAGACAATAGATATATATAAGGAGTGAACTGATAGTCAAGGTACTCACATCTCTAACTAAATAATATCTATATATAAAAAATAAAGTACTCAAATAGTAAATACTCAAGGTACTCATGTCTCTAGGTAAATAATAAATATATACAATTATTATTTATTAGTACGTTTTACGGTCTGACACACTTCGTGTTCGACCTTACTCCTAACGTCCCACTTTATAGTTATTGGAGTCTATACGTCTACTGTGGTGAGAATACCCTCTTTCACTTCTCCTTGATTTGTTAGAGAACTACTTTCCCTTTCTCCTCTCACTTTTTCGACTGAATTTTGAGTTGTAAGTTTTTTGCTTCTAGTACCGTAGGTCAGGGTAGTGAAGTACCGTTTATCTACCTCTTTGTTACCTTTGGCACTGTCTAAAATAAAACCCCCCGAGGTTTTAGTGACGTCTACCACTAACGTCGGTACTTTAATTTTCTGCGAACGAGGAACCTTCTTTTCGATACTGGTTGGATCTGTCGTGTAATTTCTCGTCTCTGTAATGAAACGACTATGTCCAGGCATATCAGTTTCGATACCAAAAAGGTCATCAGTCCATACCTACAATTCTCAACCTAATGTTTCTTTCGACTCGTGGTTTCTTAATTACGAAACTTGATACCACAACCTCTTCTGAGAATTCTCAGGGAACCTGACGTTCCTCTAGGTTGATCAGGTAGGATTTCCTTTAGTCAGGACTTGTAAGTGACTTTCCTGACTACGACTTCGACTTCGAGGACTACCCTTCTTGACCAGGTCACCTTTTCTGGGACTACGTTATTTATAAAACGTTGTCAAAAGTCATGTTTTATTACCTTAAAATATTTTCATTATTTTCTTTCATTTCTTGGTTATTATCGATTCTTATAAACCCCCCTTTACTCCATCCTTCTAAACGAGATGTACTATATGCACGACACGACACGAACCAGCGAGTCAGCACAGATCAAGAAACGTCAGGGTACCTGATATCGGGCGGTCCGAAGAGACAGGTACCCCTAAGAGGTCCGTTCTTATGACGTCACCCGACGGTAGGGGAGGAGGTCCCCTAGAAGGGTTGGTCCGTTCGTTGGGTCCCGAGGACGTAACGTCCGTCTTAGGAATGGTAGACTCGGTGGTCCCTTTCGGGATGTACTATAGATGATATGTCGAAAAATTTTTCGTTAGACTAATTGTTCGACATATTAAAGAATATTAAGAAATTTTCACTATTTGTCTTTTATTAAGAATAGCACTGTTTCTCACTGATAGAGTTTTGTAAGTTATAGTATGAATTATAATTTCCTGTCATTCTCCTTAGGGGAATGTCAGTCCCCCTTTTTACAGGTAAAGTGTTAAATGAAAAAAAGAATAATAAGACTTTCAAGATCGTCCGTATTACTGTCATTTGTATATTTTCCTTACTAATAATATTTCTTCTGTTTATATAATCAACATCCACCTTAATTTATAGATCATTCATGTTTTCTTATAATTTTTAATAGTTTATCCATTTTTCGAGTCATTTTATCGACTTACGTACTATTTATACGTCTTTGGTTGTCGTAATACGATGAAATCGTGTTAGAGTTTAAACGATTAACTTTACCTTTTTATGGAATGAAAATTATATTCCCTTAATACTTTATGGATTTTCATTAGAATAGTTCTGTATACCTTCTCGAAATCTCTTCTCAAACCCGATCACATCTCACGTTACGTCGTTTTGTCTTTTCTGGTCTTATTCCAATCTGTATCGTGTAAAAAATTTCGTAGTATTTAGGTTTCAACTTATTAATATGTTAATTATTCCGACTCTTTTAACTGATGATAAAACTTCTTTTTAAGTGGAATATATTTTTATTCATGGTACGTCTACTTTCTATGAATTGGTTTGACTTGATGGAGGGATAACTAGGGGAGACTAATCCAAAGAGGGAAATGGAGTTTACGTATGGAAGGGGGAGGTGTTGAGAAGTGGACCAACTAGGAATTCTCAGGTAGTAATGAATCCAATCCTTAATTAAAGAGGTTCTTCGGAACGAACTCGGGAGTGATATGTCGGGGTTCGAACCCGAACCAGGGGGAGGACATATGTGTAAGGGAAATAGGATTTTTAGTAGAGTGATCTAATATTGGTAGTCAAGGTATTCATCTTCAAGACACTCCCTGGTAAGGAACCAGGAGTAACATCGGGATCCCGAAAAGGAAACCGGTAGATTTCATTTATATAAGACCCTAAGGGACCACCAGACCAACCAATTCTGAGGTATGACGGTGACTTCCCTCGTACCCAAACTAGGGATCGACCCCCTGATTCTAGGACGTACGACTTGAGTGTCATGCTGGTTTATTATTTGTTCTATTTTAAATTTTTTGTTGTCGTTGTTTTTGTCTCGAGTTAAGATTTTTTATTTTTAACTTTTTATATATAAGAAGGACTTTGAGGGAAAGTCCTTTCTTTTGACGTTCGGGAGAGAAGAAAGATAAGTCCGTCAAAGGTAAAAAGTTTACAACCACTAAAGTTCTTATGAACTAAGTGAAAGTCTCGAATCTGGATTTTACGGAAGTTTGTCGACCAAACAACACCGAGAGTACTTTACCACCCCAATACCTTTCTACAAGTGTTTCCTTACGAAGACTAAGAGCAATAAGGAAGTTTTAGAGGAGACACGGATTCAACAATCAACTCCAAAGAGAAATAACACAACTGAAGACTTATCATGTAAAGGAAATTTTTATTAGTCTAATCGTACAAATTGAAGGGAGGGAGACCATTAAGTCCTAAAACAAGAATCACCTACTGATCGTCTATTGATAGTAAAAGTGAGTGAAACAGCACGGTATAAAATTTTTCTAAAAATTAGTCTCCTATTAACGAACTGTTACGATACGACCAAAGACGGTATGTTCTACTTAGTCGGTATACACACACATTGGTTTTCTCGGTTGTATATGTACATACCGACCCAACCCGAGAGGCATAATATGTCATCGAAGGGTGATCGATCGATAAAGTACGTAACATCACATTTAGGACATTCTAGGGTTTCGGTATATCGAGACGTTCGTTGCTTCGTCTAGGGGTCAGGTACTGTTAGGAAGGTAAGAGGTGGAGACGAAGAGCTACCAAGAAGACGGTGATGGAGTCCGGTAGGTTTGTCGGACTGGCACCAGAAAAGAGTCGGTTTGGGTAGAGTGGTGTCAAGTAAGAGGGATTTCGTGTCAATCCACAAATATGAGACATTAGACATTTTGCGAATCGACAAGGTTCCGGAAATGAATGTTTCATGGTAAGGATAAAGGGGTTTGAGGGACAATACGTTAACATGAGGGAAGTCATTGTGGTCTCAGTAGTAATGAGTAACTTTTTTTTTTTTGAATCGAGCGGAAAAAACTAAGGAATGTGCAAAATATAACAAAAGAGGAAGATTGACCATATTTACACCGGGGAAGTTAGTACTAAACTTTAGAAAAGACAGGAAAGACAGGGGAAGTGTGTAGTGAAGGTTATATGCCAGTAAGGAGAGGGAAAGTCGGTCGACACCAGAACGAAGAAACTTGTAGGTATTGTGAACGATAAAGGAAAAGTCCCTAATATATACTGAAAATGAACTTAAGGACGGTAAACCAATGTACGAAAACAGAAAGAAGACCTACTGTTTGAAGAACCCTCGTCTCTATAAAAAGAAAGGAAATGTATATTTTTACACATCACGAGACGAGTCTCGTCTACGGGTTCTTTTATATAACTTAATTTTCTTCTTTGTAGATACCCAGAATACTTATATAAAATTAATTTGTCTGTAGGAGTCTAGATTTATCAAGATGGTATGAGAAAATGAGGAAAATCAAAATAAACCTCGACTGTTCATTTTTCTCTCAAGGTATAGACACGTTTGATATAAAAATTTTTTCATTGGGGATTTTCATTGTTGATTTTACCATAAAATTATATTTTGTTGAATGTAATAAAATCTACGTCTTTTTATAATTATCTCATCCCATATTCCTATTTTATGACCTCCATCCCATTCTTCTTGTCCCATTTAAGCCCCACAAGAGACAATCGTTGGATTCTTTTTCTCCTTTGATAAGTCTTTTGGTTTACTTTACTATTAGTGTGGACCAGAAAAAATAAATAAACAAAAAATTACTAAAAAAAGAGTGTACCTGGTAAAAACTCGGACAATGTTATAACGCAGACAAAATACAAAACTAAAAAAACCGGAGTTCCGTACACCCTAGAACCAAGGGGGTGGTCCCTAGCTTGGGTGTGGGGGACGTTACCTCCACTTCAGAATTGGTGTCCTGGTGGTCCTTTCAGGATGTGGACCAGTAAAAATTTTTCATTCAGTTTGGGTGTCGTGACTGTCTGTTCGATTGGCTTGTGACTTATTCTTTGTCATCAAGATCTTTTTTATACTAAAATTAATTCTCTGTTGATTTGTTACAAAACTATTTTCTTCATAAGTAAAGTCCTGAAAGTGTTTCATCATGTAACAAGAAGATCCAGTAACAAAAATTTGGTTCCCACGTCTAGTCTTAGTGTCTCCTTTAAAGTTTTTAGGTGGGGTCTTGTGGATTTAAGAATAGAAGGGGACCCTCTCCTCCCCTAAGACAAGTACATAAAAATTTATAGATGTCTACACTAAGATTAAATGTAAGACACTGTACCCGTACCAAAACACCCAGATTTCGATAAGTTATACCCCCCTCCCCACACCACCCCGAGAAGTCCTCTTTTCTTTCGTTTTAATCCTTCGTTTAACATACGTCCTACTGGCACTGGTCTCATGGAGAAAATCTGGTCGGATACCGTAATGAAATAATGAGATAAAAGTAATGGTTTTTATTTTATTATTTTATTTTTATTTTACTGACAGTAATAGTTACTATTTTTATTACCGATTGTGATAAATAACTGTGTGTATGCGTGAGAAAAAGAGAGAGAGTGATGTAGTGTCTATGTTACGGTCAGGGAAGTACTTTCACTTTCACAATCAGTGAATCGGTAGAGATGAACGTTGGGGTACCTGACATCGGGAGGTCCAAGGAGGTAGGTACCCTAAGAGGTCAGTTCTTATGACCTCACCCATCGGTAAGGGAAGAGGTCCCCTGGCAGAGCTAGGTTCCTAACTTGAGTCCAGAGGACGTAACGTCCGTCTAAGAAATGGTAGACTTGGAGGTTCCTTCGGGTCCGCGAAGTGCACACATATATGAGGTAAGTTGAAAGTGTTGGGATTCTCTCTTCATGACGATTAATAGAAGTAAGTCTTTGTGTGTCCAAATGACGTCAATACACATGTTCCAATTTGTGAACGATCTGAAATTCCGACTTTAAATTTGATAATTAAGTTAGCGAATGTCGTTCATAAATCTTAATTCCTAGTTCCGATGTTCATAGTAAGGAGTTTGAATTCCCTAAAGAGTCAATTTATTGGTCACTTATACTTGGTAGGGACCTGTATGATAAGGAGGTTATGAACGACTAAATGTATCTGACCCTTTCTTACATATCCTCGTGGTCTTGCTAACGCAGCCAATTTTCCTAACTTAAAACTGGAAAACAAAGTGGTAATGATAGTGGTCGAAAGGAGAACCGGGCCTTCGGTGGTCGGACGTCAAGTTTGTCACAAAGTGTTCTACCGAGGGAACGATAGAAATCAACGTTGAATGTAGTATTTTAGGATGTAGGGTCAACTTATTACCGTTTACATATCCTTCGAGGGATCAAGAATTCAACGAAAAAATAAAAAACGATTGTTCTATGTCAATATTTTTAGATGTGGACGTCCATTTCCAACCTCCCTTTCAGAGAACGTTTCATTAGAACGGTTTCTCGTCATCGGTAGATGAACATGTAACGAAGATCGAAAAGTGAATTATGTAACCTTAACGTGGGAAAGAGGAGAGTGACTAAGTTTATGCACCCTCCTTCCTTTCTCTAGATCACTCCCCCCTCGTATAAATTCATCGTGGTCTCGAAGTCGATGACCACTCCTGTCGGATCTGGTATGCCCAGTTCCTTCTGCATTTTGTAGAGTGGAGTTGTAAGAAGATTCAGGGGTATACGGAGAGGATAACTCTCGTGGATTAACAGGACCTAATCTAAGAGTCACAAGTTTATACACGTAAAACTACTTTGTGCTGGTGATTTACAACCAGTCGTTAAAGTAGACTTCGAGTTCGGTTATTTGTCTCTAGACAAGTTCCACATTACTATAAAGATATTTACCGTCGTTTAAGTGTACGATAAATTGACGGAGAATAATAGACCAAGAGGAGAATAGGGTTCTCCCCTCTTTCTACTAGGTTGTCGTAGTTCCTTCACCGTTTTTGATAAAGAATCGTTCGTTTAACTTATTGAATTTAAAAGGGTGTGTATATCTCTGACATTAGTTCTTAGACTTGATACTGTTTACGTAAAAGACCTTTAGTATGAAATTTCCAATAACAATTTTCTTAAAAGGCTATTCTTAAACTCATATTAAACTACAATAGAAGGACCAGTATGTGCCGTAGTTTACTGTTTAGTAGTTTCGTTCTTTCTTTTGGTATGACAGATGACCTTTTGTAAGACAGAACCTGGTTTGGGACCTTTTGTAAGACAGAACCTGGTTTGAGACCAGACCGAGAAGACTCAAGAGAAAACTGATTCGGAGCCCGAGGGTACAGGAAAAAATATTTCAAGTCAAGATCATTCTTAGGACAACTTCAAGTCAAATAGGTCTTGACGCGGGGGATGGGGGTAAGAGTCATAAACTAGTAGAAAAAAGGAATAGGAAGTAGTGACGGGTCCACTATGGACTAGTGGAGACTGTCCGGAAATCGTTCTCAGAACAATCCCCCTGAAGGGACCAACAGGTCACCAATTCTGAGACACGAGTGTTACGTCCCCCGGTCTCAAGATGGGAACCAGCCCCTTGATCTAGGGTGTCCGACGTTGACTCTCGGGTGCGATTCTGGACCATGTCGGTATAATTCCTTCTTTCTTTTGGAGGACAATCCCACCGAACCACTTTTAGTCGGGAAACACACAGGAGTACAGGGGAAAGTCAGTGAAAGATAGATACCTAAGGGGTGGGACACGAGAAACCGATATTTAAGGATGAAACGAAACGTAATAAGTCTTAACTCGGGTCAGAGAGACGGAATGATGTTTTGATGACGTCTCCAAGGATGTCGATAGTGTGCCGGGACTTACTTCAGACGGAATGGTGAGACTACTCACGGTGACTTATTTAGAAAAAAAATTGTAATATTCGTCATTTTACTATTTTGATATGTTATGGAAATTTTTCTTATATAATCTGTATTGATCACAGTAAAAAAAGAGAAAAAGTAAAATCTCTCAACCTAGAACCTACTGTAACTATTAGACTTGACGGTTCTTTCGATGTGATAGAAACTATACGTTATTAAAAGGAGTTAACGTTTGTCTGAGTGAGCGTAGAGGGAAGTTCCTATGCCTCGCGTTATATCGTATCACTAATTTTGACGTCCGAGACCTCGGGGTTTTTGACCCAAACTTAAGATCGAGTCTCACGACAGTGACTCTTTCAATGATTTTTTTAAAAATTTTTTTGTGACACGGAGACAAAAGAGTAGACGCTTCTCACTACTCCTAACACACTATATGCTGTGTCCTTTCTGTACAATACCACGAACCGTGCACCGGTTGTCAACCACTCATAGTCGACCGGTTACGGTGAAAAGACGGTATTTCGACCGAGTCCGGGACGGTGACCACGAGACTTACCTACAGGTAGAGTGTGTGTGGAGCCAGCGAGTCAGCATAGGCGGGGAGACGCTGAGGTACCTGACATCGGGTGGTCCAAGGAGTCAGGTACCCTAAAAGGTCCGTTCTTATGACCTGACCCAACGGTAAAGGAAGAAGTCCCCTTATTTACAGGTGACAACTACTTTTGTTGCCACCATTTCTATCACCACGAATACGACTACGATGAAAACGGTGACTTTACACAAATCTCCTTCCTCCTCAACTCGGTTGTACTAAAAAGAAGAAATTTTTTTTAAATAACCTCATATCAACCAAATGTTATACCACAATCCATGTCCACATGTCGTTTCACTCAGTCAATATGAATATGTATATAGGTGAGGTAAAATCTAAAAAAAAGAGTATATCCAGTAATGTCTCATAACTCATCTCAAGGGACACGATGTCTCATCCAGGAACGACCAAGAAGTAAAATATATGTCATCACACATATACAGTCAGGGTTGGAGGGTTAAAAAGGGAGGAGGGGAAGGGACGGGGGAGTGGAGGTCATTGGTACAAATAATGGATGTAGACATTGAGATAAAGACAAAATATCTATTCAAGAATATTGGTAAAAAAAATCTAATATGTATATTCATTATAATATAGTGTATATAATATAATAATAATATATAATAATATAGTGTATATAATACACTGGTGAATATTATATACACTATAATATACAATAAAAAAAAGACAGACTAGATAAGGTGCGTTATATTGTTAGAGATCCGGGTAGATACAACGACGTTTACCGTAGTAAAACAAGGAAAAACACCGACTTAGTGTATGGTACGAGAAAAAAGTACGAGAAGTGACCCGTCTGATGTGGTACCTTGTTTTGGTCAATATACTATGGTTCGTTTATTACTTATCTCACGAGACACAATGACGTTAAGTGACCAATAACAGTGTCGGTTGGTCCGGAACCGTCGATAATCTATAAAGTAGGCAGTAATCGTTCGTCGGTTGCATCATTGACATAGTGTCGTTCTGGATGACAAAACCTCCTTGATGAAGTTGTAGAGAGTGTCCTGGAGACCTATCATAGAATAGACTTTACCAGATAATAAAAAGACATAAGTGCGATATTTCATGGTGTTTATTTCTCCCTTTTCAGTGGAATCCAATCACTTGTTTTAATATTCTACATTCTTAACTTTCCCGTTTATCTTAAGATTGGGGTACTAATGTGTTTATGTTTTTCGACTCTGGTTCTTTTAACTTCATGACCACCATTAATCCATCGTCTGCGACTTCTCTGCCTTACGTTTCAAAAATTTACGACTCACAGGTATAAATTATGTTAAATTCAATTTTGACTTAATACCATATTCCTAAAAAGATACGAGCAGAACCGATAATGGGACCCCGTCATTAAGTTTGGAGTAGTTGATGACGGTCACAGTTTTTCCCTTTCTTTCTCTTACACTGTCGGTTGGATGGACTTTCTACATACTAATAGGTCTATGACTTGGACTCACTACTGTCGACTTCAACTCAGTAACTCTACTTTCTTATATAGTGGGTTTGGTAATTCTCTGTAACCCATTTAAGTTAAATTTAAATTATAGGTTGTAAAAAATTCTACGTGGAGTCTATACTCTAATCTAAAGGTACGTAAGAAACTAAAACTGTTTAATTTATAGAAGTTTGATTAAATAAACACATAGAATAAAAAATTTTTATGTGATTTTTTACTTTTAATTCCTACGAATAAAAGCACAGATTTTTAAATATAGGAGTTGTAGTCCTCTCATTCCGGTAAATATATTTTCCAAAAGGTGTGTACCATTACCGTCTATACGAAATGAATTAGGTTATAAGTGTTCATTATTCACAACCTCCTAGGTAGTCTCGGGACGTGAAAAGTTCAACTAAAAGAGGTTTAATGAATATGTAAAAAGGTTTCCATTGTTACCGTAGTAAGTAAGTGGATCTTTCCATCTCAGGACTTTGTCAGAAATTGGTAATCCTCTCTGTCCACCTGTCTATACTAGTCAAGTCTTCCTTAAATGTCATTTAGTGTATATAGGACGAAAAGAGTTGTATATTACGTTATCTCCAGTCTCTAATACTTACACCTGGGACGTCGGTTTGGTCCACCTAAATTTTGGGGTGATTTACGGTAGATGAGCGACGTACTGGGTCCGTGCAATAGATGTGAGAGTTATGGAGGGAAACGAATAGGATTTTACCCTTATTACTGTCGTTATGGAATATCCAACAACATCCCTACTTTTACAAACTTATATATGTATCTCATGAATTTTGTCATGGATCGTGTATGATTTACAATACTTTCACAATCAGTGAGTTAACAATGACTAAGAAACGTTAGGGTTCCTGACATCGGGTGGTCCGAGGAGACAGGTACCTTAAGAGGTCCCTTCTTGTTGACCTCACTCGACGGTATGGGAAGAGGTCCTCTAGAAGGACTGGGTCCCTAACTTGGACCCAGAGGGTGTGACGTCCGTCTAAGAAATAGCAGACTCGGTGGTCCCTTCGGGTGACTTACAATGTGAAGAAACGATAATGATACAATAATGTACTCCCTGGTGTATTTTCTGTTCATAAAGTCAGACTACGGTGTCAAAACGACTAAAGAGTTACAGAAAACCCAAAATACGTACACACAAATCAGCGACTGAGACACGTTGGGACATCTGACATCAGGCGGTTCGAGGAGACAGGTACCCTAAGAGGTCCGTTTCGACCCTCACCCAACGGTGCGGGAGGAGGTCCCCTAGAAGAACTGGTCCCTACCTTGGACACAGAGAGTACAGAGCACGTGACCGAAATATTCAGAATGGTTAGATGTGGATCACCTCAGAGTCACCATTTCTTAGATGGACAGTCACGTCGTCTGGACCCATCCTAAGGACCCAACCCTTCTGGGGGACGTCTTCCCTTACCGTTGAGTGAGGTCATAAGAACGGGTCCTTTAGGGTACCTGTCTCCTCGGGCCGGCCGATGTCGGGTGCTCCAGTGTTTCTCAGCCTGTACTGAATCGCTGGTTTGTTGTTGATTAGATGCAGATAATGTATCAAGACAGTTCGTTGATTGATAGTTTTCGAGTTTATTGGGTGGGTTGTTGACAACCACTAAGTAGTTAGTATCCAGTAATTAAAAGTAACCAAAACAAGACAGATTACGAGACGAAATACACCCAGTAAAGGATACCACAGATCTTAAATAAAGGGTGTCTATCATCTTTTACACGAGAAGAGTCGGAACCCTGACCCTCTTCTCCCACCCCTTTCCGGGTAGGGGGTTTGAGACTAGTCCTTGTAGACTTGACCTTTCTACATATTTTCCTTGAATTGTGACTCTGAGATAATACTCCCTCTCTGACGCCATAGGATCCGTGAAACCCATACAAAAGGAGTTAATTAAGGGTTTCATTGTAAGACCTTTTCCACAGAATTTTGAATCCCGAGTCTTTACAATTCATTTTGTCTGTACTCGTTAACTTTCACCGTGCTGGTCGTAAATTTACGTGTAGATACGTTGGACCTTCGGAAAGGGTTGATGCCTCTGTCCGACGGACGAGAACCTATACTAGGTGCGAGGGACGGGACGGTGTCTGTCTGTACGTGTGTGTGTTTATTAAGGTAGGTGGACAAAATCTAATAAACTGAAAGGATCCCAAATTACATTTCCTTCCCAAGTTCTCCACCATCTGTCCCTTCCTCACACTGGTGGCGACAAGGAGTGGTGGACGTAAGAATGAAGAATTAAAGAATATGTCAGAGTAAACTTGAACTTAACTTCGTACTTGTGTGTGTGTGTGTGTGTGTGTGTGAGTGTGTTTATTAATGTTCTTCGGAGTAACACGGGCTTTACACTTAAGAACTCATATAAAAAGAGAAAAGATACTAGAGAAATGTCGATACTTCTGATAGAGTCTAATTCAGGGTATGGAACTTAAGTCAGATAATCTTTTGGATTAGGACCTTACGTTCTAAAATAAAATAAAATATATTTAAATAATTAAAATTAACCTCCGATTAATGAAATGTTATAACATAACCAAAACGGTATATAAAATCATTCTTTAGTTGTTCTGTGAGAATTTCTATCGAGTCCTATTACCGATATTTTTGTGCTAAAGGAACAAAGGTATTGTTAAGTCTCGGAGATCTCTCTCTTATACCCTCCGAAAAGGTGAACCATCTTCCGACGACGACGACGATTCAGCGAAGTCAGTACAGGCTGAGACACGCTGGGGTACCTGACGTCGGATGGTCCGAGGAGACAGGCACCCTAAAAGGTCCGTTCTCATGACCTCACCCCACGGTAACGGAAGAGGAACCATCTTCCGTCACGTGACTTTAATTATTAACCATCGATTGAGATCAATACAATAGGACGATGATTCGGACGGGTGTAACTTAATTCACCCTTCTTGAAAACTCCGGGGGTAAGTGTGAGGTACAAGTGTCAAATCTTTATGTTTAGGTTTCGTTCTTGTTTATTGTATTTTTGACCTTTTCTTTATAGTAGAAAATTTGAGGAAATTTTAACACGGAGGGTAAGGGTCGGATAAAAAAAGGAAATAGGTCATGGTGAAAAAATTAACAATATAAACGTACGAAGGAAAAAGAACAAAAACAAAATTAAAAATACTTTATGTCAATTATACCCCCGTCCCACGAAGGGTCCACCGTGATCACCATTCCTTGGACGGATGGTCACGTTCTCTGGATTCACTGTGACCAAGCTAGGGACCCAACCCTTCTAAGGGACCTCCTCCTTTACCGTTGGGTGAGGTCATGAAAACGGACCTCTTAGAGTGACTGTCTCCTCGGACTGCTCGATGTCAGGTATCCCAGTGTCTCTCTACGTGTACTGACTTCGTTGAATCCTGCGTATGTATGAACTAAATATTAAGACACAGTCAAAGCCACAAGTCGTTTCACTAAGTCAATATGTGTACACTCTCACACACACACATAAGAAAGGCTCTAAGACCGAAATGTCCGGTTTATCGGAGACGACATGATAAGTTGAGACGGTTGTGTCACACATCTATAAGTTCAGTTATGACTTTATTTGACTACATCGACACAAGATTATTAATGTCTTGTCCTCCTTCCGACCTAAGAATTTTAGGTCTTACAGTACCGACCCCTAACATTATGAGATCAAAAGATTTCGTATTGTAAAGAAGAGTACAAATGTCTTTTGTTAAATCTTAGACGTCCTAAAACCTTCTTGACTTTTATAAACTGTGATGTTATAGTGAGTCTCGAGTCGTCATTGTATTCTAAAAGAATAAAAATCTTTACACGAGAATGTACCGAAGAAAGACTGGTGACATGAATCAAGAGATTCGTCAATAAAACAGACGGTCGTAGTTGTGGTCGTAAAATGATGTTACAAAGACCGTGTCATGAAAAAGATTTTAAAAGTTCACGATGTTTTACAATGAAAGATAGTCAGATTTTAAATTTTATCTTTAATAAGTTCGGTTACCAAAATTTGAGAAGATTCTTAATACCCTGTGAAACTCTTAGATTCCATGTAATACCCAGTAGAGAGACCTTTTATTTGGGGATCCGAATTGCAAGGTCTCCAAGTGTCTTAAACTCAGTGTCTCGCGTAAAGTTGGAAATAACCTGTTACTCCTTTTTACCTCTTTTTTTTCGTAGAAGAAAATTTTACTACTTAAAATTAACGTATCATCACTTCGTAATAATTTATAGGAAACTTAAAAGTATTTTAGGACCCCCTGTCCTTCGTGTTGATAATAAGTGAATAATCCTCTAGTATACCTGATGAGTGTACTCTTTTATTGAGTCTCTACAAGTCACTAGACCAGTTTTCATGTGTCACTTATTACAATCTTAGTCCTGTTTGGACCCAGAAGATCAATTTTAACATAAAAAAAAAAAAGAATTACAAGAAATCAGGTCACGAACCGTTTACAAAAGATATTTCCCGGTCTATCATTTTAAAAGTCGAAACGTCGGTATGTCGGAGACCACGTGATAAGTTGAGACGGTAATATCGTACTTCCATTGGTTTCTCCCATGATTGTATTCACCTGTAACGGCACAAGATTAATGTATTGTCTTCGTTCCGACCTAAAACGGGTGTCCCAGTATCAAACGACTGGGGACGTAATAAAGTGAAGATGTAGTTTCCATTTGTATCAACAAATTAAATAAAAGGATTTGCCAAAATGACAAAAACATAGTAGTATTAAAACTGGAACTATTCACTAGTAATTATTTTACGTCAACCGGGAGGTATCGAAACCAAAGACATAGACTTCTAACTTACTTGGTGCCTAGTTTTTATAAACTTTTTTTTTTAAAAAGGTCTTTCAAGGTTTTTCGTTTTGAACTTAAACCGTTTACGCCCGTTGATAAAGGTATCGTAAATATAATATGAACGTTGATGAATGTATCGTAAATATAATGTAATCCATAAGTTTAATTAGATCTTCACTAAATTTCATATTAGATATCCAATATATGTTTGTGACATGATAAAATATATTCTCTTAACTCATAGATACCTAGACCCATGGACACCCCCAAGACCTCAGTCAAGAAGGTACATATAGTTTTCCACTGACATGAGATTTACGATTACCTTGGGATACGTTATAGTGATTACTTACTGTCGTTTTAGAGACGGTTCTTTGATTTTGATCTTAACATATATAACTAAGAATAAAAGTAAAACTCTATCATTCTGACTACTTTGTGACATCTGCCTCCATTTAAACCTTGTGTCAGAGGAAGTCATCGTGTTGTAATCTACACTTTTTACTTTTAGGATAACGTCACTGCCTGAATTCCTCTGTGTTAAACTTTTCCGCTTAATTTTATGTTTGATATAAACAATACTACAAATTAATGAAACTGATAGTTTCTTGTAAGTTCCTTCATAGATTAATCATATAAACGAACACCTTCAATCATCCCGACAGTGTTTTATGGGACCAACAAGACTAGAGTCCCGTCCTCTCGTGAAGGGGTGGGTATGAGAACTTCCATCAGACCGATTACAGTACAACCATTTATGTCACACAAGTGTGTATGTTTCGTACTAGTCGGTCTCCAGTCAAAAGGTGCGGGAGGAAGAATGTTCCCGTCCCGGGAGGGTAACTAGGTGTGACCTATATGTTACACTAGTCCTTTATTTGTAAATTAAGACATTTCGGTTGTTTTACACTCCCAACAAATGATGTCTTTTATTGAACCGTCTATGATTATGTCTCCGTGTCTAAAAAAAAGTAAATAAGTTTATCATCAAGTCAACCATTTCTTAACCGGACGTTACACCCTCTGGGTCCAAACTAGGGACCCAGTCCTTCTAAGGGACCTCTTCCCTTACTGATGGGTGAGGTCATAAGACCGGACCTCTTAAGGTACCTGTTTCCTCGGACCACCCGATGTCAGGTACCCCAGTGTTTCTCAGCTTGTACTGACAGACTGAAAGTGATTGAAAATAATAAGAGTTGATTATCAATTGTGGAACGAAGTAATATATAATAAGACTACTAGTGTAAAATCTAGTGGATTTATAGTAATTTTAGTTGAGTAAAACAATATAGTTTGATGTTTAATTGATCTACTTCTTTGATCAGTTTAGATTGTGACTCGTAACACTCTTATTGACCAAACTCGTGTGGAATTCATACACTTCCGTTGTAATATTTATAATATTATTAATTTTACTTACCTAGTTTAGAAATTCTTTCTTACTTGAAAGAAGCAATTGTAATCATTGTATTTATTGACATTATATTTCAAATTATTATTTTATTTTTAATGGGATCATTGTTTTAATCAAAGTTAAATAATATGACAGTAAGTCACATGTTTGACAAAGATGTATATGCAAAGAAATTGGAAGTGTTGTTAAAACTAACACTCTTTGTAATCGGGAGAAACTATTTCTTCTTTCAATTCCTATTATCTTCTTGACACTAAACGAATTTTCTTGTGTTGGGATCAATCGTCATTTCTGTTTTGGATTTGTTGCAGAGACTTTACTTTAGACTACAAGGAAGAGGACATAGTGAAGAAATTTTTTTATCCCTCTTTATAAAAGTAAGACTCTCCCTGTTACATTCATTTTGATCGTACTTATGTATGTCTTGAAGTAACTGAACGTCATACTATAAATAATCCTCCAGTACAGATGTAGACAAAAAAATTACGTAGTTTACTTTAAATTTGTCTCAAAGATAATTCAGTAGATGTCCATCGTTACTTTACTGGATAATTTTGGACGTAACAAACTTGTCCTCGACGAATTCGCCTAGTACTAAATAAGGTATGGGAGAGAAAAAGGAAGAGAACGACGAACGGAAACCTTTAAGAAACAATCTTAGATGTTATTCCGTTCTAATTTGAATCTCTCCTTTCCGTGTTGTATAGTTGGTTTGAACAGGTGAACAAACAACAAAAACGAACTTTTTATTTCAATTATCCCTTTCTTCAAATTCTAATCATTAATTGTACGTAAAAACTCTGGACACCGTGGCTTCTTAACTACGAAAACTTGACACCACAACCTCTTCTAAGAACTCAGGGAACCTGACGTTCCTCTAGGTTGGTCAGGTAGGATTTCCTTTAGTCAGGACTTATAAGTAACCTTCCTGACTACTACTTCGACTTTGAGGTTATGAAACCGGTGGACTACGCTTCTCGACTGAGTGACCTTTTCTGGGACTACGACCCTTTCTGACTTCCGTCCTCTTCTTCCCCTACTGCCTCCTACTCTACCAACCTACCGTAGTAGCTGAATTACCTGTACTCAAACTCATTCGAGGCCCTCAACCACCATCTGTCCCTCCGGACCGTACGACGTCAGGTACCCCAACGTTTCTTAGTCTATGCTGACTCGCTGACTTGACTTGACTTGACACTGAAAGTTTTCAAATATACTAGTTATAAAGGAGGTTACCATGAAATCTTGGTTTTCTACCGACGGACCTTAATAAAAGACAAATTTTAATTAATAAACGTAACATGGAATACACGTGTGTTTGGTGTTATTAATGAGTACTTGGAGTAAACCGTGTCCGTGAAGAAAACGTATATAGTACAATATTAAAGTCATGGTGTATTTATTGTTACGGTTAAAGGTTCTCATTCTAACGTGTTCAGATCTAAAAAAAAAAATTCCTAACCCTTCTTTTGTTTATACATCATATTAATGATCGAATTTCATCTGTCCAGGTCTGTTTACAATAATGTAAGGAAGGGATAGTTTACGTCATGAACTCTGTTAAATTTTTTTTACAAAAAGACTATTAGTAGGGTGGATATCAAAATTAGTGTAAAGCGTGTTATGAACGTATAAATCCCCAGTTAGTCTACAAGAAATTTTGGATATTACATACTGTTTGCACGATGTACAGTCACCAACCCTTTCCTCTTTTCTGTTCTAATTTTTATCTAAGACATAAATAAGTCCCGTACTTGAAGTGCTGTTAAGAAACGAAGGTTGAAATTCCATTAAAGTGTTAGTGTGCCAAATTGTCACTAACGAAAAGTCTTCTAATTTTCATACAATTGCGTTTGAAAAGTTTTCATCTGTCTTTCTGTATGTTCAAATAAAACAACGTCTTATATTCGTTAAAGACGGAACTTATGTGGCTTCTATACCTACTGATGATTCGACTATGGTATCGGGAGGAGAGTGACCGTGAAAGTCAAAGAAAATATAGATGTGAAAGAACGAGACGTAAGATGATGGAGTTTTATTATTATTATTTGTGACGAAGTGAGGACCTTTCTGATATAGGTATTGTGATGACCTAGTGAGGACCCTTCTAATGTAGGTATTGTGAGGAAAGTTAATCATATCCTAAGATTTATGAGTCACGAGACTTAATTTGGAGAAACACCTACTGATTGTATGTATGATTGTATGTATTACTCTTTTCTTCTACTGATAAGATAAAGTAATAATAACGAAATCTCAGAAATTGTGATAAATTCATTTTTAAGACGAAATAACAGATAGTTTATATTAGAATGTGAGACGTTTGAATTGATGACAAGTCTTCCGTAAAAAGAAGAGACTCTTTCTTTACGTAAAATTGAATCTTTTATTTGGATACACTTCTAAAACTTACCATCCTTGTATATATATATGTGTTTATAGAACTCTGTCCGAAAGGAAAACAAGTAAAATCATCTAATCTTCTCTTTGTCTCGTAGTTACTGGGTTTTGTTAAAGAATTAAAGTTGGAGACTTAAAGTTGACATGTCGTAATCTTAATGTCTAAAACCTTTTTCTTATTAGATGAAATTGTTTGACCATATTTCTTTTTACGTTCCTCTAACACCTCAGTCTCGACCTTCAGTGGAACGCTCTATTAAGTCGAAAATTCGACGGACTTTCTTCAAGTCGAAAGGAAATTTTATCCAAGGGTTTTAGGTTATACGTCAAGAGTCTTTTATAGGTTCTCTCATCACTTTACGGTGGCTTAATGCTCATATGGTTTATTTATTCTATCGTGGATTGTTGGTTTCAACGTTACTGTAGTGGGGGTCCTTTTGCGACCGACAGTTTAAAATGTAGGGTGACGGAATTCAGACGAGTAAAGGTTCAAGTCAATCACCAAAGTACTCTATTGTTTTAACATGTCTTTTCGAGAATGTTGAAAAAGGAGTGGAAAATTCGATATCAAAAAACAACGACAACAAATAAACAAAAAATAGTACAGGTTGTCCTTCCGGGATCTAAGCGACTATTTCTATACGTATTCCGAAATGTGAAAAGTTATATGAAGACCGTAAAAGTTTTAACTGGAAAAAAATAGTCCTTAACAAACAAATTTGGTGAGAGATCAAAAAACAGGAAAAACAGATGAGTTCATTCGTAATACGATTTGTCCACTTTGTCCTCGAACGTTTTTTAGACACTGATAACAGGATTGTCACAGTCGTTAAGTTATTAAGTTAGTTCCATATTCCTTTAACTCTCTGAGCCACCGACCAAGTTTTATGTCTTTTTGATTTGTGTCTTTAATATATGAACTTAGGTTAGAGATATTGAGTTCCCCTTCTTTTGTTCTCAGGAAACATTTATGTTCTTTGTACTGAGACTCCTTTACAAAAGGTATTCTGGATTGTACTACGAAACTCTAGAACTTCAACGATATCTGGTATCACGATAGAACAATAAGCGTAAGACTGTGAGTCTCTAGTACTACTAAGTCACTATTCGAACCCGTTTAGGACCGAGACCGTAAAGTTAAATGAAAGGTGACCCCTTTTAAAGTAATATAAAATTACGGAAGACCCTTGTTTTAGTGGAATGTAGAATAAGATTAGAAATTTAACTGGAGTTTTATCTTATGTCAAAAGGTAATGTAGTGAAAACGGTTGTCTGAAAGGATCTTAAATTGACTAAAGAATAATCGAAATTTTATTGAATTTTAAATTTTGTAATTTGAAGGGTACCGTGATAAGAGTCTCTGTTCATATAAAGATAAGTATTTGAGAGAAAACTTTTTTTTTAAAATACCCTTATATCAACTAAATGTTACAACATAGTTAAAGTTCTTTGTCAATATGTAAGTGTATATAGGTGAGAAAAACGATCTAATAAAAGGGTATACCCAGTAATGTCTCATGACTCATCTCAAAGGACTCGATATGTCATCCAGGAATAATTCTCAGAAAAGGTCACTCAGTTGAGAAGTGTACTCCACCGGTTTCATGATCTCAAAGTCGAAGTCGTAGTCAGGGAGGTTTCTTTAGGGTCCCGACTAGAGGAAGTCTTACGTGACCAACCTAGAGGAACGTCAGGTTCCCTGAGAGTTCTCAGAAGAGGTTGTGGTGTCAAGTTTGTGTAGTTAAGAAGCCGCGAGTCGGAAGAAGTGTCAGGTAGAGAGTGTAGGTATGGACTGGTGTCCTTTTTGGTATTGGAACTGATCTGCCTGGAAATAACCGTTTCATTACAGAGACGAAAAGTTATACGATAGATCCAACCAGTATTGAAAAGAAGGTTCCTCATTCTCAGAAAATTAAAATACCGACGTCAGTGGTTGACGTCACTAAAACCTCGGGGGGTTTTATTTCAGACTGTCACAAAGGTGACAAAGGGGTAGATAAAGGGTACTTCACTACCCTGGTCTACGGTACTAGAAGCAAAAGACTTACAACTCGAAATTCGGTTGAAAAAGTGAGAGGAGAAAGTAGTTCTCCGAAAACTCAAGGAGAAGTGAAAGACGGTATTCCCACCACAGTAGACGTACAGACTCCAATGACCATAAAGCAATGGACAAAATACATACCATCACACATATACAGTCAGGGTTTGGGGTCACATAGGGGGAGGGGAGGGAATAGGGGACCACTGACATTCAAACAAAAGACGTAAGTACTGAGACGAAAAGAAAACATTTCTTCGAGTATATATGAGAAAACAAAACCTAGGGGAAGGGGTATATTCGATAGAGTATACTGTAGACAGAAAGACACAGACTGAATGAAGTGAGTCGTACTGTGAGATATACAACGAAAGAGAGAATACCTAATTACGTTATTGGAAGCGTTACCGGAAGGACGAAAGGGAAAACGGGAGACTTGTCGTTGTACTCAGTGTAATCCTGAGAAAAGACGACTTTAAAAAGGAACCGAAGGGTGACTTAACTCCTATAACAGTGTTGATAGTCCAGGATTGTACGAGGCCGGGGGCAAGTAGAACGATTGGAACGAAGAAACGGTACGACACGGGAGACGGACTTGAGTAGAGACGTAAGAAGAGAAGGACTGAACCCGAAGGGTCCACCGAGTCGTCATTTCTTAGGTGGACGGTTCCGAACGGTTAGTGTCCTCCACGTGCAAACTAGGGACCCAGCTCTTCTAGAGGGACCTCTTCCTCTGTCGTTGGGTGAGGTTACAAGAACGGACCCTTTAGGGTACCTGTTCTCTCGAACCACCCAATGTCAGGTACCGCAACCTTTCTCAACCTGTGTTGACTCGGGTGTACGTAGAAGCAACCAAAGGACCGACTAAAACAAAGTAGGAAATTAGAAATCGAATTGACAATGGACGAGACTCTCGACAACTTAGTCAGACGAGATCTCGTGGAGGGTGAGGAACGGGACCGAGGTGTTAGCTGAGAGATAGTGTGTGTACTTGAAAATACCTCGTGAATAGTGGTGACTAAAACAAAAAGTCCCGTGACTGACTAAACCCCAAAGGAGTTTCGGTTCGTGAGGTCCTCCCTCGGACAAATTGAACAGAAAGATCAGACAGACTTAATTTCTTATTTGGTCGTTTAAATTTAAACTCCTTCCTTTTGTTGATTTTACTTCGAAGGATTCTGTTGTTGTACATATTTTAAAGCCGGTAATTTTTTTAGTTAAATAAATAAAATTAACTGGTAAAAAATTTTGAAGAAAAAGAAGTGTCGTAGTTGATCGTGACGGATGCTTGACATGACTGGACGACGGATTTATAAGTTATCAGTTGTAAAACTGTGGAGAGAGAAGTAACGTAATGAGGGGTTCCGGACAACTAAGAACGTAGATTAATAAAGTTGGAAAACAGGCTTAGGGTAAAGAGTTGTGGTCGAGGTTAGGAGGGTCAGTTATGAGACTGAGAAGACACCTAGTGCCATTTCCGGAGAATTGATAAGGGAGTGACAGCCAGAGGTGTATAAGGTAAGGTCTGTCTACGTAGAAGATTCCAATGAAAATTGGATAGTTGAGTAAAAGTTTTTTTTTTTTTAGGAAACAAGAATCATGTCATCCAGGTTTGAAGAGTTTTTTGTTTAATAAAAGTTGACACAAGAAGGGTAAACTTAGTCAGTTATTGTAAAGGGTGATGGACCAATTTGTTAAGGAGGCCAGATGAACTTATGAAAAGACAGAAGTTTTATTCAGTCCAAGCAAGAGAGAACCAAAAAAGGGACCGATAGAGTGTCTGGTCCTCCGAAAATAAGGGAGGTGGTTAGATTTGGTTTTGTAAAAGAAGTTTCGTATCAAGTTTGGAAGAGATTAATTCGGAAAAAGGGGACAAGATCGGGTGTACAAGAAAGGAAAAAGAGAAGAATATCGTGACTTTGTTAGTAAGGTATATTATAAACTAAGATGTTCTGGATAAAGACAGTAAAAGGGTAATAAAGGATTGGTATTTAAAATAGAGAGTTTAATCTAACGTTTGGTTTTGACACAAGAATAAAGGAAAATGTGAGGGTCGTCGTCGTCTTGATCGTATCTAAAGTCATCCTCGATGATACAACTGAACTAAATGTGTCAGGATTTCTACTTAGGGAAGTTGATGTTTGTTGGTAAACCCTACCGGATATTGAGGATTTGCCCGAAGGGTCCAACAAGTCACCATTTCTTAGACGGACGTTACGTCCCCCACGTCCAAGCTAGGGACCCACTCCTTCTAAGGGGATGTCCTCCTTTACCTTTGGGTGAGATCATAAAGACGGACCCTTTAGGGTACCTGTTTCCTCCGACCACCCGATGTCAGGTATCACGACTTTTTCTTGACCTGTACTGACTCGTTGAGTTGTTGTCAAGGACTTGTCTAGTATGAGAGACAATGGAGATTAGAAAGGGTGTACTTGAGGGCTACGGATGTTTCGAGAGTAAAATAATTACGGAAATTAATGGACTTCACTTTAAAATCAATAAGTCAACACAGGTTGAGAAACACTGGGGTACCTGACATCGGACGGTCCGAGGAAGGAGACAGGGACCTTAAGAGGTCCGTTCTTATGACCACCCAACGGTAAAGAAAAAGGTTTCTTAGAAGGGTCGTATAAACGTAATTTACGAGAATTCGGTATCGTGGACCGTCCGATGTACCATTTACTGTTAAACGGATGACTGGAGGGACTGACCAGACACACGGTGAACCAGAGTTTATTAAATGGAGAATAGAAATGTCACCGTCTGTTTAGTACAAAATAATAAATGACTTATTTATTTACTTGTTTTTACAATCATTGGACAAATTCCTTAATTCTTAAGTCACAATATTCAATAGTTAAATTACAATATATTAAAGGTTGTTCGACATAAAGTAGAGTAAATCTTAAATGTAGACAAAAAATTGAGGTTTTTATTAATAATTCATAGGTGATACACAGACGGACCTCTTAGGGTCCCTGCCCCCTCGGACCACCCGACGGCAGATACCCCAGTGTGTCTCAGCCTGTGCGGACTTCACTGAATCGTCGTCGTCGTCGTCAGTGATACACAGTCCGTAACCCCCTATGTCTTTTCTGAGTTTATGTGTTTTTAGGGTCTTGCACGTAGAATGATCTATTGGCTTCGTTACCTCTTGTCATAAATGAGACTTAATCAACCTTAGGTCTCTCATAAAGACCCGGCTTCCAAAGAGATATGTCCCTACGACCGTGACTCTACTACGACCGAACCCGGTTTTTACCACCGTCAAACTTACCCCTCGTCATCAATTTAAGATCTAGAGGAAATTTCCGTATCGGTCGTCCTAACTGACTACTTGACCCTCATTCCTTACTCTCTTTTTCTTATCAGTTGTTGCATGTAATCAGACACTTTACCTTAAACACTTCCCAAACCTTCCCATACCAAAACCTTTCTCGTACATCTATATACTTCTCTAATTTAATCTGGAATTTACAATTGTAAGATAAAACATATTGACTTGAAGAGAACCCGTATAAACATTACTTATCTTTCCCAGTGAAACTGTAGAATCTATTTAACAGATGTGACTCGTCTTTTTAGTCCCTGTCACAGTTGGTTACTTCGAGGTGTTTTGTGACGGGCATAGTCCGTGGGATGTTCTTCGGTGACTTTGCCTAAGAGGGTCTGACAGAGTTCAAATAACAAATTTGTTGATTACGTTACGTCGAATCACGATCTCCAATGTTAAAGGAGTTAAAGATTTTTGGTGAAGTTTCCAGTCTGTTAATAATAGTAATCGTTATAACTATTAATGTGACTTAAAATAATTTATTACTGAACCTACAGTTTACCTCTGAATGCTTTTTCCGGTTTGTAAATGGAACGGGATCTGTATTTTGATCAGATTCCAATCTCCTCTGACGGAACTGGAATCTCATCTTCTGGTACCTCATTTACAGTCACCGGATCTTACTGAATTAGTTGGATTCTAATTTCGGCCTCCATCTTGTTATTCTCTACACCCGACAGTCCCTCGATGGATTTGTTGGATTTATTAGTCGATGACACGAATTACCGATATTAAACCCCATTCTGACCATTATTACCAAATAAAAAAAAGTACACAACTTCATATACAGACGTTTTGAATGACTTAAACCCTAAGTTTTTTACTCTGACAAATATTTGTATCCTGCGTTCTCATTCAGACATATTACTGATTCAGAGAACCTCTTATTAAATCTCCACCAGTGTTACTCGATATTGCACCTGAAAAACTCAAAAGTGACCCGTCTTTGTTTGGTAAGAGTGAGACAGACACTCGAAAAAAAAGGAAGGTCTGAGATTCATCAAATGGGTTATTTGTCAATAAAGGTTCATCTTTACCGGTTCGGCAGATTCGAGGTGCCAATTGGATAATAATACCAATCTTTAGTTCCAACGGTAAGAAGGTCTAAAAGTGTCGGTGTGTTGAAAACTGGATCGACTACCTTTACATTCTCATTTGTATCAAGAAACTGGAGACTTGCTTCCGTTTGTAGTTGTACGATTCCCTAAATAAAGTGACCGTTCACTAAGTCGTGTTTTTCCGTAATGTCACCTAGGTGTATTACTGTCCTGTGCTGTTTAAGAAGAGTTTCCTTTTAAATTCGTTCTCAAGTAGGTATTTGACAGGTACAAGAGAATAAGTCCTGAAACTATCTTCACGAGTAAACTTTTGACATCCGTGAAGTATTAGATGATTACTGTTTGTTATTTTAATTTCGGAAATCTTTTAATTAAGTATACGGGTTTAGTCTCCAGTCCGAGTACTCTCCTTTAGAGTAGTGTTCGTATACACGTTCTCTTAAGGAAAACGTGTGTATAAAAGATGTATTGACACTACCCAGGTAAAAGAAGGGAAACAACTTTTAATAAGAAATTTGGATGGAGGAAGGTACTTTATTTTATTGACATTGGGGAGGGTTAAGAGTGTCGTACCGTTCGTATCGAAAGTGATACCCCAGACGCAAATATAGGAGCCTTATAAAGAACCCGTGACTTCTTATTGTCTTCTCTCCAACGGATGTACATGGGTAAGACGACGGATCCCGCACGACTCACCTACGTCAGTCAGGGGTTTTTCTCTGGTACAAGGTGAAAGTTTGTGATACTGTAAGTTGCACTACTTTTCTATTTTCCGAATTTCAAAGTAAGAAAGACATTAGGAGTACAAAGTGACAATTAAAAAATGTCTAAACTCAAGGACCTTTTTGTATTACGTATTTTTCCAGACTTCGTTAGTATTATCTGTTGGTGTATTCTTATCTTGTCAGACGATTTTACATCTTAATTTAAAATATTCAACTTCTTTCACTATAGGTTATTCTTGAAGTACTTTGCTTCCAGTTTTGACATGAGTTTAGTAAAGAAAGACATGATTTCTTAGTTTCTACGTCCTTTAAAAATTTGATGAACAGGGGAGATGGTTCTGGTAGTAAAGTTCGGTAAAAAACTACAAGAACAGGTAATCAGTTTCCTGAGTTGACTTGACGAGGACTCAAAACCCACCTAAAATTTGTTGAGCCATAAGACTTAATCATTAAGTAAAAGTAGTAAGGAAACAAGTTTGAAAATTTGAGAGAAAAGTTTTAGTTAAATGATCTGAGTTCAAAAGATGGAACTCTTCTGGTAAAACTGGTTGGCATTTTTTTAAGTTTGTTTACTTAAAATTGAGTGTTCGACATGGTTTTAATTTGTTGTTTTATTCAACAGAGGATGGATACCAACATTATTGTCACGGTCGTTTCTTCTTCCTTGAAGGGTTTAGGGTCACTGACTAAACTAACCTCCACAAAGGATTTCCATATTAGGGACGTAAATAACGACGGTGATAAACGACGTTCAAATTTTTCTTTAAATAGTCATGTGTACTTAGTGTACCTCCGTAGTTTGTCGTATATAAGGGGGGGTCTATTGGTTAATCAGTTTTTCGCAGTTAAGATTCCAGATGAGAAGGTAAATTTCATATGTGATATCTAATTTTGAAATGTGATTTCTTAAATTATGTAATTTAATATTCTTTTCATATAAACTATAGTGTTCTTACCTAGACGTATTTCAAATGGTATATGATAATACTATACATAAGTATTATAGTAGGTCATGGTAATCGTTAAATAAACTTAATTGTTGATTTATATCGTTATTAAAATTATTCATGGTGGTTCAATTTTTATAGTCTAACGGTTGATGTTAAATTCATCATATATTATCAAAGTAGTTTTTTTTTTGTTCAAAAAGGTTTTACGATCAGTAAAACTTACCATTTATATTCATAGGTTAGGACCTAACACATGTTGTCATATCTCATATTTTAGTCAACAACAACAAGTTAACGATTTAACACAGGCTGTGATGCTGGAGTCCCTGATGTCACACGGTCCGAAGGGACAGGAAGTGGTAGAGGGCCCCAAACGAGTTTGAGTACTATTTTAGTCATTCCAGGTTGTTATGTCCGATTCTACTGTTCCTTGTCCGTTAACGGGAAGTGGTAGTTCGAATTTAGCTAGGTGACTATAGTTCTAAGTATCTTAGAGATGTCTAAAAATATTTAAGATACTGTCACATGTAGTGGCTACTGAACATTTACTGTCAGTTGTTATAAGTATGTTCTTGTGATCTTAGATCTACGACGGAACTCATCATTATGACCCTCTGTCTTTTTACTATAATATTAGGGAAGAGTTAGTCTTCCTTTACCGTTAGGTGAGGTCCTAATAACGGACCTTTTAGGGTACCGGTCTCCTCGGACCATCCGATGTCAGGTACCCCAGCGTTTCTCAGCCTGTCCTGACTCGCTGAAGTGAAAGTGAAAGTGAAAGAGTTAGTAGTCTATAATCCCTCCCTTCTGCCTCGAGGTCTTTGTGTTTGTGTCTTCTCTTATTCCTCTTTTACATATCACTCTCTCTATGTATATCTAACACCGTTTTCCGCAAAGACAACCTTTATATCAAAAATTTATAAATAGTGCGTTAAGGTCTAAAATTTTAACCTTCCTTGAAGTAAACTATCCGTTCCTTTAATTTCTGGATCTCTCTATTTCACTGATTCAGTATGCCAAATAAACGTTTACCTGTTTTCGATGTGACCCTTTCGCCTGCATGATGGGTTTCTTGAATGACAGTTTACATTTTCTCGTCCATTAGAGCTTGACTTTACGTTATATTTTAAAGTAAACAGACTGAACAGAATTAGATGTCCAACTTTGAAGTTATCAATTAACTTAACGTTCGAAAATAAATGAAATTGTTGTCATATATAAGTAACAAATTTTTCAAATCCTTTTATGTCTTTCCTTATTTCTTCTATTATGTCTAATAAGTGTTAAGGTCTTAACTCTCTGTTGATGTCAATTACATAATTCCACAGATGCGGTCCGTAAGACAATATGTAAAATGTATCGGTCTGAATACGTGATATACTTTACATAAGAGATAAAAATAAATTATAATAAGATGTACACCAAAAGGAGTGTTAATGGTGTAAATGAATTAGTGACGGTATATACATCTGTATGTACGACAAGATTTTAAACAGAACATTTTTGACGACAATACTTGTATAAACACATATTTATAAAAAAGTAAAGACTTATAAAAAACACCTTCTCTAATGATCTTTATTTAAACGGTGTAACTTCTAATACTTATAAAATTTCGTGAACTATATATTATCGTTCATCGATAGGTTCTTCCGTCAATGTTAAATATTAACGGGGGTGTCATTAAATGTTTACGTTAAATGTTTACGTTAAATGGAGATTATAATTATTAGATAGAATTGGTTTGACTATCCTTAACAAATGTAAATATACAGGAAATAACACTCGTTTCAACTCACGATTACAAAGGAAACGACGACGACGATTCAGTGAAGTCAGCACAGGCTGAGACACGCTGGGGTATATACCGTCGGCTGGTCCGAGGGGGTAGGGACCCTAAGAGGTCCGTTGTTGTGACCTCACCCAACGGTAACGGAAGAGGTTACGTACTTTCACTTTTCACTTTCACTTCGGTGAGTCAGTACAGGTTGAGAATCGCTGGGGCACCTGACGTCGGATGGTCCGAGGAGGTAGGTACCCTAAAAGGTCCGCTCTCATGACCTCACCCAACGGTAACGGACAAAGGAAATTGTATATGATTACTTATATATATACATGTGTATATACGTATCGTGTGTTACTTCGATCAAAACTCTAGTGACTAAAACAAATAGACTGAGAGATGATATTTATATTATAGTCTAATTGTCCAGAGGAATTTTTATGACTTTTTATAAAAAACGTCGATGATTGGATAATAAGAGTGTATTTGAAATCTTAATAAATCAATTTAAAATATCTTTAAAAGTAAAAGTGACCAAATTTTATAAAAACGACAAATCTATATACAGATTAGATATTCAATTCATTCCTTTTACTTATGGTGATACTATCACTTTGAAGGGTAGTTTATTGTACGACACTTAGAAGTTAATGACTTAGAAGAAATTATAAGACTTTATCTCGTAAAAAATAATATGAAGTATATCTGGACATTCCGATAAAAATCTATAAAATGAAAAAAATATAAAATTTAATGTTAACCAATAACGATAAAATGTATGTTTATACCCACAGGGTCCACCAAGTCACCATTTCTTTGACGGAGGGTTACGTTCTCTGTACCCAAGTTAGGGAAACAGCCCTTCTAGGGGCCTCTTCCTGTACCGGTGGGTGAGGTCATAAGAACGGACCCCTTAGGGTCCCTGTCTCCCCGGACCGCCCGATGACAGTATCCCGGTGTTTCTCACCCTGTTGGACTCACTGACTCGTGTGTGTGTCTGTGTTTATATATAAAGGGAAGAGACTCGGTCGTTGAGAGTCTGAAAAATAGAGGTTTTGTCAAATGTCAGAGTTTTTTATAACGTCTGTAGGTCCTTGTAGCCTTACACTCAATGTCGATAACTATGAACGTAAAAACCAACCTAAAGATTGAAAGTTTACAAAACTAATTAAGTGTATTTTTATTGTTATTTACAATTGTGTAAAAATACTTTTTCTTAATAGAAAAGGTTTTGTTTCTAAATCACTCTTCTGTCCGTAACAAAATCCTAAAATATTTAGAGACTTTACGGTCCGAATTATATTTTGTCAGTGTGAGGTTATATACGAAGACGTAGGTTAGACCTTTTGTTACACCGTTAAGGAGTTTTTTAATTTTTGTCTTGATGGTATGTTAGGTCGTCAAGATGAAGAACCATAAATAAGTTTTTTGTACTTTTTGTGATTAAGTTTTTCTATGTACCTAAAGACACAAGTTAAGTTGTAATAAATGTTATCAGTTCTATATTCTATACCTTCGTTGGATTCCCGGGTGGTTATCTGTTTACCTATGTACATGTTACGTTATAATGAGTCGGTATTTTTCTTACTTTAGAGCGGTACTTACCTGGATCTGCCATAATGTGATTCACTTTAATCAGTCTTTCTTTCTTTTTATGGTATACTAAAGTGAATATATACTTTAGATTTTTTATTTGTTTCGCTTTGTATTTTCGTATCTATGTTTCCTGTTTGATCACTAACAATCTCCCCCTTCCCGTCCCTCGACTCACTTTATTTACTTCCCCTGATTCTCATGTTTGAAGGAATATTTTATTTATTCAGTGGTCCCACATTATATATTGTTTTTGAAGGAATATTTTATTTACAGTGTTCCTACATTATATATCGTTTTCCTTATATCAGTCATTATGAAATTATTAAAATATATCTTGTCCAATGATCCTACTAATAAGACATTATATAAATTTACAACTTAGTGAACTAAATGTTGACTTTACTTATAATATACAATTGACATGAAATTAATTTTTCATATGGAAGTTGTATAAGTAAATAAGTTTTTATAAATGGTTGACAAATACCACGATCCGTTACCCCTCTGTTGTCTCTTCATTTTTGTGCCCACTATATTAACTCTTTTCTATTCTGTACAGACAACTAAGGTAAATTAATTCATTTTAACTAATAAAATAAGGGATCTTCGGTCGATTCAGGAGGTTGTTGACTGTTATATTGTAGGTATCCGTCGTAGTAGTAAAATCAAGTAAGAAAACGAACAGTTACTGTTCCAAGCGTCGTAATGGGTCTGTTAACCTATTCAAGGTGTTTAATAAATTTAGGTTTTCTTCGTGTACATCTAAATCTCTGTCATTTCAGACCGTTGCACACCCAACATTTATCAATGGTGTCTCGACACTAATAACGTTGTCTCCGAAATCTATCTTGGTCCTTGTACAGTTTAGTGACACTCTTACTCAGATGGTACTCCAGGAAAGAGACTTTATAAGAATATGTAAGTGAAATAGATAAACATGTTCCAGGGAACCAGTTGTAGGTTTCCTATAGTCTACGGAAACCGTTCCCGTGACTGTGTCTGGATTTTCTGAGACATTAAAGGTACAGTCGAGCCCGGTAGCCTCGTGAATTGTTCACGGAAGGATTCTTCACAAGGACATACACGGCATAATACACTAATTTCGTTGTTAGTGGTGTCCATATTATTTCTGAGTGAAAAGGTGATTTCTGTTGAGAACACTTGTTTGTATAACTGTTAAATACTTATTCGACATAAAAAATCCAATCCATTTCCTTTACATCCTAGGAGACGTAAATTAGGATTTTATAATAATGGACTTCATAACCAATTCTCTCCTGAAGGTTTGTATTTTGGATGTCATCTTTATCATATTTTATTAAAAGTTACCTAAGTATGAGTTAAAACGAAAAGTCGAGTAGATGTTAGTATCTTACACGTAATTCCTTTCCGTCGACGTAATTTATATATATATGTATATCTATCTATATGGGTGTTTCAATGTTTTTTTAACATGTTTAGATTGTTTCATTTATGTATACATATCACTTTTTTTTTCCTTTACTTTCCGTCAACGTATGTACTAAACTAAGTTCTTATCTTTGAATTCTTTGTCTCGAAACTCTCCGAATATGAAGATCTCAACTATTTCCATTGACGAGAATTTTTATTAATAAATTTTTTAGAACCAAAGAAACTGTTACCACCGAAATCTTAGTTTCAAGTGACTCAAGATTACCCTTAAACACGTAAAAACTGAACATGACAAATACAGAGTTACAGTAACCGTAAAACCTTGACATAGCTCGAAATTGTGGTTTGGTACGATTCTGTGTGAATAAACATTCTCTGATCATATCCGAACCTTGAGTTCCGTTAGTTACTGTTTGTACTTTTACAAGGACCCCCAGGTTACGGATCCTTATTAAAAGTGTACACATAATTTCATGAACTGATCGAAATTCCTTATCGAATAATCTTTCATTCGTTGGGGTCCCTTCCGGACTTCTTGTGTAACAAAAGTCTCATCCAATATAACACTTAGAATTCTATGTTAAAGACTAAAGTGTAAAAAGGGAGGAAACGAGTCTACGAGTCTACAAGTACAAATGGTCTTGTTATGTCTAACAGGACTTTCGGATGATGTCTAAGGAGAGGACAATTATAATATTAGTTCTACAGTGATTTTATACGATAATGTGGATATTAGGATTTTCATCCCAGTGCGATCATTAGACTTTTAAACTTCACTATGCTCTTAAAGTCTGACGTCCATGTTCCGTGACCGTAGATTAACCCGATGTCACTACATGTCCCGAAGGGGTCACGGAGTGGTCATTTCTTAGACAAACGTCACGTCCTCTACGTCTAAGTTGGGGACCCAACCCTTCTAGGGGATCTCCTCCCGTACCCTTGGGTGAGGTCATAAGAACGGACCTTTTAAGGTGTTTGTCTCCTCGGACTGTCCGACGTCAGATATCTCAATACTTCTCAGTCTACACTGACTTCGTTGGCTCGCGTTTCCGTGTTACTACATGTCCATTGACCAAGTCACTGTCGAAGAAAATTGACCTATAAATTCTGACTAGAGTGTAAAAGAGGAGACTTTTTCCTGTAATAAAGATGATTTGACTATATTATCGATTCAGGTAGATCTCAATATAACTGTAGACATATTAATGTTTCAAGGTGTTTCTCCTTGTTTATAAGAGAACGGTTTAAACACATTCTGTGTTAAAATATGGAAAAACCAGTAATATAGGAACACCCCCTTGATTAAAGTAGGACTCCTCCGAGAAGAAATCCTTTCTTCAGTTTAGTGTGTAGACTGACAAAGTGTGTCCAGACTGGTGAAGTTGGTACATTTGTTCTGATAAAACTTTCTGAACTTCTACGTATTACTCCTTTCGTTTTATTATTACAAGGACAACGGTTTACTGAAACATCCCCTACTATAATACATCCATAGTAACGATAAATAACAATGTGATGTTTTTTTGTTAGTTGTAGGTAGTTATTATACGTCGTTACGAACTCTTGAAAACGGTTGCCGATGTCCTAGGAATACGAATAGGAATTGGAAGACCGATACATGGTTATATGGTACTAATGGATTATAGTCTACTACACTCGACGAAACCTTGGTCTTTCACTTTCACTTTCAGCGAGTCAACACAGGCTAAGAAACGGTGGGGTACCTGATATGTCAGGTATCTCAAGAGGTCGTTCTTATGACCTCACCTATCGGAAAGGGAAGACGTCCCCTAGAAGGGTTGGGTCCCTAGTTTGGGTCCCTAGTTTAGAGGGCGTAACGTCCGTCTAAGAAATGGTCGACTCGGTGTTCCCTTCGGGTTCTTATGACCTCACCCATCGGATAGGGATGAGGTCTCCTAGAGGGACTGGGTCCTTAATTTGACCCCAGAGGACGTAATGTCCACCTAAGAAATGGTTGACTCGATAGTCTCTTCGGGGTCTATCTTGGTCTCTCATAGAGTTTTACCGGAAATGAGAATGTCTGAGTCGTAAGTCTACGTTGTGACCCTCTAGGATCCATTGGAGTTAGCCGTAAAAAATTAGTTACTTATTATTGTAAACAAATAGGTAAAGGATCCACGAAAAACCTTTTAGAAATAATCGGTATGTGTAGACAGAATTTACAATAATGTCCGTTGACAACGTATTCTTCGAAGATAAGATTACAGTCACTATCCAACATCAGAATTAGTGACCCCGACGAAGGGTCCGGTAAGATGTTTGTTTTAGTCCAAGTCGGTTCTTCATTGTAAGATCCCAAAGTAACGTTCAAATGTATGTTTCCGTTGGGTACTATAGGAAACATGGTGACCTTTTTAGGGGTCTTTGGTTTGAGTAGAAGAAGCTGAACCCAAGAAAGAACCAGAAGACCTTTCAATTTGTCCCGGTGTCCGAGGGGACGTACTCTATAAAGACAGTCTTACAGTCAACTCTATCAACTGTTGGGTTGTTCCTTAGTTTGTTGAAAGACTTTTGGTATGTCATAGTCGTGTGTCGAGGTGTTTTTGTAAGGTCGTCATCGAGAGTCGATTACTGCTATGACTGACTTGATGCGGTTTACCGGTTATAGGTTCGTGAAAAACTAGATAGTTTACTGTTAGAGTATTATCGTATGTTGTCTTACCATATATATAAAAGTGATTCTCAAATATTGTACTATTTAAAGTAACTCGAATTATGAACACAATTCACAAATCAACGATTCAGTACAGGTGGAGAAACGGTGAGAAACCTGACATCGAGGGGTCTGAGGAGACAGGTACCCTAAAGGGTCCGTTCCTATGACCTCACCCAACCAACAGTAAAGGAAGAGGTCTCCTAGTAGGACTGGGTCCCTAGTTTGAGTGCAGAGGACTCAGAGGACGTGACCTCCGCCTAAAAAATGGGTGACTCGGTAGTATGACGTCTTAATTTCGATTGAGATTATTCGTCCTTTGATAATTGTCGTTTAATTAGATCATACCAGAACGCATGTCAGGATGACACTTCCTATACATACACAATCGAATTCTTCTTAAGATATACCAACTCTTACGATAAGACTCTTTTATACTTGGTTGGTAACGTAGGAATAGCCTTTAAGTACAATACAGGTTGAAAACGTGTGTAGAGTCTTTAGTCCACTATAATAGATGATAAATTCTACTATTGTAAACGATAGTCATTTATATATATAAGTAGAAAACTAGTTTATAAAGTATGATGACATGTAAGTTTGGAGGCCAAACTATTTACTTGGACTTTGTGTAATACATTGAATAAAGGATTGTTATTAGTCAGTTCTATTCTTTTTAAGATATCAATGTATTTCTATTGTAAAAAAAGAAAAAAAAGGACAGATCCTTTTAATCTCCGTGGATGTATTTAAGTTTTTTCTTTCTATGTAGGGTTTTAATATATAGAGTTAATTTACTTGACAAAATTCATAACCGTTTCCAGTCTAAAGATTTAGATTGTAGTTATAAAAATAAAATAAAAAAATTCTATATAAAGACTAAAATATACGTCTTTTTTTCTACCTCATCTTGTAAACGTATAAAGTATGTCTTGTGTCCACTAATATATTAAGATATAAATCTCAGACCATTTCCTCCTTCAAAAGTTCCAGAGGGGTCTCATATAGAAAATTCAGTCTTTCCATTATACGTCATTACAAAAATTAGAGCAGAAACAACCTGTGTTAAACTCAGTTTTGTGTAAAGGATAATAGAATTTTTCCGAAAGTTTCGGGAATCTTACACAAAGGTGTGTTACGTACTGGATTTCAAATTGGTGTGTAATTAATCTTTGAAGAACATTTCTTCTCAGGAAAGACATTTTTGACGTTTTTCGAGTTAAGAATTACGAATCTTTCCTCTCATAATGGATGTCTTTCGTTAAAGGTGTATGGTCTAAAATCTTTCGTGGAGATTTGCATTTGTAGAACGAATGGAAGGGTTCTGAAAGAAAGATAAATTCCTAATACGGTAACGTACAGTTTCGATAAAAATATGTCTGATTACTTCACATGTCGAAAAAAGAGCAAGAAAACATTCACATTTAAATAAAGGATAATCATCTTTGTTTTCGAATTTCAAGTTTCATCCTTTGTCGTCTTTCGACCTCCACCTACAATAGTCGTCCCGGTCTTCGTTCTTCGTGTAATGTCCCATACTCCCAGTGGAAGGGACAAAATAGGTGAGACCTTCGACAAAAATTTAGTATGTTCAATATCTATATGTATGTACACACATATATGTTATAACTTGTAAACCTTTTTATTCTTAATTTTACAAGTGAGTGACAGGGACTTTTACAAAAAAAAATGTTGTACGTATATAAGTTACAAACCAAAATTATCAACAGTATTAGTTACACGAAAGTTCAAAAGTAGATCATATTCGTACAAGGTTCCGTAAAACTTTAGTAGTTTTAGAGTGACTCATCGATGTATGATGAGAAGATAGTAATTTACTTAAACATATTGCCTTAGGTTCAAGTCCGCTAGTAAACTTTCTACTAATATCTCTACTAAATATGTAGTCTGTTTCTAGTTCGACCTTTGTGACTTTAAGACAATAAGAAAATTAGAACGTACTTTATTGTGACACTACATCTTTGTTATTTTGTACCGGTTCTAGACTCAGGAACATTGAGACTTTCTCGGTCTTTTTTATGTACATGTTCGTTCGTCTGTTGGGACGTAAAGGGGTCGACACGTAAAAAGGTACTTGAAAGGATGTAAGGTATAATACCAGGTAATTATAATATAGTCTTATAATTAGAGACAGATAGACAGGGAAAGGTGGAGTAGAGTCGTATTTAACCCGCCCCCCTCCCCCCTTCCAATTACCTCCTTTTCCTTTGAAACCTCTCTCCTCTGTCTCGTTCTTCAGTCTTTCTTTGTTTTCTTGTTCGTCTTTTCTTTTTCTATTTCCGACAAATCAATTGTTTTTCTGTCCAGATCCTCTTATTCTATCCTTGAATTATGTTCAATAGCAGTGTGAGACAGATCCTTCAAGAAAACTTTCTCCAATAGGAATTTTATCCTAAACCCATCCACCTTCTCACTCTAGTTCCTCTGTCGTGATCCGTTATAAAAATGTGGTCAAACGGGTTCCGTGTGGTGGTTGGTCGTAAATAAGTACGAGACGAAAATTTCGGACTTCAAGATTTGACTACTCTTTTTTTTTATCAGGTTCTACCTTGTTTCCGTCAAAATAAGGCATTTAATGTGTGTAGGTATCTTAAGGGTTTAAACCTCTAAGACAACCGGAAAAGGTGTCTTACAGTGTCCGAAGGTGAATAAACTAAAAGGTAGTGTGAATTCGTATATAAAGGTATTATCTATGGTCAAATTTGGTTTTTCACGAATTGTGGATGTGATTTTAGCTAGGGTCCCCTTTATCAATCCCTTCGATAAGTCCAAAAGTGTCTTTCCGTTAGAGAAAAAGTATTATATAAAATTTTTGTTTACTTAAAAAGGACGGGAAGGACTTATGCATTTTGTAGCACTGTTCCTAATTTTTAGAATTCCAGATACATATGGACGTCTCGGTTGTTTCATTCATCAATTGGGTCAAACACAATTTCATTTGGTTTTAAGAGTGTGGTGTTTTATAGTGTTATGATTTCCGTTTTATAGTGATATGATTTTGTAAGGTAATTATAAGACTATTTGTCAGGGAGACAAAGTCCGTCGTGTTTCAAATACATAAAGAGTGAAGTTGACTTGACTGAGTAACGGTAATTATTCGGATGTTCTTTACAGATACGAAAGTTCTAGGTCCATTTTGAAGAATTGTGTAGCGTCTCATTTAAATGGTTACTGAACGATTGTAATGCGTCTCTTATCCTTCAAAACATTGTGACGAATTATACAATTATAAAGACCCGAGAATTTTAGTTCAGTCTTTTTTTTATTATATACTTATTGAAGGGTTTTACATCACTAAGTATGAATGGGACAGAATCGAAGAATCGAAAAGAGTTTTAAAGGGGGTAGAAAGAGTTAATGTGTGAGTATGTGAGTGGTCAATGTCGTTTACACTTAACCACCTTTAGGTAAAACAGCTTTTATCCTTGGACTATCTTAAAGAATGTGAAAAAGTTCGGTTCACCTTACTACCTCGATGGGAAACTGTGGACAGGTCATCAATGACGTGTTTTTACGTTAATTTGAGAAGGGAGCCCGTGGAGAGTGGGACTGAATCCTTACAGTGTGGTGGGTAGACGTGACTTTTACTCGGACCGTAAGAGAAGTACAAAAAATACAATCAGTGAGTGTATACGTCATGACAACTAGAAGTAAGTGTGTTCCTATGGTTAGGGTTCTGGTAGACTCTCGTGTCGTTGGATCCTTTCCCAGCGACAACAACAAATCAACGATTCAAGACAGCCTGAGAAAACACTGGGGTACCTGACGTCGGGTGGTCCGAGGAGACAGGTACCCTAAAAGGTCCGTTCTTATGACCTTACTCAACGGTAAAGGAAGAAGTCCCTTTAGAAGGGCCGGGTCCCTGGATGTTTTCCCTTCTACGGGATTTTAGGTACACTATTCGTACTCTGATCTCCCAGGGGATACGAGTCTTCGGACCTTATACTTCTGTGGTAATGGTCCCGTTAGACACGACCTCTGACCCAGATGACGGACCTCTCCATAGTTCTACACGATTTGTATGAAACACTAGAAGTGAAGAGGACGGGGAGTTTGAGGAAGTCTTGTTCTTACACAAACACGATCACCTTACTCGTCCTATCTGATACAAATTTGACCCGACTTTTTCTCTCCTTACTTTTCAGTGTCATTTCGTTGTGAATGAGTGAAAAAAGTAAAAATCAGGGGACGACACACGTTGATAACACACACAAGGTCTGTCGATAGAGAGGAATTCATTGATAACCCTTGGTCGTCACGTTCTGGACTCTACGAAGTAGTAGAATATTTTTATTGGGAGACTGGTGATAGTCATAGTAAAATGTCCTTAATCTACAGAGTTCACATAAAAGGTGTTTTCGACTCCATATCTCTCTGATTTACCTAGTACTCAAAGTTTCATTCATTTGTTTATTATTTTATTGGTCTTTTTTAGTCAGTGACCAGAGCTACAATGTCAAATCGACATAATATCGAAACCCAACCTCTTCCGTTACCGTGGGGTGAGGTCATGAGAACGGACCTTTTAGGGTACCTACCTTCTCAGACCACCCGATGTCAGATACCCCAGCGATTCTCAGCCTGTACTGACTCGCTGAAGTGAAAGTGAAAAGTGAAGGTACGTAACCTCTTCCTTTACGGTTGGGTGAGGTCACAAGAACGGACCTCTTAGGGTCCCTGCCCCCTCGGACCGCCCGACGGCAAATACCCCAGTGTGTCTCAGCGTGTACTGATTTCGTTGAGTCGTCGTCGTCATCGTCGTATCGAAACCCATGGATCGAAATCTCTATTGATAACAAATATCATAATAAATATGTACTATTATGAAACTTTCAAGGTTCATCCTTAATGTAAATATTTACTTAATAAAATTTCATTATCAGGGTAAGTATTCAAACTTCGACCCACTTGTAGAATAAATAAAACAGATGGACACATATTATATGGGGTTACGAGTAGTCCGGAACAGAACATAGAAATACAGTGTGTACCGGACATATAGATCGTATTATAACTAACGAATTCCTAATAAACACCGTTTCCGACACGAATGACCAAAGATTCATGTGTATTTTAGTGATTGTAACGACTATTCTCAAGATTAATGTATAATGTCCAGTACCATTTCTCTCATTCTGAAACGTCATCGTAAACTGTGTCGATTAGAGAGGGTGGACCGTTGCACAGACCGAGTGTCTTGTGGTGTCAGATCGGAAGGAGTTTAGAAGGACTGAAGACAGAGTAGGGGGAGTGGAAACTCGGGTACTAAGACAAGAGATAGATAAGTGTGTGAGGATTCACTAAAGTAACTTTGAGTTCCGAAAGTTATAACAGTTATACTACTATTGAGGGTCTCCATAAGAAGTAGGACCTGGTAAGGGACGTATCTACAGACTTTCCGTTGAATTTGGGTGGTGTACGGTTCAGCTTGAAGATGCGAGGAAGGACTTGGTCGAGGTATACTCAAAAAGGGTAGAGTTGTCAACCGTTGAGATAAAAAGGTCAAAAAATCCAGGTTTTGGATACTTAGTAAGAACTGAGGAAAGAGGGTGTGGAGTGTAGTTTTAGACGATCAAAATGGGAGTTTTCTAGGGTTACACTTTAAAGTAGTGTAAGCGAAGAAGGGACGAATAGGTCCGGTGGTGATAGAGGGGGACCCGAGAACGTCACCTAAAGGTCGAAGTAGGTGATGTAAGATGAGGAGTGTCCCGTTGGTGTCACTAGGGAAATTCGATATACAGTCTAGTACAGGGACGAGACAGGGTTCAGACAAGTACCAGGACGTTCAGTGAGACACGTTTTAGATCCTGCGGTATATGGTTAAATGTTCCGGGATACTTAGTGTTCGACATTAGCTCCCCTTTTATAGTTGTTAGAGTCTATGTGTCCACTATGGTGAAATTACCGTCTTTCGCTTCTTTCTCCTCTCACTTTTTCGACTGAACTTTGAGTCGTAATTTTTTGATTCTAGTACTGTAGACTAGGGTAGTGAAGTACCGTTTATTTTCTCCTTTTTAACCTTCGTCACTGTCTAAAAGTAAAGAATCCGAGGTTTTAGTGTCGTCTACTACTGACGTCGGTACTTCAATTTTCTGTGAATGAGGAACCTTCCTTTCGATACTATTTGGATATGTTGTATAATTTTTCACCTCTGTAGAGACTCCAAACTGTCTTTTGTTGTTTTTTAAGACATTTCGTTAATAGGAAGTTATTTTTTATTTAAATTTTTTATAGGACTCTTTTTAATCAGAATGTAATTTTATAGAAATGATTTAAATTTTTTTTTTCACTTCTGTAGTAAAACGGTTGTTTCCATGTATATCAGTTTCGATATCAAAAAGGTCATCAGTATGTACTTATATTCTCAACCAGGTATTTTTTACGACTCATGACTTCTAACTACCAAAGTTCAACGCCACGATTTTCTGAGAACTCTCAGGGGACCTGACGTTACTCTAATTTGGTCAGTTAGGACTTCCTTTAGTTAGGACTTATGAATAACCTTCCTGACTCCGACTTCAACTTCGAGGTTATGAAACCGGTGGATTACACTTCTCGGTTGAGTAACCTTTTCTGGGACTACGACCTTTCTGACTTCCGTTTTCCTCTTCTTCCGTCGTCTCCTACTCTACCAATCTATCGTAGTAACTGGGTTACCTGTTTGAGCCCCTCAATCACCTCCTGTTTCCTCGGACGTTCGATGTAAGGCACCCCATAGTTTCACGGTCTGTACTAAATCAATGAACTTGTTGTTGTTGTTTATCCTAGACTCGAGGACAATGAGGAGATTGGAAAAATTTATAAATAAAGGGGAAGTAAATAGGGGAGATTGATGTACCGGACAGACGGTTCTTAGACGGATAGAGACCCGGAAACGAAAACAAGAGAGATGGACCTTACGGAAGGGGACCAATAAGTGCAGACATATCAATAAATAATGGAAGCTCTAGGTACGATTTTATAGACGCAAGGGACTAGACGACTAAATTAATCGGTTCCTTCACTCCCTTTCCGATGGGTGAGGTCATAAGACCGGACCTCTTAAGGTACCTGATATATCAGGTTCCCCCGTGTTTCTCATTCTGTGTTGACTCGTTGAAAGTGAAGTGTCACTGAGAGATAGTGTGTTTGATGTAATGAAAGAGTTTTGTGAATCTTGACACCCCCAAAATAAATATTAATGGAATATATAAATAATCAAATGAATAAATAATGAAGATATTTCTATTGATATTTTTAGAATGACTCAATAAGTACCGAAATTGCAAGTACAGGAATTCAACCCACTGTAGTCGTTCTACCATTTTATCTTTAGGGTTCTAAGAGGTTAGGGTGGGACGGAGGGGACTGTCTCTATAATTAAGTTGTTACGTGTCTGGTCAAGGGAATCGTTCTTTAGGTCTTTAGTCAATTCTTCAAGGATTTGAAGTTTAATCGTAGGATAGTGGACGTAGTTTTGACCATCTTTTTTAGGATCGTGATGAGGGGGGGAGGGGCGGAGTGGAATGTCAAGTCACACCACGTTGACCCTCTTTTGAGTCGAAGACCGAAGAGGAATCCTTTCTTTAACCTTGTGTGTAGATTACAGGACCTAAAACCCCCATGGTAGGTCCCCTGTGCAAAACCAGAACGGATAGAATCTCGTGAATCTCCTGAGGTATGTGAGATCTACGGATCGTCTGTGACTCTTGGTTTCACGATTCATCTGACTTCGAACGAAGACGGGGTCTCCTAGGTACCCTCTCGTCTGTTAGTCAATGTAGAATTGCTAGAGAGGTAGTCCCGTGACTGTTCTCACCTCGTACACAGATTATGAGACCGAAGAACCCTCCGATGAGTTTCCTGACCAAAGATAGAGTAGACTGAGTTTGGTGATTATCCTACGTAGTATAAGATCTTTGTTATCCTAACGACTCTTATTTTCTGGACCCTTCGGACGTCATCGAGATCTTTTGGACTTCAATGACATGTTTATGAGGTCTCCATCGTTCTCTAATGTTTGTCCGTTCCGGTAGATTGACCCTCAAATATGCGTGTTCAGACCCGATAGGACCACCGGGCGTACCATTTCTTAGACAGACGTTATGTCCTCTGGGTACAAGTCAGGGACCCAGTCTTTATAGGGGACCTCTTCCCTTACGAGGGGTGAGACCATAAGAAAGGACCTCTTAAGGTACCTGTCTCCTCTGACCGCCCGATGTCAGGTACCCTGGTATTTCTCAGTCTGTGTTGACTCGTTGATTGTGTGTATGTATAGGTGTATCTTCCAAACTCTCCGGGTGGTTTAGAGTAAGACTCGTCTGACTACTTTCAGAAAGGGACATGTACTAGTCAGACATGTTTGACTCTCTCCACCGACAAAAAAGTTTACACATCTAGTGTTGTGGTGCAATGTGATGTGTGTTACTTTGTCCCTTCGTACCGAGTTAGTTTTTTTTTTTTTGGGTGTTTGGATGTCTTTGTTTATGACTCCTTTGTTTCTATATACTTAATGGAGTTCCTTGTGTTTCATCGATAGTATTTCTACTAGTCACTCGAGGTCTTTTGTCACGTACTTGTTTTACTCTTATCTTTTTTTTAATCATATTTTTTCTTTGTTTGTCCTTAAAACCTAGACTTTTTATGTTATTGTTACCTTTTAAAAGATCTTCGTAAGTTGGCGTCTGGGTTGGTTCGTTCCTTTATTTTTTTTTCCAAGTCCCTTAAATCTCTGTTCTATAAATGTTAATAGGTCAGTTTCCTTGTTTTTCTTTTTCTTACTTTTTGTCATTCTGATCTCTCTCTTAAGGAACCACCAGGTCACCAATAATGAGTCACAAAAGTCAAGGTTCAGGACCCAAGTTAAGGACGAGTCCTTTGACTCTAAGGTATTCGACTCGTCGTACCAGTTTTTTTTCTTCTCCCGTTTCTCTTGGATTCCCTAAATCTCTAGTGGAAGTTCATCTAGCTATATGTAGGTTTCTGGGTCTTCATTTTCTTTTTTTCTTCGTCCCAAATAAACCCATTTATTACTAGGTTTTGTAGGGTTAAGATTTCTTCTTTTATTTTTTAAGTTCTTCGGGTTTTATAAGGTTTGTCCTACTTAGGTTTCTTCAGGGGTGTTCTGTGTATATTAGTTTAACAACTTTCAGTTTCTATCTTAAAACTTTTGTCGTTCTCTTTTCATTGAGTAATGTATGTTTCCTCGGGTGAATGTCTTTTAGACGTCCTGTCTTTATAAATAAGTTTCACGACTTTCTTTTTTCTTTACGGTGGGTCCATATGATGTAGACTATTTTGACAGGAAGTTTTTACTTTTTATTTATTTTTGGAGTGGTCTATGTGTTTTCAACTACCTCAAGTAATAGTGGGTCGGACGAAATAAATAAACATACACACATATATAAAATTATATTTAAATAAATAAAATTAACCTCCAATTAATGAAATGTTATAACATAACCAAAACGGTATGTAGTTGTACTTAGACGGTGTCCACATGTACATAAGGGGTAGGACTTGGGGGGAGGGTGGAGGGAGGGGTATAGTAGGCAGACACAGTAGGGTCACGTGGTCGGGGTTCGTAGGACATAGTACGTAGTTTGGACCTGACCACTAGCAAAGTGTATACTATTATACATACAAAGTTACGGTAAGAGGGTTTAGTAGGGTGGGAACGGGAGAGGGTGTCTCAGGTTTTCGGACAAGATATGTAGACACAGAGAAAACGACAGAAAGTATGTCCCAATAGCAATGGTAGAAAGATTTAAGGTGTATATACACAACCATATGATATGACCACAAAAAGAAAGACCGAATGAAGTGAGACATATTATCCGAGGTCAAAGTAGGTGGAGTAATCTTGACTAAGTTTATATAAGAAGAATTACCGACTCATTATGAGGTGTCGAAAGAATAGGTAAGTAGACTACTACCTGTAGACCCAACGAAGGTACAAGACCGATAATATTTGTCACGACGCTTCTTGTAACCCCATGTGCACAAAGAAGGTTAAGACCAAAGGAGTCACACATACGGGTCGTCACCCTAACGATCCAGTATTCCGTCAAGATAAAGGTCAAAAAATTCTTTAGAGGTGTGACAAGAGGTATCACCGACATGATCAAACGTAAGGGTGGTTGTCACTTCTTCCAAGGGAAAAGAGGTGTGGGAGAGGTCGTAAATAACGAACATCTGAAAACCTATCGTCGGTAAGACTGACCGTACTTTACCATGGAGTAACACCAAAACTAAACGTAAAGAGACTATTACTCACCTCTTCCGTTACCGTTGGGTGAGGTCACGAGAACGGACCTTTTAGGGTACCTGTCTCCTCGGACCATCCGACGTCAGGTACCCCAGCGATTCTCAGCCTGTGCTGACTCGCTGAAGTGAAAGTGAAAAGTGAAAGTACGTAACTTCTTCCTTTACCATTGAGTGAGGTCACAAGAACGGACCTCTTAGGGTCCTTGCCTCTTCGGACCACCCGACGGCAGATACCCCAACGTGTCTCAGTCTGTGGCTGACTTCACTGAATCGTCGTCACTGAATCGTCTCGTAGAAAAGTGCACAAACAATCGGTAGACATATAGAAGAAACCTCTTTACAGACAAATCAAGAGACCGGGTAAAAAACTAACCCAGTAAATAAAAAGACTTTAACTCGACGTCCTTAACGAACATATAAAAACTCTAATTAAAAACAGTCAACGAAGTAAACGATGATAACAGAGGGTAAGACTTCCGAC
>SJYO01054019.1:6430-68018 GCA_006410555.1 Capra ibex
GAGGAGAAAATGAAAGTAGTTCTCCGAAAAATCAAGGAGAAGTGAAAGACGGTATTCCCACCACAGTAGACGTATAGACTCCAATAACTATAAAGAGGGCCGTTAGAACTAAGGTCGAACACAAAGAAGGTCAGGTCGCAAAGAGTACTACATGAGCCGTATATTCAATTTATTCGTCCCACTGTTATATGTCGGAACTGCATGAGGAAAAGGATAAACCTTGGTCAGACACAAGGTACAGGTCAAGCTTGACAACGAAGGACTGGACGTATGTCTAAAAAGTTCTCCGTCCAATCCGCCAGACCATAAGGGTAGAGAAAGTCTTAAAAGGTGTCAAATAACACTAGATGTGTCAGTTTCCGAAACCGTATCAGTTATCTAACATAGTTATTTTCACGTTTCATTCTCAGAGTTTACATATCCGTTGTTTTTACAGATCGGTTTAAAATAGATAAGGACTCTTCCTCCCAGAAAAATATCGTGACAACACGACCCTTGTCCCGTTAAAAGAACATGAAAGAGTCGTGAGAGTAAAGATATTTGCTCTACGGATTAATAACATATTCATTAATTCTTCTCCATAATATAATAAAGGTGAAAGTCAGAGAACTGGTATATTTCACCGAAAATTTAAAGAGTTCAAAGAAAAAAAGATTAATCTTTATGTACGAAACCTCGTTTTTAGAATGGACCTTCATGGATCCGGACTTAAAGTGGTGAAAATTGTGAAACCACCGGGGTGGTTGTGTGTTTCACTCACACGTCGTAGGTACTTAATATCAACGTGTGTGAGACAGTATTTGAAACAGATCACTCGTCTTATGGTGCACGGACAGGATCAGCCGTTTGGTAGGCATTATAGTACAAATCATCGATGTATTTCAACGTGACGTACCTAAAGAGAAGAAAGACCTTGGTTAGAGAATAATAACTTGTAAATCCGATAAAGGTAAAACTTGGAGGAATTTATGAAACTACTTATAGATCATGTATCTACTAACTGTGTCAATACCAAAAAAAAAAAAATCAAGTAAAGATGTCAAAAGAAATTTATTTTCTTTACCTTATAAAGACAATTTGAGTCCCGGGGAAACTCTGGGTCGAGTTCGAATAGGACGAGGGACGTCCTGTCCGGTTATTTAACTTTCTACTCAACAACCTCGTTCCTTATTACCGAAATTGACCTTTCCGTCGTCCGGTCCTTCTACCATCTGATCACAGAGTAACGTTTCTTGGGAGAAGGAAGACAGTCTTAAACCCGAAGACAATGTGTCCCTTCCCCCTCCCGAGTGACGTCACGGTTACCCGGGCCGGGATAATGTGGAAAACAAGAAGACAAAGTGAGAATGATAAAGGGGTCTCGCTGAGATATTTATTATTTACTGTGACGAAAAGTGCAACTTTTTCAGTCGTAGCCACGACGACAGGCTCCCTGCGACCTCCGTCAGTACGGCACACACCGGAACGAGTCCAAGAGACAAACAGAGACATTCAATAATCAGAGAGGGGACAGTGAGTCGTTGTACAAGGGAGTACTGGTAACACGAACTCCATATAATCATCTCCTAAGTCCTTTCATTCCCTCATTTGGTTTTTTCTCTTCATAAATCTCGAGTCCTTTACCTCCTAGGTCATAAGTGTCTCATCACTTCCCTACCCTTCTCTCAACATGTGGACAGGATCCGTTATCGGGTAAACTTAACTCATCCCGCTACTTTATGACACCCCCAATCCGGAGGTCCTTTTTTCCTGTTACAAGATTAAGATCCGTGTAGTAATACGTGACAGTCTTGTGGTTCCTATTTTCCTGGATTCGCGAAGACGCCCACACACCCTCACCCCTTGTCCAGTGTACGTAGTTCCTTCACCCCAACCTCACTGTGCTCTGCCGAGTCGCCGTAGTACCCCACGATAGTCTCTCACCCGCCGCGGACTTTTGAAGGCTTCTTTTAATAAACGTTTGAACTTAAATTAAGGATCCGCTTCAAAATCAGTGAGTCATCACAGACTGTGAAACGCTGGGGTACCTGACATCGAGTGGTCCGAGGAGACAGGTACCCTAAAAGGTCCGTTCTTATGACCTCACCCAACGGTAAGAGAGGAGATCCCTTAAAAGGGTTGGGTCCCTAGCTCGAGTCCAGAGGACGTAAAATCCGCCTAAGAAATGATAGACTCATCGGTTTGATAGGTAGTTCATTTTAATTACGTTCAACTAAGATGTAATAACGTTCATCTTACGGTTCACGATTGATAGTTACATGACTCTCACGACCTTGATCTTTTTAGTAGTGAAACACTGGTAATATTATTTCTAACTAAGTCTATTCTCAATAGTCACCTACGAGTCATATCCCTCTTTAAATTACTCTTAATCTTACAAACATATTGGAAGTCACAGATGGGCACCTTTCGAATAATCATCGTTCTCATTAGTGTTTGAGATGTTTAACATGTCGTAGAACTGACTCAATAGTTTGAATTGTGGTCGTTTCTCCCCGTAAACCTCTGACACAGGAAGTATGCACTACCGGACTCTTTTCGTGTAGTGAACACCCATAGGATTATTCCCTACTAGTAGGACTTGGATTAGTGCCCCTTAGTGGTCCGTTTGGGTCACACGACATAAAGATAAGTTTTTCCACTAAGACACAAGAAAATTTTTACACAGTATTTTCTGTTTCCGACTCTTCCATAAGGTCCAATTCACACTGACATCTCTATCCTACGATTCACGTTATGGACTCACCTACCAACTTCCTTTTTATTTGACGATATTTCCTGTAAACCCGACTGTATGTTGTAATTTCATATCTGTTATTTAATCCATTTTTAATCTATTTTTAATCAAAATTTAACCATAATTTAAATGATTTCTATTATCATAATAGTAATGTATTCTCTTGTAAGATTCCTTTATATGTGTAACTTTATAAATACCTATTTCCCGGTACTACATACGTTTAATGAGAACTTGTAAAGTCTTTTTTTACTAGTAGCCAGAGGAAGGTAGATAGGGAGGTAGGTAGGTACTCTCTTTTTCTCTTCCTCTCTTTCTTTTTCCTTTATGATTTCTTTTACCTCGTTTTACAATCATTATCCTCTTACACCCATTCTCTATTGTACTGGAAGTACCTTAATCAGAATCAGAATCTTGATAAGATGTCCAAACTTTAAAATTTCATCATATTTTACATAAAAGTCTGTAGATTCCTGATTCATTAAATTAGTGGTACAATGTTCTTATACACACGAAGTCTTTTTCCTCCTACAATGTATCTTTTTTCATGTCTACTAGACCCTTTAACCTTCAGGTCGTGTCCTCTTCTTCTTTCCTTCGAAGTTCTACCGTTGTCATTGATCAAGTCTAACTTCATCTTCCTATCTCTAGACTTTTTTGTTTTTGCTTTGACTATCTATTGGACTTCACAAACTGACAAGTCTTTTTTTATAACAAAGTGTCTAGACCCCCTCTTAAACCTTTCCGATAATTCCCCGTCATGTTTTGTTTCGTTTATGTTTTCTTTTTAGATCCGTTGATACTCCACGTCCTTTTGTGTTTTCAACTCATTCTTTGTACATTAGTATTTTGTATGGAACCGAATAGTTCATTGATAAATGTTAGTACTATTCGTTCGTGATGTATAAAATGTTGGTTGTAAACACTATATAACCCTCTTACTACCTCATACGACAACGACGACGATTCAGTGAAGTCAGCACAGGCTGAGACACTGAGGTATCTGTCGTCGGGTGGTCCGAGGGGGCAGGGACCCTAAGAGGTCCGTTCCTGTGACCTCAACTCTACATTTTTTAATGTAGGAATTACTAGTGTTGGACTTTTATCTAAGATAGATTTTAATTATTGAGACACTTCTCGTTATATTTGTACGCCGTCGATGATAGCTAACGGATGTCTTGTCGGTTAGAAAAAGAAGGAAGATGGGTCAAAAGTCGTAAGGGAGGAAGGTGACAGGTACACATCGTCCCCGTGGAGGTTCCCCATTTGGGACGAACCAGGTTCAACTAGTACGACCCGGATATGGGGAGAAAAATGGTCGGTCCCGTACCGTCACACGACATCAAGATCGACTACTGTGTGATCCCGCTGGAAAAGTCCCCAAAGTTCCTCATGTAAAAAAGTGAGAATTGTCTTCTGTGTATCGTTTACTCAGAAAGTACGTATACAATGACACTTACCTCAAATACAATAAAACCGGACGAACGTATACAAATACTTACACATACTAAAAATTTATATACATGTATACACACACACACGTACATAAGTATGTGTTAAAAAATTTGGGGGTACCCTAGGAAGTTCTCTGATCAGGAGTTCGAACTTGTACGAATTCTTACTAGGTCTCCTGAGGTATTTGTGTCTAATGGGTTACGGGAGGTGTCTTTAACGGTGTGAAGTCCCGGATGTCGAGTCAGGAAGGTCCTTGGTCACCTGTTTGAGTGGACGTCAGGACGGTAGAGTCTGGGAGACTTATGGGGGCTAAGTGCAGACGTAGGGAGGGTAAAGAGACAGGTTAAGATTTTCGTGTTGACAGAAGAAAGATCCAAGGGGAGGGTTGGTCTTTTTGTGTTTCGGACGTAACGTAGAAGAAGGGTCAGATCAATTACAGGAGTTCTTTAAACAAAGATTATCGTTTACGGACCAAAATAAAAATTTTAAAAAACCGAAGTTTCTCTTGAAATATTACTATTAATATAGGACACGAGACGACACGAGTCAGCACAGACTGAGAAACGTTGGGGTACCTGACACCGGGTGGTCCGAGGAGACCGGTACCCGAAGGGGTCCGTTCTTATGACTTCACCCAACGGTAAAGGATGAGGTCCCCTAGAAGGACTGTGACCTCAGAGGGCTCACAGGACGGAACGTCCACCTAAGAAATGGTGACTCGGTGGACCCTTCGGGTCAATATAGCGATCATTAGAGAATTAAAGAACTCTCAATTCCGGACTGAGAGTCGTTCTAGGGTACCTACCTAGACTGACCGTTCCGGTAACGACCCTTTATCTGTTGACCTCCAGGTATCGAACCATAATTTGTACGAGTAACCACGTAGAAGTAATACTCTTACATCGTTTACGGATAAAAATCTATAATAAAAGTGCGATCTGAGACCAAATGTCAAGGAAAAAAAAAAAAACCTTTATGTTTGGGAATAATTGACGGGGGTAGTCAAGTCAAGTCAGTGAGTCAGTACAGGCTGAGAAACGCTGGGGTACTTAGCGTCGTACGGTCCGGAGGGATAGGTAGTGGTTGAGGACCTCAAGTGAGTCTGAGTCAGGTAACTCAGTCACTACGGTAGGTCGGTAGAGTAGGAGACAGCAGGGGAAGAGGAGGATGGGGGTTAGGGAGGGTCGTAGTCTCAGAAAAGGTTACTCAGTTGAGAAGCGTACTCCACCGGTTTCATGACCTCAAAGTCGAAATCGTAGTAAGGAAGGTTTCTTTAGGGTCCCGACTAGAGGAAGTCTTACCTGACCAACCTAGAGGAACGTCAGGTTCCCTGAGAGTTGTCAGAAGAGGTTGTGGTGTGAAGTTTGCGTAGTTAAGAAACCACGAGTCGGAAGAAGTGTCAGGTTGAGAGTGTAGGTATGTATAGGTGTCCTTTTTGGTATCGGAACTGATCTGCCTGGAATCAGCCGTTTCATTACAGAGACGAAAAGTTATACGATAGATCTAACCAGTATTGAAAAGAAGGTTCCTCATTCGCAGAAAATTAAAGTACCGACGTCAGTGGTAGACGTCACTAAACCCTCGGGGGGTTTTATTTCAGACTGTGTCAAAGGTGACAAAGGGGTAGATAAAGGGTACTTCACTACCCTGGCCTACGGTACTAGAAGTAAAAGACTTATAACTCGAAATTCGGTTGAAAAAGTGAGAGGAGAAAATGAAAGTAGTTCTCCGAAAAATCAAGGAGAAGTGAAAGACGGTATTCCCACCACAGTAGACGTATAGACTCCAATAACTATAAAGAGGGCCGTTGGAACTAAGGTCGAACACAAAGAAGGTCAGGTCGTAAAGAGTACTACATGAACCGTATATTCAATTTATTCGTCCCACTGTTATATGTCGGAACTGCATGAGGAAAAGGATAAACCTTGGTCAGACAACAAGGTACAGGTCAAGATTGAAAAACGAAGGACTGGACGTATGCCTCCCTTTAGGTCTAAAATGAAAGACTCTATAGACCGATGAGAGGACCCTCTCCTTTTTTTTTTAACAGTAGTGAGAAACTACTAACTGTAATCATCTTAGTTTTTTGTTTTGTTTTTGGGTTTAGTGTTCGGTGAAAGAATCAGTGTACCGGTGTAGGGGGTATACTATCCACGACGTTATTCGAGACCATTCAGTAGTCTAAGTGGAAACACCTTACAGAAGACGGAACAGGAACTGACTAAATGGTACAAGAAATGTTGTTTATAGGAGGGATTTTTAACGTACGAGTAAGACAAACTGAGACATGGATGGGGGTTTTGGTCCAGACAATGCCTCTGTAACTCTTTGTTCGACCGTCTCTAGAGGTCCCTTGTGGTCGTTTGGACTTAACTTATACTAACAAAGTTGACTACAAAGTATACTACAGAGACGAAAAAGACTCTGTTTGGAGTTATGGAAAGTTACGTCCCCCTCGGGGGTCCCCAAGACCGGAGGAAAGACGAGGACGACGACCCCGACCCCTTGTCCTCTCCTGGTCACAGACGAAATTCGTACAGGGACCTCCATAGGAGAGAGGAGGAATACTCCAGTGTTCATTCTCACGACATCCTCACGACTAGGACACCCCGACGTCCACCGGAACGAGGTTCACAGAGGTCGTGATAGAAGAAGGCCGGCCCTAAGGACAGTGACCAGGACCTCAGATTACACTCGAAATAGAGGACCCGGTAGTTTCCGGGATAAACACCTTTACTCGGAGACCACCCTACCGGTCTTCTACGGTGGTCGGTCCTAGGTCACAGGATTACAAGTGTCCCCGGGAAGAACCTGAGTGTGGAACGAGGTAAAGAGAGTAGAGTTTCCTGTTCGGGGAGGTCGTAGGAGGCTGGGAGACGGAGGGACCCTCAAACCAGTCCTTCAAACACGACACACCCCGATCCCGGCACAGAATTAAATAAGACCTGAGACCCCGACTACCCAACCAAACAAAACACGATTATTTTCCCATCAATTAATTTTTTTACAAAAGAACATTTTACAGGGGGTCAGAACTATACATACCAATGAAGGAGACCCATCACTGAACAAGAAGAGAAGAGACATAGGAATTTCAAACACTTTTCTGAACTAATCCAAGACTGTTTTGGTACACTACCACCACGTCATAGAGAGTCCTCCGAAGTTACGACCCTATCGAAGGATAGTCCCGAAGGGGTCACCGGGGCACCGTTTCTTAGACGGACGTCACGTCTTCTACGCCCAAGTCAGAGACCCACCCCTTCTAAGGGACCTCCTCCCGTACCGTTGGGTAAGGTCATCAGAACGAACTTCTTAAGGTACCCGTCTCCTCGGACCACCTGATGTGAGGTATGCCAGTGTTTCTCAATCTGTACTGACTTCACTGAATCGTGCGTGCATACGTGGAAGGATAATTGTTACGATTCAAACTAGTGAACCAATTTCACCATTAGCGATCTAGAAAGGTAACATTTCCATGGAAAAACTTTAGTGATACATTAAATTACAGTACTATGAACTTGTAGTACGATTAAAAAATAAGGGTTTGTTGTAAAACAGATTGATAAAATCTTAGGTAATTACTAAAAAAAGGGATTATCAAGTAACCTCTAACGTCCTCCCATAAAAAGGTCAAGACAATAAAGAAGATGTATCAAATCGGTCACATTTCTGCTAGAAAAATCCCTTAAGAGACCACTAGGTCACCAATCCTGCAACACGAAAGTGTCGGTACCGGACCCAAGTTAGGGACAATCTCTTGATTCTAGGACGTTCACAAATCGTGTCGGTTTTTTATTATTGTTACTATTAGAAAAATAGGGAAAAATGACATTTATAATGACACCTGAGTACGAAAAGATATTAATATAAAGAAGGAGAATAATAAGAATTTAATAGAGGTTAATCAGGAACTAGCAAAAACATAAAAGACCGACTATTAAGGGTAGGGGTCGGGACTTCATTTGGTAAAGAGGTTCCTCGGGACCAAACCCCTTATCATAAATCTTTGACGCTCGACCCTCGACCCACAGAGTTCAATCGAATTCGTACTTAACAGGTTCCGACTCCAACTATGTAAATCAGATCAAGTACCGACACCCCGACAACCTGGAAAAAGACCGAAAGGTTGAGAGAGAAGTACGTCTTTGGGTTGGACTTACTATTCCATCTAGAGACATTAGAGCCACAACTTTCTACCACTAGTTGTGAGTAGTCAACAACCAAGAGTAAACTTGAACATCGGTAACACCACCAAAAAACCAAACCAAAAAAAAAATCATATTCTTTTCTCATTTATTAGATGCCAACTGACTGTACAGATTACGTATGTCGAGAGGGCAAGCTTTATTGACTGTCTCACGAACTGTGTAACTTCCGAAAGTTATTTACGAAAAACTTCTTTATTTAATGTTTTCGTAGAAACACATTCATCAATAACGGAAGTAGTATTAAGTACGAGATTGAATTACAATGGTCTCCTGATTCGTAATTTATATATCCCTAAGTACTTGATATTTAACATTTTGTCGGGAGTGATGTATGATTTTATGTCTGTTATAGATACCTAGGATCAAACAAATATTTAACTTGTCCGACGAGGGTGTCACCATCCTAATGAAAGTCCTGTCCGTCTTTTCTAAAAGAATTTTGTAACTCGTTTACATGTAAACATCTACCCGGAGGGACCACCGAGTCTACCGTTTCTTACACGGACATCACGTCCTCTGGGCCCAAGTCAGGACCCGACCCTTCCAGGGGACCTCCTCCCTTACCGTCGGGTGAGGTCGTAAGAATGGACCTTACGGTACTTGTCTCCCCGGACCGTCCGGTGTCAGGTACCCCAGCGTTTCTCAACCTGGACTGACTCGTTGAGTGTGAAAGTGAAAGTGTATCTATTCACGAACAATAATCGTTTTCCGTTTACTTGTCGTAGTCCTCACCGGACTAATCAGAAAGGAATAACTACTCCTTCCCCCGTTTTAATCCTGACAAATGTCGAAATAGAATAAACACGGATCTAAAATTCGTTCACTATAAAGATACTTTTTGACCACTATAAAGATTCTTTTTCACCACACTCTTTCGTGTTACAATCAGTACCTTTGCTTCCCTTATTTTACTTTAGGACTCAGTAAAAGACAGGAGATCGACCCACATGTATCTGGGTTTTTGGTCAAGTTAGACCAATATAACCCTAGTTGACTCTGAAGATTGAAAAGACCATGCTCTTACTAGGTCTCTTCCCTACTCGGGCCAAGTCTAGAGGTGGGAGTAAAAAGAGGGTAAACTTTTTACTAAATAGTCGATACACAATTGTCAAGCGTATAAAGTAAATAGTAGGAGAGAGAGAGGTACATATGGGATACGTGTGTGTATGTATTTACACATACATACACACACACACACACACACATATATATATATACATTTATATATATATATATTTAAAAAAGACTTAGTAAACTCTCATCAACGTACGGAGTACAGGGAAGTCAGAATTTGTGAAGGTACCCATATAGGTTCTCGTTTATATAAAAGAAGACATTGCAGTTGTATCAACAGTCTAAGTCCTTTAAATTGTAACTAGGTTATGATAAAAGATTAAATATCAGACGTAGGGTTATAACGGTCCATAGGGTAATTACAACAAGTATCGATAAAAATAAGATTCGGTCCTACTGTGTAACACGAATCAAAAGTGCAGAGAGACACCAGGACATTAAACCTTGTCAAGGAGTCGGAAAAAAAAAAAAAAAAGAGAAAACACTGAAATGGAATACATTTAAACCAAAGATATTACAAAGGAGCAATAATCTAAGTCTAATATGTAAAACCGGTTCTTGTAGGATCTTCACTATAATGCAGGAAGAGTCACATTAACACCCAACTGAAGTGACACCTACGACACTTGCAACTAGTAAACCACTTCCACCACAGGTAGTCGAAAAAGGTGGTAATTTAAGGACAAAAAGGAAAACATCACTCGTTCATGAAAACGTCTACAAGTCCCAAACACATTTATGGGAAAAGGAAAGAACAGACATAGTAGAGGGACTAAAAATTAGAGAGACACATTTATTAGACACCTTGTTTTCTGTCTTGTACTTAGTTCAAAATATTAAGATAACTTAAGAGGAACCGTCCAGTTTACCGACGTCTTACGGTCGTCTGAAGTCTGATAATTAAGTCATCTGACTGTTTTTGTGGTCAGTCCACTTTCGGTGGTTCATAAAAGTTTGTCTCGATATTTGTTGGGGTCCCCTTCTTTCTTATTCAAGTCTAACTCTGATGTCGAGGATTCACAAGTCCAGTGTTAATAGGACGATGAGTCTCGGTCCGTTTGAAGTCGATTCTACTGGGAGATCCACTAGGGTGTCATAAGAATCCTGACCCTTCTGGGAGGCAGAGAGACGACTCAACGATAAATAAAAGTTTTACATGAATCGAAGGTTCCGAATTTAAGAAAGGACTCCTCTTCGAAGTGGAGAAGTACTTCTTGGAAATCTGGACACTCCCCACACACGTCCAGTGGAGATGGGACTGTGGGAGGTTATGAACCGAACTTCCCGTCTCTCCAGGGGACGGAAGTGACCTGAAGACCCAAACCCGAAAAGACCGAAGTGGTATAAGTGAAGTAACTATACCACGGAAAACCGGAGAGGTTACTCTTGAAAGTAAAATATAAGTAACTAGTACCTAGGAACTGTATGGAGGATTCTTTTTTTTTACTATTAAGTCGTACTTCTAGGGATCAACCCACTAAACAATCACTATTTGACTACGACTTAAAAGGATTCATAGGTACTGGGGTCCTACCTTAATAAGAGTACCGATGTATTGTCATGTCAATAAAAGTAAGTGAAGAAGTGACCGTTCCTTTTGATTACGGAATACCCGAATATACCTCTAAGTATATGTTTCTCTTATAAGTATCGTAATCAGTACTTCTTTTGACTATCGGTCTCAAGAAATTCGATTTTTTGTTGACAATACTACCACTCTCTGACTTTGGATGAAAATAACCTTATATTGATCATATGTGATTTTACACGAATAGACCCCGTAAACTACTCAAAACCGTTAATACACTTATGTGGACACATAGGAGTCGTTCTGTTCTACATCTTGTAGAGTCAGTAGAGGCTTGCAAGGGAGGACGGGGGAAGGTCAGTTGTGGATGGTGGGTCTTCGCCCATATAAGATTAAAGGTAGTGTAGAGAGGGCCGTTCTGTAAGATTGGTGATAAAATTGATCGAAGAGTTTACCAACCAAAACGGACAGAAATTAGAAGTACATTTCTCTTGGTATGACAAACCCCTAAAAGAACAAAACCGGCATGGTGTTCCGCACACCCTATAATCAAGTGGTTGGTCCCTGACTTGGGGCTAGGAGACGTCACCTTCGCGTCTCAGGAGTGGTGACCCGGTGGTCCTTTCACGGGACATACATGAGAAAACCCCAGATCAAAGAATTGTAACAGACACTCTGAGTAGGTAAACAAACAAACAAAAATTTTTAACGACACATTATAAGAGGTTGTAATACAATTTCGTTTAAGGTTTATGTAGTAAGGTAAGTATTTATGGAGCCATCCATTGAAATTTGCTATCCATCAAAATGTTTGGGATTTAATAGTGTAGATCTTCTTCAGTCGTGTCTACGAGACTGTATGAAGACTTGGAGACAGACTCCCCCACCCCTTGCAACTCCTGACACTAAGTCCGACCTAGTCCTTGTGTCCCTCAACCCCCCACCCCGAACGAGTCCCGTCTCCCCACACCTCACCTTCCTTTCGTAAGTACTCGGAAATCACTCCAGACCCCTTCTTTTTCCGTGTTCCTTACTCCCCCACTACAGTAGGGTACCAGGTCAAACCCAGTACTTGTGACGTCCGAGACCCGAACGATTTACATGTACCTTATTTACTCACTGTTGCAGTCACTGGACCCTACCGGTTTATAGGACAAAAGACGAGTAAGACGGAAAATCAGAACCCAAGAATCGGAGATTTGGTATATGGACTTCTTTGTAAATAAGAGGAATACACACAAATAATACGAATTTCTAAGTTGCTCGGACGGAAGTCTGTGTGTCGTAGAGAGTTGGGGTTTATGGAAAAGAAGAGAAACAAATCTTACCCAGAAATAAGTATATGGGTGGGGGAGAAGAACGTCCCTAAACTAAAACCGGTCTTCTCCAACCAGGGCAAGGGCCCAATAACACTTAGACGGACGTATGAGAGAAAAGTAATTTTTGGTACGAGAGGGTAAAATTAAAAGACAAGGTTTTTACCACACGTAACCAGGTTAGGTTGTACGTTTAGTCACTGTCGTGTAAAGTACAAAAACCAGATAAAGGGACGCGGATCGAGAGAGAGACGTCGGGAGGACGACAAAAGGACGGACACACAAGAAAATAGGACAACTATCGAAAGTAAAACCAGAAGGGAAGCGTAGACCGGGAAGGTCGACCCGACGCCAAGACGCCAAGACGTGACGCCAACCTGGCAAGTCGCTAACCTGAGAAAGGTCAGGGGCGGTTTACGGCAGAGAAAGACATCGTCCTTCTACTCGAATCCTACAGAAAGAATACCATGGGACCTACTACATAAAACGAGACCCACGTTTTCGGGTATGGTTGAACTTTACCGAACTAAAAGACAACAACAATAAACTCTATATGTCAACTTTTCTGTCCTAAGGACAGAAATCCTTTATATTATAGCACTTTTATAGTTGTATATTAATATACATTTTATATATTACCTCTTATCTCCCGTACTTACACCATATACATCTTTTTGCTCATTAAGTCGGATGGATGAGGAACGCCCCACTCCATTGTACGTAGTGATACGAGAGTCGATCCATAAAAATTTAAAGAAGATTTCTTTCTTTACATGTGGAAATTTCCTGAGGAAATTTTCCACATGTAAGTACCTCGAGGAAATCTCTACATCACGTCCAAGCTAGGGACCGAACCCTTCTATGGGACCTCCTCCTTTACCGTTGGGTGAGGTCGTAAGAACGGACCCTTTAGGGTACCTGTCTCCTCGGACCGTCCGATGTCAGGGACCCCAGCGTTTCTCAGCCTGTCCTGAATCACTCAGTTGTTGTTGTCCGACAAGACGTCCTTGTTCGTCGGGTGGGAGAAAGTCACCGAATTCTGTCATTTCCAATTAAAAAAAACGAGTATAAGTTCAGGTACCACCCAACGAGACTCTGACAAGACGTAGTGACAAAGGTACTGTCATGAGACCACTGTCTCATAAGTGGTGGACCGTACAACGACTAGTGAGATAGTCTTCCTTTTTTCTCGTGTTATTTTGAACGTGTTCGAGAACTTCGAAATGAATGTACATTTACCTGAGTGAAGACGAGAAAAATAACCGGGTGTCCCGTTCTTATATACTAGAATATTAGGTCTTCAATTAAATAGGTCCTGTCTTAGACCTGAATTTGGTATAGAATACCAAGATTACGAAATAGAGAATATTGTATCGACAGGGTTTACTATGAATTGTATCATAACAAAGTAACTGAATGAGAAAGGTATCAAAAACCAAGACTCCGACCTTATAAGGGAATAAACATAAAGTAGTCACACCCAGTCTATGGAGTGCATGTTTCTTAAATAAATCCCTGAAGGCACCACCAGGTCACTATTTCTTAGGTGGAAAAATACGTCCCCTACGTCCAAAGTTCGGGACTAACCCCTTGTTCATAGAGTGTACGACACCCCGTCGATTTGGACCCGTGGCGTTGATGACTCGGTTGTGTCGGTATTTATTTATTTATTTGTTTGGAATTTCGTTATACTAAGGTTGAAATTTTTCCTTAAATAGAGAAATCGTATGGACAAATAAATATATGTCTATATATATAATTTAAAGAGGGAAAGGTTAAATTTTCGAGACAACCTTTACTTAAAAGTAATTTCACCATGTTTTAGTCTTTTGTTTTATACGAAGTTGTGTAAAAGGTTTTATTAGTTGTGTTTGGGTTACACTCTTAGTTTGTTAATTATGGAAATCTTAATCGGGGTCTAATAATTTTACGTTAATATGAACCTTTTCATTGGGTCGTCCCCCCGGTGTAAATAAATAAAAAAGAGTAAAAGTGTCATTTAAAAGAGTCACACGTCCCTGCGACGGAGGTGTGAGAGGAGGACTATCGACTTGTTATGGGTCCTAAGTTCCTATTCTACTAAATGTTGAAGGATATAACTAAAGTTTCTTTGGTTAGTCTATGGTTAGTTTATGTCAGTTTATGTCGAACGTCCCCACAAAATACACCGAGTGTCCCAAATGTTAATTTGTATCAATCGACGGTTATGAATTTTCAGACTGTATGTCCAAACTTAAACGTCGGAAAAAACCTTTTGACCTTCTCGACCACTGAGACCACGATAAGGGGACACCGTCGTGAACCGCCTCGTCGCCGACGGGGAATTCCTTTCGGTGTACGGGATAGTAACCTGTACAGGGAAGGCGTCGTACGTTAGGGGGTGGGCGGGGACGGGTCTCGGAGCAGTGAGGAAACTCTAAGGGTTCACTTCTGTTTCTCCTTGACTCCGGAAAGAGTTGTAGGAAGCGCGGGGCTAAGAGACGTCGGGAGGGTCGGGGTCGACAGTCTTGAGAGAACTACGTGACTCGATGGGACATCCACCACCATCAACAAGTCCGTGAGTCAGTACAGACTGAGAAACACTGGGGTACCTGACGTCGTAAGGTCCGGAGGGATAGTAAGGGACAGAGAGTCTCAAACGAGTTTGAACACAGGTAACTCAGCATCCCCTCAGCAACGAGTCATCCCCTCGGAGGGATTCTCGACGGACGTCCCGACTCTCGGTCTACGGTCTCGTCGTCCGTGGGCACCTGAGTCGGGACCCGTCACACGCGTGTAAGGGAACCGAGGACAGTGCCTGGAGCCCGCTACGGACCAAGGAGGTCAGAACCCCGGGACCGAACGGAAAGACGAAGACGAGAACTACTCCCTGTTAGGTGGGGAGCAAACCGAGGTGTTCGACGCGTCCGAGAATCTCTACCGACGTTGGAAGGGAGTCGAGTATCGGACCGGTGAAGGAGACCGAGACAGGTGGGGAACCCGAGGGTTCACCCGAACCGTGACGACTTTTGTAAGTAACCGGATTTGAAACAATAAACAAACGTAACTTTTACAGACTTTACCATAGAATCGAAGTCCTTCGACTTACTTATTGACTGGTTACCCTGTCTTATCTCAGACTGGGTGAGTATCAGGGGACTAAATACTGTTTCCACTGGGACGCTATATCACCCTTGTTTTACCGGATAAAAAAAACAAAAATAAATAAATAAACTGACGTGACCCAGAATCAACGTCGTATACCCTACATCAAGGGACTGGCCCCTAGCTTGGGGTCCGGGGGACGTAACCCTCTCACCTCAGAATCGGTGACCTGGTGGTCCCTTCAGGGGGTTTTACCAGAAAAATTATTTTCAGAACCCAGTTGACGTATCGATGAACCCCTCTCTCAGATCGAAATGGGGACGGAGTACATATGTGTTTTACGTCCACCTAAAGTCTAGGTCTTATCTTTCCGAAGACCTTCTAATGTCTCTTGTAGGAGTGCTGGGTAAACAAATAAGGCAAGGCAAAAAAGTCGGTAAGTTGTGTTTCTCCCTAACTCTTGAATGACATGAGACCTGAGACACGACTCGTCGTCCCTGTGTCTTATTTCTGCTCAGGGGAGAGACTTTCACGTGTCAAAGCAGCGTACTTTTCTTTGCCTCCTACGGTTGCTTCGGGCTGTCCTCGGCCTTGTCGCACGACACACTCGGTCTCTACCTCATGGATCAGGTCGGGTCCCCTCACTCCTCCTCCCGGAAGGACCTCCCCCACCACCCACATACTCCCTCCCGAATCGGTCCTCCTTACTCCGCTTCTCTACGGTCCGACCCTTGGGTCGTAGATGTTTTCGTTCCTTTTTACCCCGTATTCCTAACGGTGGACAAAGAAGTTTTGTACATCTTTAAACGAACCGAACAAACAACCTAAGAACGTCTCTTTATAGTGTACAAATAGACTCGTCGTGTAAGTGGTACTGTCTGCACTACGCAACAACTCCGACCCAGAGTAGGACCAATGTGTCCCCCCGTCCGCCTAAACCTCTTGCACCCACTGAATGGCTCAGGTGGATCCATCTCTACCACTTTAATCTTAAGTCCATAAACCTACGAATGAAAATATGAGAGACGGTGTGGTCCACTGACGGCCAAGTCGAGGTCGGTTCGGAAGTCCTTCGGTCTCAAGGCACCCGAAATACTCGTTCTCCTTTCTACGAGACCCGTCAGAACCCGACCCAAATCTTAATCCGTCAATCACGGAAGTCCGAAGGGTCGTACCAATTTCGACTCCTTAACCGTGTCCCGTCCTATATACCTGTCCAAGTGTCTCCTGGTCCCGGCGTTCGCACGACTCAGGCTTCACAGGGAAAGGGTGCGCTACCGAGTCCCATCCGTCCGCCGGGACCTTCTTTTACGTGTGAGCCGCGGTACGGGTTTGGACGGTGATCCACCGCGGGTCAACGTCCGTGTTTGCCCGCTGGGCCGCCACCGATGTGGCCGTGTCTCCCGTGTGCTTACATCACCCTAGAGACTGACTTTACACTTTCGCACTTCGCCCTCCCCTCTTGACCTGTGCACTTTCTACTACTGTAGATACACGTCCGGAAGGTCCTAGACGATAAGCCGGAGTACTCTAGACTTACGGGACTCTGATTGTTCCTTTGGGACGGGACGGACGTAAATGGACTCCCTCCCCCGTGTGTCGACCCAAACCTGAGACCTCTCGAGCACCGTTGGGGAGGGGGGAGGTGTTCACCTTTCTGTCGGGACACGGACGTTCTGGGTTTTACTCGTACCACGCTAGTGGTTCCTCACAGAGATCCAAAGAACTACCACTTTACCTACCGGAATAGTCTGGAGGAGAGGAAAAGACTACAAGGACTGAACGGTTCGTAGTCCGTTAGGTACACCTACTGTTCGTTCAGAGAACCGTGAAACTTTGGACAAAAGAGGAGACACTACACCCGTACTAATGTCGAACTCGGAGGACCTCGTAGTGCACTTTATTATCTTGGTTCCCGTGAAACCGGTATTCACGAATGACGCCGAGATGGATACCAGGGTTCAGAGGACAATACGGTAAGTGAGGAGAAGGAGGAGAGCCTATTGTAGTCAGTACACGGCCTGTGTTACGACTTACAAAGTAGTAAGTCTTTGGAGGTGTGTCATGAAGATCTGAGGGTCGGCCGATCAATCATCGTCTTCCTCCGAAGCTAGGGTCCGACACCGAAGTTCTGAATCGTGAGGGGTTATAGACTCTACCGCAGAAGGTTAGTTTCTCTATAACGAAGTCACCCTCTGTTACACAGAATAACAGGTGTAAAAGTAAATAATCGTCTACCTCCGCAGTTTCAGGAAAGGGAAGACACAGATATGTCGACGTCGGAGTTCCGAGGAGAAACCCGAGTCACCATGAAGTCAGTGTAGACGAAGGGAGGACCCCACCTCACCTTCTCTCCTCCCACCGCCCTCCAGACCTTTCCGTCCTACCTCTCGAGACGAGACCCATACAGGACAACGTCCCTCTCACCTACTCCCCTCCCCAGAGGGGTGGGGGCCATAGTGAACCGAAGGAATCCCTGTTACTGTAAAGGTCCATACAAGAGTCACTGGACAAATCTAGGACAACTGACCTCAGTACGACTCTTGTCTCTTAAACTTCTATGTCCTGTAAGAAGGACTCCGACTGCCGGAGGAGTGGTGGAGCCTCGACAATGGAGGACGAAACCACGAAACCACAGACCCTCGGAGGGTCCAGGGTCCCGAAGTAGATCCTCTACTCTCTCACAAACGTGGTCGACTCGTAACCTGGTCCATGGAAAAGTCGACAAAACATTAAAGTACCTCCCTACGGACACAATTATTTCATGGACCAGTCGTAGACTTAAAATTTAAGTAATTCTTTCTCACTCCCCACACTCCCCATAATCAGCGAGTCAGTACAGACTGAGAAACGTTGAGGTACCTGACATCGGACGGTCCGGGGAGACAGACACCCTAAAGGGTCCGTTCTTATGACTCCACCCAAGGGTAAGGGAGGAGGTCCCGTAGAAAGGTTGAGTCCCTAGTTTGACCCCTAGTTAGACGTAACGTCCGTCTAAAGAAATGTCAGACTCGATGGTCCCTTCGGGTTCCTCCCCCTTCCCTACACAAAACATTCGCAGAGTTCAATACCGTCGTCTCAACTTCCTACCCGCCATCCGTTGTCCTGACTTTCCCACGACCCTGAGTTACTGGGCTAGTGTAAGTAAACAAAAGTAATTCCACATTTACTGACTATGCAATATGTTGTTAGGAATCTAAAATGGGTCCCTGATACTTGTTCCGGAGAAAGTCGGTGCAAGAGGTCTGCCGTGAAGGTCTTCAATTGTTTTCCTCGACGTGGTGACACCCTCTAAAGATGGGGTCGAGGGACGGCACATGAGATCATTGGGTCAGAGGAAGACCCTCCTCCACCGAACTCTCCCAGTCGGTCCGGGTTCCACCCGGACCTTGGGACCGAGTCCCTGGGGAGGGAGCTCACCGACGAGGGGGACCCCGGGGTGCCCGTGGAGACCGGTTCACCATGGTTTTTCAACCGAGGAGAGGGACAGTGGGCCCTTTGGACCGCTCCCTCACCTGGCCCTTCTTTTGGAGGATGGTCCGGTTGAGGTTTCCGGTTTTAAATCAGGCACCAGTCCAGGGTTCAGGGTCAAAGGTTAAGTCGTTCAGCCTGGGACTCGTATTCCCGTCACTGTAGGTCCACGGTTCTCCCTCCCTTAGTTGGTTTATAAAAGATTCCCGAAAGGTCTACCTGAGATCCGTCCTTCTACTCGGTCACCAGTCCACTGACGTACCACTACAACGACCGTCTCCCTCCGTTCCCACCCGTCACGCCACCTTGAGTCTCGTCGCCCGTGGGGCGGACTCGTCAACCCCCTCCTCTGTACCTTCTTGATAGAACTCTTCTAACTACGAACCACTGCTCAAGCTCAATCCGTCCACTACTTCCGATCTTCCCCAAGGTCTGTCTCCTCGACGAATACGTTCGGGTCCCCTCGGGACCCGAGTCGTTTGTCGGGACGGAAACTCTCTTCGTCGGGGCACCGCTCCACCTCGGACTCTCCACTCACTCGGTGAAATCCCTGTAAGTCCTCTCCCTCCTTTCGGGTGTGTCGTAGACTTCAGTCGTCGCGGTCCCTGAACGGACCACGGGGCCACCAATGTTGAGGCACGAAGGTTACGTCCGCCGTGCCCGAGTTAGGGACTAAACCCTTGCTCCTGGGGTGTACGGAGCTCCACACCAAGGAGGGTGGGGTCTGGCTCAGTTGTCGTGTCTGTCTTTTGGTTTGCGACAGGTCTCGTAGGACAGGTCAGGGACACTGGACCCCCCTCGTCCGTCCGACCTCCCGCACGCCGCGCCGATCCGACGGACCCCGCCGCCCTGTCTCCAGGACAGTGCGAGGTGATTCGTACTTAGCGAGCACCCCAGGAACGGCGGGGACCGGGGAAGATTTCGAGTGACTAGGCCTCACAGGCCGTGACACTAGACATCGGCGTCGGTTCACGCTACAGAGACCAGTCCCCAGTAGAACCACACTACAAATGTCTCAGCCAAGGACACACACACACACACACACACACACACACACACATTCAGTGTCGAGGAGACACACACACACACACACACACTCCTCCAGTGTCGAGGAGACACACACACACACACACACTCCTCCAGTGTCGAGGAGACACACACACACACACTCCTCCAGTGTCGAGGAGACACACACACACACACACACACACTCCTCCAGTGTCGGGTTCTGTCGGTACCGTCCTCCTCTTTCCGTCCTGACAGTCTTCTAAGGTCCCACCAGTCCTACGAGGCACGAGGGGGTTCGGAGGGTCTCGGGGCCGTCACCCCCCTCCCCTAATTCCTCTGGGGGGGGTGGTGGTCGGAATGTCGTCTTTATCGGAGGGACTCAGGGCCGGTGAGGGTCGGACCGGGGCACCCGGAGTACCCGTCCCGAAGGAGGAACGACCAGACCAGACCACACCTATTGCGTCCAGGCCAATGTAGCAAGGTAGAAAGGGCTCTTCCCCGTAAGGCCGTCACTGCCCGTGTCGTATGTCCAGTCCCTTCCCCGTCGCGACAGTTTACGACTATGACTTGTTCGGTCAACGTAGGTGACCCGTTTAGTGAGTTGAAGAACCTTAGACATGAAATATCCCCGTTGTAGAGGTGGAACGTCCCAATCCTTAACTTACTCTGCTACACATATTACGACTCCGCGTCCGGGTCACCTCAGGAAGGTTGGTGCTAGACCGTGGAGTGTCTCCTGGTGAGAGGTCGGTGGTACCCGGTCCACCAGTCTTTCAGAGGTCACCGACCGTCTTCCGACGGAGGTGGAATCCCAGGGGTCCGAACCGACCGAAGGGCGCACGGGACGACGAGTACCGGACGTCCCCCGTCGTTGTCCTGCGCGTCGGCTCAAGTCCGGAGAAGGGGTGGTCCGTCACAAAAGGAACGACAGACCCTATCTTTCAAGAGGTTAACGTAGTCACTTACGTCGAACCCAGCTAAACAAAAATTTACCCACTGCAAACTCTAAGGAAACACTTTCGGGAAGTGTAGACCGTAGGTTTCTTTTAGTAGTCAGATCTGAGAGTCCGGCTATCGTCGAACATACTGTAAACCCGGACAAAAGGTCATTTTCACGGCCGGACGAGGGTTGGGGTCGGGGGCGGGTGCGAGGGCGGAAGAGAAGAACACTGGAAAATAGAGTCGCCCTCGGGACTGATCTTTCTCCCAAGACCTTTACACCACACAAAGAGTAATTCAAAGACGCAGGTTTTTTTTTTTTTTTAAAGTGCACTACGTTTCGAGAAAAAGGGGAGTAAGAGAGAAATGGGGATACATAGAGGTTATTGAGGACGACGAATCCAAAATAAATGAAACTCTACCGACTTCTACCTTTAAAACAACTATGGTTCTCAATTTTTTTTTAGACAGAGAGTCTAGAACCACTATACGAACCCAGGGAAAAGGAGCAAGTCGGACCTCCACCAGTGTCTTAAGGTTTGTCTTAATTAGGAGAGCTCCCGGGCTGTTAGGTGTACCGGAAAAAAGGTTTGGACTTGTAAAGAAAGAACTTTTGGACTCTGAAATTGGACCCTTTGACATACCCTACTCGTCCGGGTCCCAAGACTCCCCGGGAATTCCTTGGAGACCACCGAGTCTACCATTTCTTAGGTGGATGTCACACCCTCTGGACACAAGCCAGGGACCCAACCTTTCTATGGGACCTCCTCCCGTACCGTTGGGTGAGATCATAAGAACGGACCTCTTAGGGGCACCTGTCTCCTCGGACCGCCCGATGCCAGGTGCCTCAGAGTCTCAGTCCGTGCTGGTTCTCTGCTTCGTGTCGTCTCCCGTGTTCCTCGGAGACCCCGACCTCCCTCAGAGAGACGAGAGTCTTCCAGTGACGCCACTCGGTCCGGGGGGGAAGGGACGTATACAACTCTCCGGAGGTAGACTCGGGTCGTCAGACACCGTCGTCTTAACTCTGTCTCCCCTTGTCTGTCTCTTCCCTCCGGTGTCCAGGACTACTGAGGTCCAGGGGGTATACAAGAGGTCCCTGGTCACCCGGATGTAAAAGGGACCTCCGTCGGAGACACTTTCGACTTCGGTTCCAGTCTCACACATTCGACCGCACAGAGTCTTATCCGAGTGTCACACCCTGAGCGGACCGCCGGGTCACCAATCCTGAGGTGCAAAGGTGACGATCCCCGGTGCCAAACTCGGGAGTAGTCCCTTGATTTTAGGGTGTTCGGATCTCCCCTCCTGTTTTTTATTTATTTATTTATTTTTCCGAGTTTTAATCGAAGCAAGGATTTCGTCTCCGGACACTCTCGTCCCTAACCCAGTGGGGACACGTCCATTCGTCAGGTCTGCACCTCCACACTTGGGCCCCAGAGAGGAGTCGACCAGAGACGTGAGACTCGGGGACCCTACGGAGGAGGGAGCCGGGGAGTGGAACTGGAGCCGTCACCCTCCCTGACCGGAAGGTAGAAGGGACCTTCTCGTTGTCCCCGGGTCTTGAGTACCCAGTCGTAGTAGGAGACGGAATCCCAACAGGGAAGTGACACGGGGGAGCCTCCGTCTGGGGTCTCCCCGTCCGACTGCCAGCAGAGGTACGGACCGAGAGCCGACTGAAGAGGTGAAAGGAGGAGGAGGACCCCGTCGGACCGTGGGAGACAACAGTCGTCAGTCTCTTCGGAAGTCGTAGGTCGAGATGGACATACTCTAAGCGGAGACTTGGCGACCCGTCTTTGTTCTTCACCTTCAGACTGACGGTGATCGAGGGGTCCCCTGGAGTCCGTTCAGGGAAGGTGGGAGATCGATCAGGAACAGGAACGGTGGACCCCGACCTAGACTACAAACGATTCGAGGGTCAAGGATCTCGGCACCTCCCCAGTCACGTGCTGACGGGTGTCACCGGACAAAAAGAGTCCTTTCGAGTTACCCGGGTGTCGGTTCGGTAGTAAAGGTATGGCAGACCCCGATGAAAACGTTCGGTTGTTGTCTTGACTCAGCAACACTGTCTCCGGCGTACCGGGAGATTCGGATTCTATAAATGATAGACCGAGAAATGTCTTTCTTAAGCGGTCGAAGACCAGATACCGAAGTTAAAATAAAATAAAAGGGATCCCACTCCGTCTCAACAAGGGTTTCCGTATCAGGAAAACAAAACACCACTACCCAGTAAACTTACTCCGTCTTCTTCGAGGAGGTCCTAGGGCCGGTCTCTCGTCCACTTCCTTAGTCATAATCCGGTCCGACGACATTGTTTATGCGTGTCCGATCCGTCGAAACTGTTGTCTATAAATAGAAAAGTGTCAAGACCTCCGACCTTCCGGTTCCAGTTCTACGAGTGTTTAAGTCAAAGACTCCGGATAGGACAACCGAACCTCCGATGACAGAGCGATACAGGAGGAGTGTACCGGGAAGGAACCTCGCACCCGTGTCTCCCATCTCCTCCCCCAGACCACAGAGAATATTCAAGTGATTAGGAGAACCTAGTTCCGACATCAGAATACTGGAGGAAATTGGAATTAATGGACATATATCCGGCGTAGAGGTTTGGTGTTAGTGTGACCCCAACCCTGAACCTGTATACTTAAGATCCCTCTGTGTCAAGTCAGATATTGTTAAGATTGGGAAACGAGTCCTCTGAAAGATTAATACGGAGGGACGGTCTACCCCTCGGGTGTCGACACCTCCCAGTCTACGACCGAGACCCAGAAGTCAACCTAAAAGGTCTTCGTCTGGAACTCTACTTCTGAATCCACGACCACTACGCGACTTCTGCCCGAGCGACCCCAGTTCAGTCCCTCAGACTTCCCCGTCCCGCTCTCGAGTCCGCATCCGGGTGTCGTCCACCGAAGTAGGACGTCCCTCGGCACGATACCCAAGGGAGGACCTCAGACCTTGTGACCGTGGGTCGTCAGTAACCGAGTTCCGACGGAACCCCCTGCAGTGGAGGGTCGGTAAAGGTCAGAGATGTCCACGCCCGTTTCGTCGAGATCAGCGGACTTCCGCCAGGAACTCCCCTCCACGTCCGCAGTCTTCATCCCCCGACACGTCGTCGACGTTTTCCCTGACCTCCCCAGACCCGTCCCATCACGGACACGCCAATGTGGGATGTTCCTCTTCAGAGTCTGCTGCTGTTTTACAAATAGGTTCTCACGTTCCGAGTCAGACCCTCCTTCCTAGATACGGAAACCTAAGAGTGTAAGGGTCGGGACCGTGTGTCATCCACAAGTCAATCCGGAGTCCCGACGGACGTCTTCTCAACCTCACTACCCACTGCCCGACCCAGTCCGCACCTCCCAGTGCCGAGAGGAGTGCCGATCCCGGGGACGGGACTCGGACTGTCAGGTCTTTTCGAATCCCTAACTGGTCAGTGGTTTTGTTTCCCGAAACCACTTGTACCCGGAGTTTCTGAAGGAAGTGTTGTGTCCCATCCCTGAAGGGAGTCCCGGATCACCAATTCCACAGGCCGAAGGTGACATCTCCAAGTTAAGGATCAGTCCCTTGATTCTAGAACGTACGACGCACTACGTCGATTTTGTGTACGTACGTGTGTGTGTGTGTGTGCGCTCGTGTGTGTACGTGTGCGTATGTGTGTGTCGTGTTCCCTCATCAGGAAAGGGTCCCCACCACACTCCCCTCCCGGTACCTTCGCAACCCGTCCCACCCACCCTTGTCCGATTAGTGTCCATTGGACTCATCCTAAAACAAAGATTGAAAAAAAAAAAAGTTAGGTGAAGTCTTGTTTATCTTACCACCGACTAAAGTGTACCAAAACCAGTCAAAACAGTGTATCGGAATTAAAAAAAAGGAACCCCTCATAACTTGACTTTTTGATAATCTTTATTACTCTCAAGTCATTCCGTCNCACCCTTGTCCGATTAGTGTCCATTGGACTCATCCTAAAACAAAGATTGAAAAAAAAAAAGTTAGGTGAAGTCTTGTTTATCTTACCACCGACTAAAGTGTACAAAAACCAGTCAAAACAGTGTATCGGAATTAAAAAAAAGGAACCCCTCATAACTTGACTTTTTGATAATCTTTATTACTCTCAAGTCATTCCGTCGGTCAGTGTTATATTTACACGTTTTTAGTTATCGAAAGGATAAAGGGTGTCATTGGCGAATCTTTTTTTTATTACCTTTTCTTTCTAGAGCGAGTGTTATCTTTGTTTTTTATAAATAGTGGAGCTTCGTTTGAACATCCTCTTCTGCGTGTAGGACTCGGAAGCAGAGAGACGGGGTCGGTGGGGTGGCACCACCCTCTCTGTTAGTAATATATTGATACTCGAGCCAAAGGACCGGGGATGGGGAGTCTCGTATCGCCCAGTCGCAAAGGAACCGAGAGAACCACCCTCCAAAAACAGAGAAACCTCCGTAAAACTTCTATATTCGAGTACTGTCGAAGAGACCCGTCGACGGGTTCCCGCCGACCCGGACGACCAACCGGCAACACCAGTGGCACACACCAGTGGGCTCGGGTCCCGGACCGGACCTGGTCCCTGGGTAACCTCCCTACGACAGAGGACCTCCCGGCCAACTGAATCCTTGTCCCGACTGGTGACGAGGGTGAGCCCCTCCAGAGTCACTAGTTCGACCGACGCGGTGGTCTCCACGCCCCGTGTTTTCACTAGTAACCTTCCTCAGGAAGGACATTGGTCTGACCACAGAACAGACCCTACCTCGCTCCAGTTCCTTCTTTGGGGTCCTTGTAAGATTCGGTTAAAGACTGAACCCACCTTCACAATGTATGTGACAACAACAACGAATCAGCCATTCAACCCAGGCTGAGAAACGATGGGGTACCTGAAATCGGGTGGTCTGAGGAGGCAGGTACCCTAAAAGGTCCGTTCTTATGACCTTACACAACAGTTAAAGACGGAGGTCCCCTAGGAGGGTTGGATCCCTAGCTTGGGCAGAGAACGTAACCGTCCGTCTAAGAAATGACGACTCGGTGGCCCCTTCGGTCAATGTATGTAGTCAGTCTGACTAAAAGGAAACATTGCCCGTCTTTCGGATCGAATTGGACGAGAAAGGAGTGGTACACGGTTTTCCTATACTTAGTTTCGTTCTCCTCAGACGGGTCTGGGGGGGGCCATGTCCCGTCTGTAGAACTGACGGGTGATGTTCGGGGATGCCGACGGGTTCCTCGGACGAAACGGGTAAGAATACCACCCAGTCGTCACTTCCCATGGTTCGGGGAGGTTCCTCGTCGGACTGTGTCGTCGTCCTTCTCTCCACCCTGTCGTGGAGTCGACAGAACGGGGAACCCGTCCTACCGGGACTTGACACACGGGGTGTTTTGGAGGGTGTCACGGACTTACCCTGACTCGAGTTCAACCGGAAATCGTCAATGGACGAGTCGTTACATATAAGAAAAGGACAGAATGAAGGGGTCAGAGGATCACTATACAAGACCCTACTGACACTTTATTTGAGAAACGTATACGTAGGAAAATCTTCCACGGAGTTGATTTTGTCTCTCTCTCTCTCTCTAACTAAACCGGAGCATATTGACCTCGGGTCCGTATCTAAACCGAAGTCCATCCCATCCTAGGTCTCCGAGTCAATCTTGAACGAGAGAGAGGAGGGTAATGAACCAAGATGAACGAAAGGTCCGTCTTAAAGAGTTGTACGACCAAGGGTCTTCCGAATATAAGAGGGTTGATTTGGTGAGATCGTTTTTCTTCTTTGAGGTTCGTTTAGAATAAAAAGAAATGAATAAATAAATTAAACCGACACGACCCAGAATCTATCGTCCACCCTAGAAACTAGAAGTGACACTGTACACCCGAGAAATCAACCTCGTACACTCTAGATCAAGGGGTTTGTCCCTACCTTGGGTCCGAGGGACGTAAGGCTCACCCCTGGCGGTCCGTTCAGGGGGTTCGTTTAGAGTCTTGATTCTGGGTGACCAGACGAACGTCAGAGACTCGGTCGTGACTCCGGTCCGTCTACCTTACCGGACTAACGGGTCAGGGCTCAGTCGACGGACACCGATAGGTGAGGGGAAGAAGAGGGTTGGTGTCGTGGAGTATGTGACCTCGCTAGTCTTCGTCCCTGGTCCCTGAACACAAAACCTTCATTTGCTCCCGTCTGTGAATGGACACAGTTGGACGTCTACAGACAAACATCCTCCCTCTTCGGAACTTACATGGACAGGGAGATATCCTCTGAACGATTAATGGTAGTCTGTCATGACCACTGGGCAAAAGTCTCTTAGACACCCATTCGGTCCGGTGGTAAAAGGAGTCTCAATACTCTCTCTTTCTTTTCTTGTAGTGTAGGTTTTATGACGTAGACGAAAAGTATGAGTACTAAGGACACCTGCTTTGGTCAGAAACTACCCTTTTATCTTCCACTCTTCTCCCGAGTATAGACCTCTAATTGATGGCACACGATCCGTTATAGAATCGGGACACGCCAACCCTAAGTAAATTGTACTTGGGGTGGACGAGCAGAATGACTTCCTGTCTGTGTCTTTACTCCTCTACAATTCAGTCCACGGTTCTTTAGTTCTATCTTTAAGACTCGGACTTGACAAAAGTGGGGAGCCAGGACCATAACAGTGATAAAATCTGTGAAAGAGAGTCTCTTACCCGAAGGGTCCACCACGATCACCACTTCTTGGACGGACGGTTACGTCCTCTACATTCTCTGGACCCAAGCTAGGGACCCAGCCCTTCCAGGGGACCTCCTCCCGTGCCGTTCGGTGAGGTCACAAGAACGGACCTCTTAGGGCAACTGTCTCCTCGTACCACCTGCTGTCAGGTACGTGCCCCAACGTTTCTCAGTCTGAACTGACTTCATTACATCGTACGAACGCGGGAACCTCTCACCACAGTCCTCTCCCCACACACGAGAAGACCAAGACACCAATTCTATTGGGTAGAAGGGCACGCAGGTTCATGGAACTATAACCTTTCCTCTATGAAATTCGCTCACCCCGTGTCAATATATGTGCATGACATTCTTAGTGTTCGTTTGGTAGTCACGGGTACTTTACTGTCCCTCGAATTATCGTTTCTTGAGCAGCACGCAAGTCTGGTCCGACCTCTTCGGCTAGACACATCAAGTGTCACGTCCGTCCTTCTTGGTCTGTCGACCAGAGGGTTCTCGTTCCTGAGACGGACGGACATAATACTGAAACCCGGGTCGTGGGTCGGACGGCGTGTCATCCACGAGTCGTGAGTGGACCACCCACTTACTTGTTTACCCACGTACAACCACCGAAGTTTTTTTTTCTTTTTACAATGAAAGGTTTACAGAAAGGTACGGCTGTTTCTTTAGTAAAGATGACCGACGCATTATCAAGGATTGTCCAGGTAAATTGTGAACTAACTTGACTGACAAGTTTTCACAAACTATATAAATTGGTAACTTAAGGGACAAAAACTTGTCACCCTATCAAATATAGAAACAAAAACAAATAAACAAATCAGCACAGGTAGTAACAACACTGGGGGTCCCTCGGGCGGTCCGAGGGCACAGGTACTCTAGAAGGGTCCGTTCTTATGACCTCACCCAACGGTAAAGGAAGAAGTCCCATAGAAGGGGCGGGTCCCTGACTAGTGTACAGGGGGAACACTCGTCCGACTAAGAAATGGTGACTCAGTGGTCCCTTCGGGTCAATCATAGAACCCTCCTATAATTTGTTATGATACTCACTTGTAGGAACGTGAATTTAAAAACGTTAAAAAGTTTATTAAAAGGATTCTATATACGTCTTTTCTTAATGAACCGATTTATCGTGCGTACAAATTTCCTAAGAGGTAGGGGGGAAATAAAAACCTATGTGTATCGGTTTATCCATAGGTACATATTGTTCTTTTTTACATTAAATGAAATTTTTGTTTTGTCTAAACAGGAACTGCGTCAGAACCAGATCTGTATCGTGTGGAATCGTGAGACTTCGATTAATCAAGTAAAAATACCTAAGAACAAATTCTCTTCACTCCGGGACCTACTCCGACCTTTTAGGAGACGAACGACGAATAAGGGCGGTAGGTCAGGACACTTAGAGACAACTGAGAGACCTCCCCTACTCACGGAACAGAAACCCGACACTGCGGCACAGAATACCTCGAGTGTAGAAGGAAACGAAGGAGAGGTGGGGTAGTGGAGTAATCACGGAGTGTGTCCTAGGTCTAAGGTTTTTATGAACACCTTAATTCGCAACCGTTCTCCCACCCTTTAGGTCTGAGCGTGTGTGACAACCACCCTCATAATTAACCGTGTCGGTTAAACCTCCGTCAAACCGTCGTAGACAATTACGCATTTTACACGTATGGGACACTAAGTCGTTAATGTCAAGAGGTGTAGAAGAGTTCTCTTTGACAACGTACACACGTCTACAAGTGACGTCGTGACTAGGACTCACGTTTTGGTCTTCCTTGAGTTTACAGGTAGTTATCCCCTTACGCTAAATTTTGTAAAGACGGGACACGTCATTCATCAAGTTCTCCCACTTTGTCTGGTCTGAGGACACGTCATCAAGTTCCCTCACTTTGTCTGGTCGTGGACTTTTCACCTAGGACACTCGGTTTAGGTCCGGTCGTCTGTGTAAGATAAGTGCAACGTGTTATAAAAACGAGGTATGTTAGACGTTGACAAAATCATCTCAGATAAGAACAATAGACACCATCAATCCAAGGTATTTCAGTGACACTTGTGACTTACTCCCTTATATCTTGTCAATGAGAGTCCCTTTTGCGTCCTCATCCAAAGACACTCGGTCAAAACAGGTGGTCGTTTAAGTATCGAAACAAAACACACACGAAACAAATCTCTATGTTATAAATTATACGTAATAACTAAGTAATTATGACTTGAGTGTCGGTTGTCATAGTATTGAGTACGGACTTATTTCAAATAGATTGTCTACATAAAAGAGGTATTCCACGTAGTGTCGGAAGAACGAGAATCCTTGTGATCTAACGTGAAGTCCTGTATTGAGGTCTCGGTAGGATTAGTCACTTTAATGGTTGTTTTGCACCGTGTTTTCACACTTGTCTCACTGTAATTTATCTGGTGTCTTTCCCGTAAACACATGTCAGACCTCCTACTTATTTCTTCCGTCTCAGGGGAACTAGTCGGAGTAGATCCTTATACGTCCCACCCACTGAGTTCCGAAAACGGTAAGAAGTGTATAGACACTTACTGGTGTTCTTGTGACTCCCATAACTAAAACCCCAATGATCATTTAAAATCACTCATGTCTCTAGGTGTTTATCTCTTGGACACTTATAATTCCTAACCGACATACGTAGAGATTTTATATTCTGGAGAAAATTTTTGTTGGAGTTAATGGTAGAAACGAGAATCCAAGGAATTGTAATACCTCATCGGTAGTTTTAAGTGTAAAAGGGTTAACAGAATAATTTCGTAGTAATACTTAGGCACCTAAATTAGTATCGACTGTATAAACTTAAGTAAACGTTTATAATAATACCAAGTAAAATAATAAATAGAAATTATAATAATAATGGGTACGAGTCTAGCAGGGTCGAAACCGGTCACCCTGAAAAAAGTTCGACCGTATTGGATCCGAAACTATTAAAAGAAAGACTATATTAAACTATAAATCCTAGGAGAATGAATAAAGGACAAGGTCTAGGTCTTAATCGATAAAGAGGTACGTCGTGACCAAGGAAAGTACTCGTTACCAGGTACCTCTGGGACTATACGCACGATACCCACGAGTGACGATAGTCGTGACAGTCAAAGTTGACCCTTTGTGTCCTTCATGGACAGACAGACACATAGACAGGTGGATAGAGTAGTTAGTACTTTATGTACTACTTAAACTTGGATACGAAGGAAAGTCAAAGACCTAATATACCGAAAATGAGTCAGGAGGATTATCAACGTAAAGGAAGAAGGGTGTGGGTCTTAGACACAAGAGTTTTTGTTGTACTTACTCTTTTATAGTATACTAATAAGTTATCAAAATAGACTACAACGTAATGGGTATACTGTCCAGATTTTATCGTCTTGGTCTCATTATAGTAATGACTTTAGTCCATGAGACAACGACAAAAAATTTTAAATACAAAGTAACCACCTTTTAACGAGATGTTATAACATAACCAGAGACGGCATGTACTTGTACTTAGTCGGTGTCCACATGTATACAGGGGAGAGAGAACTTCGAAGGAGGGTGCAGGGTGCAGGGTGGAGGGTGGAGGGTGAGGTAGGGTAGGAAGATCCAACAGTGTCTCGCGGACTACACTCGAGGGACGTAGCATGGGGTTTAAGGGTGCCCGAGACAAAATGTATACCAGTACATGTACAAAGGTACGACGAGAGAGTTGAGCAGGGAGAGGAAGGGCGTGGCACAGGTGTTAAGACAAGAGGCAGACACAGAGGTGACGACCGGACGCTTATCCGAGTAGTCATGGTAGATGTCAGGAAAGACATGAATCCTACGTAGGGTGACCCTCACACGTCAGTTCACGAGTATCGAATAGAGACACATCAAAACGATGGTTTTACCTATGTGGCAATCCAAGTTAATAAAGTAAAAAATATAAAACCCTAAGTGTAAAATTTTAAATTACAACAGAATTATCTACATTTTCTTAATGTGTCGTAGTTTCTGTATAGATTTTTCGTTTTATACACATTCATTTAGATCGAAGGTAGATAGGGACTGAGTAAATGAGATATGGAAAGAAATAGGATATCTCTTGGGATTTTGGGAAAAAACACCAAATAAACAGGTACCTTTTTATCTTAATTTAGTCTTATATAAATATAGACATATAAAGAAGGAAATAATAAATATCGATATATAAAGAAGGAAATAATATCTTTATCATCTTATACCGTAAAAAGACCTGAATTTTTAGTGAAATTGTTACATAGAACCTTTAATGAGGTTCTATTAATGAGGTCAATGATCATCCTCTATATCTACAAGGAGTAATAATGTTATATCAATATATAATGAGATAATGAGATAGTATTCCTACATATATTACATAAGTTGGTCAAGGTCTGACACCGTAAAATCAAAAAAAGACAGAGTCGATAATATTAAACACAGGAACCTGTAGAGACAGAGAGAGAAATTATAAATAAATGTTGACGTGACCCTAAACAAATTCTAAATACATAAACCCGAAGTGACCAAGGAACAACGACGTGTCCCCGAAAGAGGTCGACGCCACTCGTCCCCGACGAGAGATCAAGCCCGCACGTCTGCGGAGCAACGGCACCAAAGGGAACGACGTCTCGTGCACGAGATCCCACGCGCCCGAAGTCACCAGCGACCGAGTCATCGACACCGTGTATCCGAATCGACAGGACGCCGCACACCCTAGGAGGGTCTGGCCCCTAGCTTGGACGCAGGGGACGTAACCATCCACCTAAGAAATGGTGACTCGGTGGTCCCTTCGGTGTGCATAGAAAAAAAAAAAAAAAATATCAAAACGGTCATATATAAACTTTATCTAAGGTTCTTCATACTGATAATCTAGTTTCTCATTTACTTATACATTAGAGCGATTCATAGAAGTTTAAAAGAAGGCATCCCCAGCAAGGTAAATGTAAGGAAGATCGTGATACATTTCCACGACCAAGAAGGTTTCGGAGTAGTTGTCTCACATGACAACTTGAAAAGTTCAAAACGAGTAGAAAACCTCTTCACTCTTTGACATAGAGTCATATTAAACGTAAAGACAATAATAACGGGTTGAAAAACCTCCTTTTATGTTACATAACCATTGTATATTTTATTATGTAAAGTATCTTTGGACTTAGAGAAAATTTTTCAATTACATCGATGTGGTTAGTTGTAAAGGTCGACCCCACTGACCGCCCCTGACTCAGGTCGACAGGTGCAATCTACCCGCACACCAAGGACCAAATTATGTTTGAGGTGAGACGGGAGTGACCTAATATCTTGGACGGAAAGGGACAGTCACAAGCTAGACAGTCGGGTAGGGAACTGAACTTTTCATCCAGATTGTCAATAGACAACGGTCTTTACGTCGTAGTACTCGTAGTGTCAGTGTCTTGGCGCCACCGGAGATAGTGTGACTCGCAAACAACGGGACGGAGACCCCACCGACCGACCCACCGACACGACTACAATCGACCCGAGTGAGTGTACAGACTCCCAAACCAATCGACAGTCGACTAGATGTACTCGAAACTGACCAATATCTCGTTGTGTGTCTCACACTAGGGTATGTACACTTCGCATCGCACATGACCCACCACGCGAGAAACAGGTCTACGGTGAGTACGTCCTCGGGAGTGACGATCCAAATACCCCCCGATGCAGGGGGAATCTCGGTGCACGGAGCAGGGGACTACTGGGTGGGGGTCGCGAGATCGGAGTCTGCAGACGAGCGACAGTCATTCCTGAAAACGAAGATGGTCCAGGAAACCGAGACAGTCTCTGCCCTTGCACCAGAGCAGACGACTTGGTACACCATCCCGTCTTCCTGCCGTCATCGTTACGACTGCTCTTCTTCCGACTCGAGGGTCCCTCTCCCTAAGGACAGTCGACTGGTGCAGACCTGAGTCTGACGTCGAGAAGGGACCCAGAGGTCGGACACCCGTGCGGGACGTCTAAGACCTGAAAGGTTCGGAGGTGTTAACGTACTTGGTTAAAGAAAGAAAAAAATAATAACCTTATATTAACGAAATGTTACAGCACAATCAAAGACGACATGTTACTGTACTTAGTCGACAGTCAAGTCAAGTCAGCGAGTCAGCACAGGCTGAGAAACGCTGGGGTGCTTAGTGTCGTGTGGTCCGGAGGGACAGGTAGTGGTAGAGGGCCTCAAGTGAGTCTGAGTGCAGGTAACTCAGACACTACGGTAGGTCGGTAGAGTAGGAACCAGCAGGGGAAGAGGAGGACGGGGGTTAGGGAGGGTCGTAGTCTCAGAAAAGGTTACTCAGTTGAGAAGTGTACTCCACCGGTTTCATGACCTCGAAATCGAAATCGTAGTAAGGAAGGTTTCTTTAGGGTCCCAACTAGAGGAAGTCTTACCTGACCAACCTAGAGGAACGTCAGGTTCCCTGAGAGTTCTCAGAAGTGGTTGTGGCGTCAAGTTTTCGTAGTTAAGAAGCCACGAGTCGGAAGAAGTGTCAGGTTGAGAGTGTAGGTATTTACTGGTGTCCTTTTTGGTATCGGAACTGATCTACCTGGAATCAACCGTTGTATTACAGAGACGACAACTTATACGATAGATCCAACCAACATTGAAAGGAAGGTTCCTCATTCGCAGAAAATTAAAGTACCGACGTCAGTGGTAGACGTCACTAAACCCTCGGGGGGTTTTATTTCAGACTGTGCCAAAGATGACAAAGGGGTAGATAAAGGGTACTTCACTACCCTGGTCTACGGTACTAGAAGCAAAAGACTTACAACTCGAAATTCGGTTGAAAAAGTGAGAGGAGAAAGTGAAAGTAGTTCTCCGAAAAATCGACATGCATATGTATAAAGGGAAGGGAGAACCTGAGGGGAGGGTTGGGGAGAGGATAGGGAGTAGGGTAGGGAGATCCAGTAGTGTCTCGTGGTTCGTCTCGCGGGGCACGAAATATCGTCCAAGGGTGGTCGACAAGCAAAATGTGCACAGTTGGGATTAAGGTGTTAAGCTGAGCGAGAGGGGAAGGGGTAGACACGGGTGAACAGACAAGAGATGTAGACGTAGAGATAAGAACGGAATCTTCACCCAAGTCGACATGGTAAAAAGAGTTAAGTTATATATACGTAATTATGCACTACAAACAAAAAGAGAAAGACTGAATGAAGTAAGACACACTGTCTGAGATCCAGGTAGGTACACAGATGTTTACTGGGATAAAGTAAAGAAAATCACCGACTCATTATAAGGTGACATGTATAATTATATACGTACTAGAGTAAAGAATTCAGACAGAGAGATGTGTGTTTGTGTGTGTGGGACGGCGAAGACAAAGAGACTGATTACGTCTTACCATCGTCGCCTTCCCGAAGTCGGACCCAACAACGAACAAAGGAAAATTCCGTCGAATTCTTGTTTATTTCAAGGGGTGTCACTCTGAAGTAAAGGAAGTCAAAATATACTTGTCTACTGATAAGGAGTGTATTTGTTTTGCGACGGAAGTAAAGAACAGATAATGTTAAGATAAGAATCCTAAGGTAGGGAAGAACAAGGCACAACGTGAGACCTCTAAAGACCTTAATTGACTGTTACACCCCAGAGTCGTGTCACAAGAAGTTGAGGGTCCAAAAAGAGGACCACCCACCTTACCCCATCACTCTCTCATCCTGTCTCCATTTTCTTCAGAAAAGTGGGACGGTGTTTGGAAATCTCCGAGAAACATCAATATGGGGAGTTTCTGAATCTGGAAGGGATTCGAGACAAATAAAAGTCTTTGACAGGACCCAAGGTTCCGTCCAAGGTAAGTCCGGTTTGGGTTATTTTCCCTACCACGTCAGTATTCTTATGTAACTCGGTAAAACAGAGTAACTTGAATGATCTTAAATCGATAAATAAAAACCGACACGTCGTACATCCTAGAATCAAGGGAAAGTCCCTAACTTGGGTGGGTGGGACTCGTAACCTTCGGACCTCAGAATTGGTGACCTGGTGGTTCCTTCAGCGGTGCTTGAATGGTCTTAAATATGAGTTCAGAGACTCAGAGTTTTAACCCTCCGAGACACACAGAACCTATAAGACTCAAAACATGTTTGCGGTGGTGACTGTGTGCCCGGACTGAGTAGGAGGTCCTAGGGACTCGCATGTGCTCTTTCTAGAGTCATCGGTCTGAGCCTTTTCCTCTCCTGCTCTCCCGTGTCGTCCGTTCGATCTGAGACGCAAGTCGCCGTGTCCGACCCGACGAGGAGGAGGATAGCGTAATAAGACGTCTATAAGGTGTCTCACAAACAAGATTTGCAGGAGACTAAACCGTCTCCGTGGAACCGTAGTACCCCTTGACCGTAGACCCTCTTCGTGACTTCCACGAAACGTCACCCCCGACTAAAGAATTTACGAGTATTTAAGACGTGCGACACGTATCTTGGTTTGTGTAGCGTTTGTGTGCGAGACTTTTGGGAGAATACTTAAGAAAAGTTAGACACGGAGACGTCTCTTGTGCCCGCAGTAGACTTTTTATTTATTAGTGCACTAGAGGGTATGGGTGTCACCCTACTTGCTCCCTGACTACCCGAACTGAGAGAGTAAACCCAGAGTTGGGACCTAAGGTTGTAATTTTCGGGTGATCGACCCCCTTCTCACCTCCCCACTCCTCTTCCTCTCTCTTCCTCTCTTTTTTCTCTTTCGGTCAGTGGTCGTCTCGTTGTCGAGAAGAGACCCCTTTCTCTGACTACACTCCTTCCACCCTTATTCTCGGTGGCGTCGTATCTTCAAAAACTCAGTTTGTATGGACCCAAGTTTAGGTTCGGAATGACGAACGGTGGACACAATGGTCTCCGTTCAGTGGGACTCGGAATCGAAGGAATGAGTATGTTTCTTCCATTATCTGTTGATGGAACCTCTGAATAACCGTCCGATTCTAGTACTAATGTTTCTTGTGTCGTGTGTCATCCAGAAGTACTTACAGTCGACAAAGAAAATAAAAATAGTGTACGGACTAACACCGGGACACTCCTTCCGGGAACCCGTGTAGAGACGGAAGAACCTCCCGACACCTCTTCTCTCTGTCTCCCTCCTCAGGGACACTACTCAGTCACCTCTCACCTTTCACCTTAAGAACCGAGGACCAGCTCCTTCACTTCACTTCACTTTAAGTGAGTCAGTACAGACTGAGACGTTCAGGATATGTGAGGTACCTTAAGAGGTCCGATCTTGTCAGGACGTCCCACTAAAAAATGGTCGACTTGGTGTTCCCTTCGGGTTCTTATAACCTCACCCACGGATAGGGAAGAGGTCACCGAGAAGGGCTGGGTCTCAGCTTGGTCCCAGAGGACCTAACACCCACCTAAGAAATGGTTGACTCGATAACTCCTCCGAGTCAGATTAATTTACCGGACTAAGAACTATTCGGTAACGGACTTACCAACCTCCTTGATCTACTCGGGACCCCTGTCCACACCCAAGACAAGAGACTGGGTACCGGTGGAACGGACCACCTTCGTCGACTCGCGTCCCTTATAGGACCAAATAGGGCAACAAGTCAGCGAGTCAGTACAACTGAGAAACGCTGGGGTGTCTGACGTCGTGCGGTCCGAAGGGACAGGAAGTGGTAGAGGGACTCAAACGAGTTTGAGCACAGATAACTCAGTCACTACGGTAGGTTGGTAGAGTAGAAGACAGTAGGGGAAGAGGACGGAAGTTAGAAAGGGTCGTAGTCCCAGAAGAGATTACTTAGCCGAGAAACGGAGATGAACGGACCCGACACTCAGAGAGACCTGTCTCAGGAGTCGCCCCGAAGGACACAGAGAGGGTGCAGGAGACGTCTTGTCCGTGACTGGGGACTCTCCGACACCGAGACGAATCTCGTTGAAGAGACCGGAGGTATCCTGTGTAAAGAGAATATAATAAGTCCACACGCACACACAGAATTATATCTAATTATCCTCCAGACGTTCCACTTTTTGAGGTTTTCTTTTTACTTAGTTTGTTAGTGAGGTGTTTCTCTGGAGAGGAGACGGGGATGGGTAGAGAAGAAAGAAAACTATTTGAGCTGCAATTGGGGTCGACAACGTAGTACCCTTTTAGAACCGGGAAGGTATGATAGGTACTTCCAATGTAGTCCCAGTAAAAAGGAGTTTCCCACTTCAATATACTTTCTTGACCCAATGGGTTTCACTCTATCGACGTACCATGACCGTTTCATCCCCGAAACTCATGTCAACCGGACTCAAACACAGGACTGGACACTGAGACTCCGACACACTGGAACACTGGACCTCCTTTAATGAGTGAACGGAACTCGGGATCAAAGAAGTATACACATTTTCTGGAGCCAAACGAATGAAATTTTTTTTTTTTGAAAAAATAAAAATTTGTCGAAATAACTCTATATTAAATCTATGGTATTTCAAGTAGATAAATTACACGTGTTAAGTCAACAAAATTCATATAAATTCTCAACATGTTAGTAGTATTATAATATTAAAATCTTGTAAAAGTGGTAGAGAGTTTCTTTTCTGACCAATTGTCAGTAAGGGGTAAGGATGGGAGGGGATAAGGGACCGAGATCCGTTGGTGATCTCAGTGTTAGTAAAAGACAGAGTAACAGATAAGACATGTACAGTATATTTACCTTAGTATCTGATACACCAGAAAAGTGAATCGTATTTCAAAAGTCCAAAGCAGGTACGACATCACACATAGTCATGAAATAAGGAAAAGAAACAACTCATCGTAAGGTAACATACCTATATGGTATAAAATAAATCAGTAAGTACTCAACCACCTGTAAATCCAACCAAAGTGAAATAAGGACAGACAAACTTAACTTCATATCAACTAAATGTTGTAAGACAATCAAAGTTCACATATCATTTCACTAAACCTATATATATATACTTTCTACCCGTGCTATTTCCTGTCTTTACCACACCTGGATTGTCTTCGTCTTCTATAATTCTTATGTGTCTTGATATGTTTTTTCTAGAAGTACTAGGTCTATTAGTGTTACCACACTAGTGAGTGGATCTCGGTCTGTAGGACCTTACACTTCAGTTCACCCGGAATCCTTCGTAGTGATACTTGTTTCAATCACCTCCACTACCTTAAGGTCCATTTGAGAAAGTTTAGGACTTTCTACTACGACACTTTCAGGACCTGAGTTATGCGGTCGTTTAAACCTTTTGAGTCGTCACCGGTGTCCTGACCTTTACCAGTCAAAAGTAAGGTTAGGGTTTCTTTCCGTTACAGTTTCTTACAAGTTTGATGGCGTGTTAACGCGAGTAGAGTGTGTGTTCGTTTCATTACGAGTTTCCAGAGGTTATATCCGAAGTTGTCATGCACTTGACACTTGAAGGTTTACAAGTTCGACCTAAATCTTATCCCTCTCCTTGGTCTCTAGTTTAACGGTTGTAGGCGACCTAGTAGTCTTTTCGTTCTCTCAAGGTCTTTTTGTAGATGAAGACAAAATAACTGATACGGTTTCGGAAACTGACACACCTAGTGTTATTTGACCTTTTAAGAATTTCTCTACCCTTATAGTCTGCTGGAATGGACGGAGGACTCTTTAGACATACGTCCAGTTCTTCGTTGTCAATCTTGACCTGTATCTTGTTGTCTGACCAACGTTTACCCTTTCCCCCATACAGTTCCGACATATAAATTGGGACGAATAAATTGAAGATACGTCTCATGTAGTCCTCTTTACGACCCGACCTACTTCGTGTTCGACCTTAGTTCCAACGGCCCTCTTTATAGTTATTGGAGTCTATTCGTCTACTGTGGTTTGAATACCGTCTTTCGTTTCTTCTTGATTTCTCGGAGAACTACTTTCATTTTCTCCTCTCACTTTTTCAACCGAATTTTGAGTTGTAAGTCTTTTGCTTCTAGTACCGTAGGACAGGGTAGTGAAGTACCGTTTATCTACCCCTTTATCACCTTTGTCACTGTCTGAAACAAAAAACCCCGACGTTTTAGTGACATCTACCACTGACGTCGGTACTTTAATTTTCTACGAACGAGGAACCTTCTTTTCAATACTGGTTGGATCTATCGAATAATTTTTCGTCTCTGTAATAAACGGTTGTTTTCAGGTAGATCAGTTTCGATACCAAAAAGGAAACCAGTACATACCTACACTCTCAACCTAATATTTCTTTCGACTCACGATTTCTTAACTACGAAAACTTGACACCACAACCACTTCTGAGAACTCTCAGGGAACCTGACGTTCCTCTAGTTTGGTCAGGTAGGATTTCTTTTAGTCAGGACTTATAAGTAACCTTCCTGACTACGACCTCTACTTTGAGGTTATGAAACCGGTGGACTACCCTTCTTGACTGAGTAACCCTTTCTGAGACTACGACCCTCCCTAACCCCCGTCCTCCTCTTCCCCTGCTGTCTCCTACTCTACCAACCTATTGTAGTGACTGAGTTACCTGTACTCAAACTCATTTGAGGTCCTCAACCACTACCTGTCCCTCCCTGTACCACTATCCCTCCCCGCACGACGTCAGGTACCACAGTGTTTATCAGTCTGTACTGACTCGCTGACTTACCTTGACTACACAGAAACACATATATACAAAAGTATAAGGAAAGGTAATGTCCAATAATATTCTACGACTTATATCAAGGGACACGATAGACATTAGAAAAAATGAAAAGATAAAGTATATATCATCACACATAGACAACCAAACGAATGAAAAACATATACGGAGTGAAAAACGTTATACACACAAGACAAGTTTTGACCTTAACACTAAAATCTTTCATTTATTCTTGACTTGTAGTTTAAAAATTTACTAGTAAATATTAGTACGGAACCTAATATAAGGGGAGACCTAATACAGTCCCATAGTCCTTTTTCCCGTTTTTAAGGGGTTCCAAAATAATATGACCCGCCCTAACTCTACTTCACTTCTAAAACTTCTTTTGTTCTATTTACTTACAGAGTAAAAACTACAGTTCTTAGTCTCACGACTTCCTTATTTCTAGGATTTTGTCGATTTTTATCAATGGTACACTAGGTGGTTAGGATTAATGAGGACCGGTATATAAACCTCTTTTGAAATTAAGTTTTTCTATGTACATGGAGTAACAAGTATCGTCGTAATAAGTACAATCGGTTCTGTACCTTCGTTGGGTGTACAGGCAGTTGTCTACTTACCTATTTCTTCTACACCATATGTATGGCGCCTTATGATGAATCGGTGTTTTTTCTTACTTCATTACGGTAAATGTCGTTGCACCTACCTGGATCTCTACTAGTCTAGTTCGTTTCATTCAGTCTTTTCCTTTCTGTTAATGGTATACTAAAGTGACTATACACCTTAGATTTTACACTGTGGTTTACGTGGATAGATGTTTCGCCTTTGTCCGAGTGTCTGCGTCTCTTGTCTCGACACCAACAGTTCCCCCTCCCACGACCCCCTCCCCACCCAACCCTCAAACCCTAATCATATACGTTTGATAATATATGCCTTACCTATTTGTCGCTCCAGGATGACATATCGTGTCCCTTGATACAAGTGATAGGACACTACTTGGCATTACCTCTTCTTGTACGCATTGACTTAGTGAAACTACATGTGGTCGTTGATTGTGTAATACTTAGTTGATATAAAGTTAAACTCGAAGGGTCCACCGCGATCACCATTTCTTGGGTGGACGGTCACGTTCTACCCCTAAACCAGAGACCCAACCCTTCTAGGGGACCTTCTCCCGTACTGTTGGGTGAGGTCATAAGACCGTCCCTCTTAGGGTTCCTGTCTCCCCGGACCGCCGGATGTCAGGTGTCTCGGCGTTTCTCAGTCTGTACTGACTTCATTGAATCGTATGTCCGTATGAATTAAAAAAAAATTTTTTCTGGGGTACGGTACAACTCGTACGTCGTAGTATCTAGTAAGAGTCGTTAGAACGTTTAGGATTAACTTACGTTTGCACAAGGAGACGAAAACGGGAGGAGTCTTTCTCGTCGTCACCTCCGGTGATCACCGGTTCATGGAGTGAGACGGAAGTCGATCTCAAAGTACGTCGTTCCGGTAACAGGGACGTGACCTCCGTAGCTCCGACACCTCCGTAACTCCGACACCTCTCGGACGTTAACCTCTTCAGGAGGGGACCACCCACCCTAGTACCACTCCAGCCCCCTCCAAGTGTCGCAAGGGACAACCCACTACAGAGGACTGGTGGGCGAAGACGACATTCTCGGACCCCCTACCCGACAATGACCCTCACCCTCCCACAACTTGGACTTGAGACTACTTGAAGACGACTATAGGACGTACCAGTCCTCGTACCCCTGAGACTCCAATCGTCTATAGTCACTGGAGCTTTCCCAGGGTTATAGGGGCATGTCTCGAGTCACACGTGCTACGTCGATTTGGATCCCTTCCCTCTCCACCTTGAAAGACCTAAGGTCCACCGAACAGTTTCGGAAGGAGTTTTTCCGAAGTAACTGACAACCACTCCCCAAAGACTGGGGTCTCCTCCACGGGACCACGAGGACGGATATCGAGGAATTGGACGCCCGGAAAAACCCTGTAGACAGTTCTTCTCGTGCATTATTTATCTCTTTCTGAAACACTTTGTTACGGGAAATTCTTTGAAGTTCGACAACATTCTTACTGATAGTAATGTAACGAGAAACTCGTAGAAATAAGTAGAGGTCATCTCATATATCTCTTTAGAGGGGGACTATCAACCTACGTTCAAGAACAGTGACAAGGTTCCTCTTTTAAGAGGGTCCTTACATCAAATACCTTAGAAAGGGATTACTCCACCAAAAGGACGTCCACAAATAACCGCTTCGGGAGGTCTCGTTATAATAAGGGTTCTGTGACATTACACCTATTATAGTTTGGAGAATAAGGGAAAGTTCACCATTTGTTAGAACGATCAAACGAACGACGCCCGACATGCACTACGAAATAGTAGAAATGATGCGTTACACTCAAATCCTTTTCTACTCTAAAGACAAAGACCGTTTTACCTTCTAATCTTCAAGATTTTGGGAAGAGAATACTTTGTTGACTTTTATGATCTATTTTTACGAATACATTCTTTGTACTAAAATGTACGTCCCTACTGGAACATTCTTTTACTTCCTGCAGTAGTCTCTGGTCCCTGTTTCACCCACACACACCCCCCGTCCCCACAACTCACTATCAACTGTAACGACCGACGGGTCTCCGGGGACGTCGGTGTCTGTCCTCCATCTACTCTGAAGTCCGGACCTTTCTCAGTCTCCCAGAAGAGAGGTGAGTTATGTCTCAAGTCCAAGTGTTTCCCGATGTGAAATTTTATTTTAATAAACAGACAGACTCTCTGTCTCAGAATCGAACTTAACTTCGAGTACCCTGGAAATCAACACCGTACGTTTAAGAATCGACACCGTGTACCCTAGATCAAGAGGTTGGTCCCTAGCTTGGGCCCGGGGGACGAAACCCTCACACCTCAGAATCGGTGACCTGGTGGTCCCTTCATAGACCCGATGTGAAAATCATTTTTACATTTGGTCCTTTTTGGGAGGAACGGTTCCCTTTTACGTTCCTTTGCGTAGACAGAGTCGTAGTAGAACTGAGACTCATTCTCCCCTTTTAATGGGAGACCCTTAGATACCTGGGTCCGACCGGGAACTCTCCCCAACCAATAAACGTTCTAAACTTTATTTACTCGACTCTTAAAATTAAATTACACCCGGGTCCTACCGGAAGGGAGGGTTATGTAACTTCTTCGTTTACCTCTAGGAAAGATTTGAGTCTCTTCAGGGAGACTACCTTAAGATTACTAATTTCCGAGTGTGTGTGTATATAATATTTTGAATCGTCCTTTGTTCCGTGGAACTCTGTCAGTCATCTGTGGTGACAGGTCCTTTTGGAGAAGAAAAAGAGACATGACAATCGCGAGGGTCATAAAGTGAAGACCAACAGTTTATTCCAAAGGGGCGGAGATGAATCGTTAAGAGACTGTGATGAACCCACAGGATATCAAATTGAGTTAAGATTGGGATAATGAACCTCTGTCGTAGTCTAGGGTGTTCCCTTCCCGAGTCAGGGTGTTCTGACCGGGGTGAAGTCGACGGTTTGTTTTCACGTCCGACAGGGGACACGAAGGCTCTCAGTCTGATACATAACCTCCAAAGGTGTTGGGGAAGGAACCGAAGTCATTTCACAATCTCGTCGAGTCCTCTTGAGTCCTCTTGTCCGATGAGTGCGGTAGTGACCAAATAATGGTTCCTTGTCCTGAGTCATTGTCACCCCCTTCCCTACGCATCCCAGTTCACATACCTCTCCCCGTACCATATATGTATGGGAGAGGTCCCGGTGGTGGAACGTCTTGGAGGTGCACAAGTGGTAGGGTCTTCGAGAGGACGAGGAAACCACTCGCAAAAGAAAAGAAAGAAAGAAAAACTTAGTAAATAAATAGAAACCGACACGACCCGGAAACAACGACACACCCGAAAGAGATCAACACCACTCGTCCCCGATGAGAAACAACGCGGCTCACTCGCGGAGGAACACCACCGAAGAGAAGGACGCCTCGCGGCCGAGACCCCACGGACCCGAAGGCGTCAACACCAGGCACCCGAATCGACGAGGCACGGTGCACCCTTGAAGGGTCTGGTCCCTAGTTTGGACCTAGAGGACGGACCCGTCCGTCTAAGAAATGGTGACTCGGTGGTCCCTTCGGGAGCACTCCCAAAAGATAATTCCGGAGTAACGTATCAGTGCTAACTGATTTAGTATCGGCAACCGCTGGTTAAGTTAAGAAGAGGGGAGGGACCTCCAACCTCCAGTCCTCCCCTCCTCTCCCCTATATTTACTTTCACGGTTGGAAAACCAGAGGACCAAGGAGACCGTGGGACGAGGGTAGGAGGCCCGAAAGATTTTCAGTAAGATAATCGTATTTGAACCCACACCAACTTTCCCTGAACAATTGTTGTCTTCTATGATCTTCGATTAACAATAGTGACTCCTGTAAGTTTCCCAAAATCCTTAAGACACGATCCTTCCCTATTTTCGATTTACACAAAGAAAAAAAAATTAAAAATAAAAATGAAATAAAATGAAATGTTATGACATAACCAAAACGGTATGTGACTGTACTTAGGTGGTGCCTACATGTACGCTAGGGTTTGTACTTGGGGGGAGGGATTTACACAAAGAATATTTAGTGTTACAGTAGTATGATATGAAATCTTTTTCTACGTCATTTTGAAGTCTCTAGTCTTAATAGTCTAGGTATGTCTTATGCTTTATTTATAAGGGTGCCGAAATTTTGTAAAAATAAGTAAATAAACCGGTGCACGTCGAACACCCTAAAATCAAGGGGTTTTCGCCTCCATCACTTTCACAATCAACGAGTCGACACAGGTTGAGAAAAGCTGGGGTACCTGGTATCGGGAGCTCCGAGGAGACAGACTCCCTAAAGGGTCCACTCTTATGACCTCACCCAACGGTAAAAGAGGAGGTCTCCTAGAAGGGTTGGGTCCCTAGTTTGGACCCAGGGGACGTAACGTCCATCTAAGAAATGGTAGACTTGGTAGTGGATGGAAATCAAGGAGTAGCTCCCTAGTTTGGACACGGGGACGTCGTCTTCGTGCTACATACAGAACCCGGAAATAGATTAAGTTCAACCGTCACCTTACCTCGTTCTTAGACCTCAAAGAGTGGGGTTTCGCGGTGTCGGTGACGAGTAGAACCACATGAGTTAAGAACGTCTCTTCATAATTCTCATCTTAAATTTCTTCGGATTGGGTCCGAACCACTGGGTCAGAAAGAAAACTGCCCGTCCTCACAAATGGAGACACTTTCATCGGTGCCCTTAGGACCTGACCCCATGTCGGAACTCTCGGGTGTCGGACTCTTCTCATTTAACAATTAACCACCTACCTAAACGAGACGGACACTAAGTCTTTCGGAAACGAGGTGAAGACCCACGGAGTCGTAAACGGACCTCGTTTAGTAATTAGTCGAGCTAGTGGAATTAATTTCGAGAGGTTATAAAGTAACCTCTAATTATAGATAAACGTTTCTTGACTTAAAAGTTGTCAATCCGCGTTACTCGAGGTTGAGACTCAGTGTCTGGGAGATTTAAAGTAGTCGTGGAGACCCCGTCTCGTTACGTCCCCTATTGAAACTTCCAGAGTACCCCGTGAAATGGATGCACCTTATTAATAAAGGTGAGAGGTGGTAGAGATGGTGAGTGGAAGATGATAAGAATGATAACAACGATACGTGGTCCGTGTCATGTTTGAAGAAAAAAACACGTAATAGAGCAAATTAGAAGGTTTGGTACGTTGTTCCATTCTGAATAATAGGGATAAAGAGTTTACTTTGTCAACTTTAAAGTTTTCCAATTTGTTACACAGGTCGTCGTCTCGACCACTTATAGTATCGACCTAAACTTATATCAAACTCAGTTACAGAAAACATTCCGGAGGGGTCTGTCGGGAAAACGAAAAAACGTAAAGAAAAGGTACCCCTACCAGAACTAGAGACAGAGGACATGTTACAGTGCTTGGAGTCCGGTATCAAGTAGTCCGTGAGATAGATAGTCTAGATCTGGGAATTTAGATAAAGAGTGAAGGTGACATATTAGTATTCCCTAAACTAAATCCAGTATGGACTTACCAGATCACCAAAAGGGATGAAAGAAGTTAAATTCAGACTTAAACCATTATTCCTCAAATACTAGACTCGGTGTCAGTCGAGGGCCAGAACAAAAACAACTGATATACCTCGAAGAGGTAGAAACCGACGTTTCTTATACTAGTTAGACTAAAACCACAGCTGGTAGGCCACTACAGGTACACATCTCAGAAGAGAACACAACAACCTTCTCCCACAAACGATACTGGTCACGTAAAAGAACCGTTTTGAGATAATCAGAAACGGGACGAAGTAAGGTGTAAGGTTCCGGTTTAAACGGACAATGAGGTCCACAAAGAACTGAAGGAGGAAAACGTAAGGTCAGGGGATATTACTTTTCCTGTAGAAAAAACCCACAATCAAAATTTTCTAGAACATCCAGAAGTATTTTGGCAAGTTGAAGTCAAAGAAGTCGTAATGACCAACCCCGTATCTGAACCTATTGACACTATAACTTACCAAACGGAACCTTTACTTGTCTCTCGTAAGACAGCAAAAGCTCTAACGTAGGTTCATGACGTAAAGCCTGAGAAAACAACTGATACTACCGATGAGGTAAAGAAGACTCCCTAAGGACGGACGTCATCATCTACATTGCCAGTAGACTCAATTTAAGTGGGTAAGGTCAGGTAAAATCAAGCGACTAAGGATCTTACAGCTGCAAGTGAGAACGGTAGAGAACAAACTGGTGAAGGTTAAACGGAACTAAGTACCTGGACTGTAAGGTCCAAGGATACGTTATAACGAGAAATGTCGTAGCCTGGAACGAAGATAGTGGTCAGTGTAGGTGTCGACCCATAACAAAAACGAAACCCAGGTAGGGAAGTAAGAAAGACCTCAATAAAGAGGTGACTAGAGGTCATCGTATAACCCGTGGATTACTGGACCCCTTAAAGAGAAAACCATAGGATAGTAAAACGGAAAAGTATGACAAGTACCCTAAGAGTTCCGTTCTTATGACTTCACCGAACGGTAAGGGAAGAGGTCACCTTGTGTAAGACAGTCCGGAGAGGTGGTACTGACGGAACCCAACGGGGCGTCCGTACCGAACCAAAGTAACTCAATCTGTTCCGACACCAGGATCACACTAATCTAACTGATCAAAAGACACTCATACCAAAGTCACACAAACGGGAGACACCACAACCTCTTCTGAGAACTCCCAGGGAACCTGACGTCCCCCTAGGTTCGTCAGGTAAGACTTCCTCTAGTTGGGACCCTAAAGAAACCTTCCTTACTACGATTTCGACTTTGAGGTCAGGAAACCGGTGGAGTACGCTTCTCAACTGAGTAACCTTTTCTGAGACTACGACCCTCTCTAATCCCCGTCCTCCTCTTCCCCTGCTGGGTCCTACTCTACCGACCTACTGTAGTGCTTAAGCTACCTGCACTCAGACTCACTTGAGGCCCTCTACCACTATCTGTCCCTCCGGACCGTACGACGCTAAGTATCCCAGCGTTTCTCAGCCGGTGCTGACTCACTGACTTGACTTGACTCAGTTACAGAAATTGGTTATACGCTTCTAAAGTAATACAAAGAGAGTACAAACCCTGGGGTACTGTAAGGGTTAGGAGCTGAACCATTTCCCTAATATAGACAATCTTACGAAAGACGTCGTTTATGAAATTAGTCCAGAGGTAGATTGAATTCAGTAGTCCTTTATACAACAGAGTGTGAGAGCCTGTTATCGGGTCTCCTCCACCCATAGTCTCTCCTTCCATCCATAGTAGTACCACCGAGACCATGGCACGGAGACTCTATTGAGACCGATCTAGAAAGAGATACACCCGAAGTAGGAGTCTACCCGAAGGGAGTACCACGATTACATCAACGTCGACGAGGTCCGAAAGGAAGACATAAGGTCTCCTCCTCTTCCTTGCTTGATAAGAAATCTCACTCCTTCCGACACTACACGTGTCAAAGACCACAGGAGAGTGGAGAAAAAATACCCGAGTCAACTGGAATTTCTATACTGGTAATAATACAGAGGTCGGACCCGGAGAGGAGAATGGGATCGCGACGGTACCGAGTGGTGGGTGCGGAAACATGAACAGAAAACCCCGGATTGTCCAATGGTTGATTTCGATTGATTCATCGACCGGACCCCACACGATACGATGTCACCCTCTTTGCCTAGACACTCGATGAGAAGATAGAATTGTACCTTTAAGATATAAAAATTGAACTTTACCTAGATACCCATCTGTGAACTATGACACCGTCACCCACTTAATGTAAGTCTTTTTCTAGGAATACTACAAACAGTAAGGTTTTTTACAAAGACCTACTGACTTTGTTTGAGTCATCCAAACATCATTCTTGTGACCTGATCTCAAGTTTTCTTATTTGTTTTAAGATGGACACTCCCTGAATCGGTCTCGGACCGTCCATCAACAACGACTTATTTGTCATAGGTGGTAACCGTGGTAATGGTGGTAGTAATGAAGGTGTGACCACACAAATAGTTACCAGAACCTGTTAAAGGAACTCAAAGTTAAAGACTTAGTTTCTCATCCTGACGAGAATGGATGTTTCACCTTTAACATGGTAGAAGAGCGAAGAACGGGGAACAACCAATAAAACACGGAGTGCACATTTTTCCGCCACCTACACGAGACAGTTGTCATTGTGTAAGAAGTTTACCCACCATCATCGACCCACAACGTGGTCACGGAGCGAAACTTCTTACTTAATTATAAAAGTCCTTTACAAGTAACTCGTAGGTGATAACGTCTCGGGTCACAATCTCCAGTCGCACCTCGAGCGTCAGATTGATCCCTGTTACCTACACTAGTCCCTACACGTTATTCACAACAATCTATACGGTCGGGTCGGGAAACACCTCGAGCCACCTCCCGTCGTTTCAGTCACTCACCCTGACTCTTTCCACAGGGCTCCGGTCCTGTGACCTCGGCTCAGACTCCCCCTCTCCCTCGATTGGTCCTCCTCCACCCGTCTCCGTCACCCTTGTCAGTCCCTCTGCTGCTGCTCGTAGTGTCTTGGCCTGGTACAAGGAGGACCGACCCCACACCGTGACCCGCGGGACCTCCCGTCCCTCTCCACCCACCACCGTCCGGGGTGTCCCGGAACATATGGTACGACTCGTGACCCCTGAATGGGTTGTCGTTCGGGAACCACCACCGTACCTTTGGGTGTCAGCTGCATCGACGAAACACCTTTTACCTAACTTCTCCCTCTCTGACCTCGGGACTCTGGTTCCTCTTCCGACACTCCATTAAGTCGGTTGTCAGTACTCCTTCCCCTTCTCTCTACCTCTATAAACCCAAACTAAAACCTTTAGTTTAGTTGTCCCGAACCGCTGGTTGACCTGTCACCCCACTGCCTCTCCCTGGGGTCCCACAGTAGTCCAGAGCCCAAACCCACTCACGGACCTCAGTCTCTCTGTCCTTTCCGTCCTCTTTCTTGGTTGAGATACTACGACTTGTGTATTGTCCCCAGACTACCTAGGTCTACGGTGAGTCCTTTTGGAGGGTTCCTACCGAAAGTACTTTTAGACCTAAACTCCGACTTCGTAGTGGCAACGAGTCTTAGAGACACGAGGAGAGACGCAGGAACCACTTCTGTCGAAACGTTTGTCCTGCGTCGTCTCCGAGTGTACCCACGGTTCACCTGCTCAGGTGTCTACGACTATTAACCATAAGACAGTTGACTCTGGCCGTCGTCCTCCCGGAAACACAAAACACCGTAAACGAGTCCCACTGAGTCTCGCTAAGCTTACAGAGAGACGACGAACGGCTACGTCGACGCACCATTACGTAAGGAAACAGAGCAGGTTTATAATTATTTATAAAACGTAGCTCGACGACCCTCTGAAAGACCTTCCAGATTCCCGAAACTCGTCCGAGGCCGACTCCCTCTGAACTAGAGACGGCCCCTTCTTCGACACAGAGACACGACGTGTGGTTCGGGGAGCCGCCTCCCAAAGTCTCGAGCCGACCACTTCACTCTCCGGAGAGTACCAAGAAGGTCTCCACCCCGTAGAGGGTTCTGCGGACCTACGACATGGTCCACACCCCTGGTCGCGGAGACTGAGGGCGGTCTCGACTCGGCCCTTTCTGGCTTGACAACTACGTACGTGGACTCCACCTCGACCCGTAGTAGGGACCCTCGAGGCAAACGAGGGTGGAGGGGTCCGGTGAGTGACGAAACCTAACACCTGTTGCCAGGACCTACCTCCCTACCTTTCGGTGCTTCTCCCACACAACCAGGTCCGTGGTCCGATCGACACTCGAAAACGAGTAGAAATTACAAGTTTTATCGGGGTACTCCCTCTGAAAGTAAGGTGAATCTCTGCTCCTAGACCTTTAGCTGTCTACGATTCTGGGACAGATCCGGAGGTATCACTCAGGCCTCGACACTAGAGGGCCGTCCCGAGAGACTATAATTTCGGATACGAGAAAAGAGTTAGTCTACGTGTCTACTCTCCTGTTCTAGGTGTCCGTTGATCTCGCAGTCACTCCCAAGGAACACATTTTACCTATGTCGTAGAGTTTCAAGGCGAGATAAGGGTCCCCTTTTATTCGTTCTAAGTTTGACGACTTGGTTACCTTTGGCACTTTCGATTCCCGTCTCAACCCGGGGTTTATTGGAGTTTCATGATTATTTTCCGGTCTAGATTGTTCTACTATATCGTGTTCACAATATGTAATCTAAGAACTTTCATGGTACCTGATCTGGTCGACTACGTAACATATCCGTGAAATGTGTATTTTAGAGTAAATTACTCGTGACGATGGGTTACTCCCCGAAGGGTCGACCAAGTCACCATTTCTTAGACGGACGGTTACGACCTCTGAGCCCAATCTAGGGACCCAACCCTTCTAGGAGACCACCTCCTTTACCGTTGGGTGAGGTCACAAGAACGGACCGTTTAGGGTACCTGTCTCCTCGGACCATCCGACGTTAGGTACCCCAGCGTTTTCGACCTGTACTGAATTACTGACTCGTACGTGTGTGTGTAGGTTACTTCGTCTGTGACAATATGGTAAGTATCAGTTTTTGGTTTTTTGTTGGGTCCACATCTCTCCCATTCATTAACTGATTCCAGTGTGATGATTCTTCTCGACTGAGTAAACTTTTCTGGGTCTACAACCCTTTCTAACTTCCGTCCTCCTCTTCCCCTGCTGTCTCCTACTCTACCAATTTACCGTAGTGGCTGATTTACCTGTACTAAAACCCATTTGAGACCCTCAACCACTACCTGTCCCTCCGGACCACACGACGCCAAGTACCCCAGTGTTTCTCAGTCTGTGTTGGCTCACTTTCTTGACTTGACTAAATTCATTTGCCACCTAGGTCAGACTGGGTCCTGGGTCCATCAGACTAGACTTTAGGGTAGGGGAACTGATGATGCTTGACAATGGAAGGGTAACGTCGGTCGAGTTTTGAACGAACCCATCTTGCCAATCTACCCGAGGGTAATGGTAGTCCCTCCTTTGTTCCTACGAGTTGCAACGATGACAATGAATTGTTGAATGTTTTATCTCCTTTATCTCGTTTCCTTATTTGTCTTAATTCCGACTCGAGTAGTGATGTCTACTATAATAACAGTGGATAATTTTCTTTTTGGGTTGTCTGAGTTGACTTTTTGGTAAATCCTATTATATTCTAATATCATACTCCCAGTATAAATTTTTACCGTCTTAACTAATAAAAAGACACAGTCGTTATTAGTAAACATCTAAAATGAAATTTTTAGGGTAAATTTTATCCTTATGTCTAGATTTTTAGAATCCCTATTTGAGTTGGTTCTCTTTGCGTCTTTGTTATATATTTGTCTCCTGTTTTCAAAATAAGTCTCTGTATTTTCGTACTTATTAAATTCTCCGTACGGTTGAATTCTCACCCTTCTGGGCTATTAATACCTACAGTCATTAAGGGTATTATTAACGACTCAACGTTAAGACAATTAAGATACAGTCATACAAAAAAATTAACTATATTATGAATACGTACCCTACTGTCATTAAAGGTTTAATTACCAAAGTATGTGGAGAAAATTTATATATATACATATATGTGTGTATATATACATAAAAGGGGAAACCGGTGTGACACATGGAACACCCTAGAATAAAGGGACTGGTCCCTAACTTGGGTCCGGGTACCGTCAGTTTCGCGACTCAGGATTGGTGGCTTGGTGGTCTCCTAAGGGATATAAAAATTATATCTAGAAAATTCACTCAATTATACACAAGAACTAATTTTTTAGTTTAACATGTCTTTCCAAATATTTGACAAAGAATGAAGTAGGAAGGGTGGTTGGGGGTGAGAAGACTCTACTTAGAATAATTATGCAAATCGATAAAGAAAACTTTCATTGAAGTATAAAATTTTATCTATGACTAGTTAAAACCTGTAAGTAATAACTGGAGGACTGTGTACTCCTGAATCGAGGAAAGGTGATAGAGAGGTAGAGAGAGGTTACCGGATTATATTAATATAGTAAGAAATACCAAAGATACCCAATACAACTAGTGAAAGCCTTTATACGAATGTGAAAAAAAGCCGACGTAGTGAGTCGCCACCCTAGAGTCAAGGGACTGGTACCTAACTTGGACCCGGTTAGTCGTAGCTTTCCCGATTGGTGATCTGGCGGTCCCTTGAGGGGTTTGACAAAGAACAATCCAGTCATTATCACAGAAGACGGAGGAATAAACCACTGGACTTCCACAACTGTAGGGATGTTTAGAGGATGGGACAAAGGTGAGGTAATAGACAAGAATTTACAGGTGTAGTAGTTCCACCTTCTACACATACAACATAAGAAAGTGGGACTCAGAAGAACGAACTGAGATCCATTTAAAAAAATTCACCCTTTAGTAATTTGTCTCTAACGTGACAACACTGATGTATTTGTGACAAGGAAAGTCTCTGTTGATCACACAACACTAATGCCGTGGAAAGAACTTGTCCGACGAAAATATAAAAGGATCTCAATTTTTCTAGAAAAGAAAACAAAAATTTAATGAACGGAAATCAGGTTTAAGACCCGCCATATGCTAGAGAATTTAGCGTGGAGGTCTGAGGTCGGAAGGTTGGAGACAACGACAGACTCGACGAACGGGTAGAGAGACTGAAGGGGAGTGGGAAAGACGAGACAAAACACCCCCGGTACAGGGGAGGGAATAAACCCCCCAATTGTAGAATCACTTAAGGATTCTTTCTTGTCTACCCTTCATTTACAAGAGTGAAAGTGTATTGGTTTTTTACTGAGAAGTAAGATTAAGGATTACCGAAATTGAGAGTAACTAATTAGTAACAGACTTAGTAAAGTAAATCCCGACGTTTAACCAATAAAAATTTACGAAAGTGAGGAAGATGCAGAAAATCGACCGTAAGAAGACATTTCTTCTAAAAAAATTTTGTTTAGTAGTAATCCACATTTGACGATGAGGACTTTTCGTCTCCCAACGAATTAAGAAGAGAAAATTGTTGAAAGTCTTATTCCTCAACCACTTTCTTAGTGTCCGGTCCAGAAAAAAAGTCGACAAAGCAAAAATTTACAGTCAACTTACGTAATATAAACACTTTCACTTTCACAATGAGTGAGTCAGTACAGGATGAGAAACACTGGGATACCTGACATCGAATGGTCCGAGGAGACAGGTACCCTAAGAGGTCCGTTCTTATGACCTCACCCATCGATAAGAGAAGAGGTCCCTGGGCGGACTGGGTCCCTCACTTGGGTACAGAGGACGTAACGTCCGTCTAAGAAATGGTAGTCTCGGTGGTCCTTTCGTTGTATTTCGTCTTTTTGTGGACCGATGGGAAGGTACACCGACTACGTCTGCGTTAGGTGACACTGCAGACCTAAGGAAGGACAGACTCTTACTCTTCCTGTACCTCTCAGGACGCGACTGTCTAAGTATAGGGTTCGGAGACGAAGTCCTGTCCATCTCTTTCCCTTGTCTAGAGTGGAGGACCCTTTCGAAGGGCGGGGAGGACACCGTAGAGTGTTTCTTATGGGACTTGTGGTCGAGCCGGGTGACAGTATACCCGTAAAATTTTAAAGTACGAGGTCTACAAAAATCGTATTAACGAGACGGGTCGTTTCGACACAGATGGAATCGTTTCCACAGGAGGGGCTTGAGGGGAGGGGAGGGGTCGGGACAGGAGTGTACCCCCGAACTTAATTTCCCCCTTTTTTATAGGGATTACTAAGAGGTCAAGATAAACCAATTAGACAACACAACGTCACTTATGGGGACCCAAACCTCGAAACGTCATTTTCCTCTTTTCCTCCTGTAAATTTGATAAAACCTTAGGAGAACAGAGAAGTTCGTTTCTAACATTAAAGACCAAGTTTCCTTGAGACCGTGTCTGTTAGACGGAATAAAACTAACAGGGTCCTCTTTTTTATATTGGTGGTAGGTTTCGCCGGAGGAAAGGACCACACACATATGTAAACGGATGGAGAGGAACCGACATCTAAAGCAAAGAGAGAGTTGTGTCGACACCCGGGAGACGACAAGGCCTGGGACCCGATCTGTGTTTCTCACACCGGTGTAGAGCCCCACCTGTCACTAAAGTATGAGAGGGGGCTCTGTGAAAGAAATCCGTTCCGTTTAACGAGTGTTTCCCAAAAGAGTAGTCCTTTTGCTGTCCCACGTCGAACCGTCTTCAGGACACACCGTCACAGGACGTGTCACACCCGTAGGTTGTCCGCCAGCTATTTGAGTGGGGGCAGAGGGTGTCACCGTTAGGAGGTTCAGAGACCTGGACGTCAAGACACGGAGGTAGACATTTTACCGCCCCTAGTTCCCGTCACGAAGGACCCTTTCGTCTACCCTTAAGGGATCTGAGTGTCCGTCCCTGAAGTCGACACGACGAGTACTTACCCTTCTTAGACCCCTTCTGAAGTGGGTCTCCGGATCGAGTCCCTTACTTCGGTGGCCTTATCGCCTCGAATAATGAGGGTACTAAGGGTGACCGAAACGGTAAAAAAGGAAAGTTTTACTTCGATGTAAACACGTAAAGGGGGATTATCATTTTCTTATACTTTTTAAGTTTGTGATGTCTCTTTCAGGAAGATAGGGTACCTCTCTTTATGATAATTATCGACCTATCTATCAGCATCTCTGGATTTTTGTACTTTTTATGTCTTTACATTGACTTCAAGATAATGTATATACATTAGAGACTAAGACAAGAGAGAACTTTGTATACATAAATACAGACACACTGGGACACAGTGGTCGGAGAAGGGTCCAGCCGGACATAAATGTACTTTAAGACAACAGACCTTAAGACCTGGGGGAAAAGGGAGGATCGACCAGATTCCTGGACTGCGGTGTGTGGAAGCCTGACGAACCCCGTAAGAACGGTTGAAGAGTAGGATTGTTCAAAAGGGTCCTTCCTCCCGACCTTACTCAGACAGAGACGCCAGCGTACAAAAGGAGAGGTACTCATGACTGGTGTCACTATATCCACAACAAACAAATGAACGATTCAGCACAGACTGAGAAACGTTGGGGGACCCGACATCGGGAGGTCCGAGGAGACAGGTGTCCTAAAAGGTCCGTTCTTACGACCTCACCCAACGGTATGGGGTTTAATCCTCCCGTGGGTATAGAACACAAAACTCGGAGGGTGATAGGTACTTTATGAAGGAGACGACAGGTGAGGGTCTCTTCCGTTCAGACGTTTCGAAATTTGGTCTAGGGACGAGAAGACGAGTCCGAAGCAAAAAAAAAAAAAAAGAAGGAGCAAAGTAAAAACTAACCTCATATTGTCTCTACGTCCCTTCACGTGTGTAGACTATAAATGTTTTTGTGTATTTACTATAACCTTGGTGGCCATATAGGTGACGGGTCCACCTCCGCGATCAGTATCGTCGGAGGACCCACGATAGAGGAGAACCGGAGAAAAGGGTGACCGATGTACCCTCTTAGAGAAGACCGACGGACACCCCGGTTGTCATGGTCCTTCGCGTATCGACCCCGTCCCATAAAGAATGTGGTCCCCAGTGAAGGAGTGGTGGGGCTGGGAGTGGGGACTGGAAGAGGTTTCTTCAGTGGTGGGAGCTTCTTGGTCGGTCGAAGAATCAAGAAGGGTAGAGGTAAAAGGACGTAGAGGTGAAGCCGGACCTGGGTCCAGGTGTGGGCTCGAGGGTCGTCGTGGTGGGGTGGGAGACTTCGGGGTCATATCAGGTCTTTCCCAATTTGAGTCCGCTCGTGGTCGAGGTGCGTCAATTAGGGCCTAAGAGTCGTGACTAGAGGCGCAGACAGTAAACGTAAAGAGAGAAAACACGCCGAAAAGAAGGAGGGGCAGACGCCGGGCCCGCGGGCGTAATCGTATGCCTCGGGCCGCGCCCGACGTCCCTGGGGCGACGCGCGGTCGGACACGCTAGACGTCCGCGGTAGTTAAAAAGTCGTGAAAAGAGTAAAGAGTAATGTCAGTCCGGGTACGCCGAGGGGTGAGTTGTGAGAGGAGCCGGCAGGACGGCCGCTCGACGAGCGGCCCCCGACAGTGCAGGGAAGGAACGTGCGGGAGCGAACAACCCCGAGGGCGGCATTAATTAGTGTCATAATTAGGACCGGTTCGAACAGAAGGACTTATTAACACAGTTGCGCGAGACCACAGACCCGGGTTGTCTTTACGCTGGTTGAAACTCGTGACCTGGCATAGGGACGCGGGTCCTGGCGGCGCTTCCGGACTTGAGGAACGAATGGGGAACCGCGTGCGTGTGTGCACGTGCGCGCGGCCGAACATCCCGTGAAGGTCCGTGTCCGAGACGGGACTCGCCCTCGGTGATCGCTCCTCGTCTTACCACCCCGGGTCCCCTTTGGCGCAAAGAAGAGTTTCATCCGGCATAACATCCTTTTTTACCCCGCGTTCTCCTACCAGTTCAGAGCCCAAAGAGACTCACGGATCTGTCAGCGGTTCCGTCCCAGGAACCGAAACCCGTCCTTTCGCAAGTTCTCGTTCACGATCGTTTCATTTTGTCCAAATAAATCTCTCTCTGTGACCGTCTCAGACCCAGGAGAGCCTTCCGTCCTCGCCGGGCCCTCTATGTGCGAGGTGTTCTGTCTCAAGCGTGACAGAGTTTCCACTCTTGTCCGGGACGCCACACCCCCACCAATTGAAAATCCCCGACCTATTAAAGTATCCGATTCCTTACCCTCCTTACAAGACCGACAGAACCTCTTCGTCTCCCCTAAGATTCTCAACCCGACCTCGGGTGAAAGCCCGGAAAATACCAACCGGAACCCAGACAGCACCGCGGGTCCCTACACGGTAAATCACATACGATTATATTATGTCACTCGTGTATTATTCCGAGTTTCAGAGGGTCTTCAGTTCAGAAGACGGCAGAACCCGGACCATCCAGGATTGACCAAAGACAACATAGACCAGAAATTACCAACACGGGACGGGGGAAGGAAGGACAGAGTCTTCGTACCGGTATGGTACCTCAATAGAAATCCATGGTTTCACCTACCAACAGTATCGCTACACACGTAATAATTCTCTCACAACAAGTAGGGTCGTCGATTAGAATATTACTTCGACGGAGTAATAGTCCAACTCCGTTTTACCCGAAAAGAGAGGAAAAACGACCCCACCCCCGCGACCCCCGGTCACCCCAGGGGTCCAAGTCGAGGTACGACCTAGTGCCTCAGGGTCGTACGTAGAAACAAACTAACGGGACAGGAAGACGGGACGAGAAGAGCCCATGTATACGCCCTACGGCCCTGATCCGTCCCGAGGACCTTGGAAACCGATCCCGAGGAGGGTAGTGGTCACGGACGATATCAAGCACTTCGTGAGTTCTTGTCGACTCTTGACACAACCGGGTCCGTGGACCTCGGACGCACTTAACTTTAAGGTCTGACCGGACGTTTGTTGACTAACGAGACGACAAGAAGACGTGGACAAAGAGAACGGCAGCGTCGGGGTCCTTTGGTTGGATTTCCTGGTCGATCACGAAAAACATAGCGGCGGTGGTAAATCACCCCTGAAGAAATGAAGGGTCACCAGTGACGTTAAAACATTTAAAAATCCTAAGTAATCTTCAGGTGGTAGAGGAGTTCAAACCCACGGACTACTGAAAAAGGAAATATTGGTCTACAGTCAATTAAAATTTAGTAAAACCTTAACAAACGGAAACGAAAGAAACAGAGACCAAACAAAAAAAAAACCATCTAACAATGTCTCCAGACAACCCAAACTCAAATCTAAAGTGCGATGAACACTTAGAGTCAAAGGGAAAAGAAAATATTAATACGACGAAAATTAAAACGAGTGGTGGATCCAATCCCCTAGTAAAAGATGTTTCCTTTTCCTCGTTCGCTTGTTTCTTTCGACGACGGTTCATGTGGTAGGTCACTCCACCAACAGTACCTAGATTCTCCCCTCGCGCCTTTCCTTCACCGAACGGGGAAGGAAATGAACCACAGGACAGTACCACTCGTCTCAACGACGAGAGGGTCCCTGTCGGGAGCCCTACGGGTCCACGGGAGTCGTGACGGACAGAGGTCAGGTGGTCAAGAAAGTCTCGGAAGTCGTCGGACGGGACGTCGGGACGCTCCGATCGTAAAACACCATCCAAAAAAGTCTCGCGTCAGGTGACTGAACTCCTAGTGGCCCCCAGACTAATCTTTGCGTCCAGGATCTCAAGGGACTGGTTGACCTTAACGGTAAAAGTTGTTCAAGGAACTCATTTATACTACGGGTATCTAACAAAAAATACTCGGAGACAAGTTAAATTGTTACGCAAAGGAAAAAGAAACGGAGGAAAATTTTCATTATCTCCCTCTACCACTTCGAGAAAGTTACTTTTCCTCTTTATTAGGACTCAACGGTCCGAGGGAGGAGTCCTTGAGGATTGTAAAAGTCAAAAATTTTTATGAAGAAAATTCTCTGTAAGAAATGTATAACAATATAGCAACAACAACAAATCATCTATTCAGCACAGGCTGAGAGACGCTGGAGTGTCTGACATGGGTGGTCCGAGGAGACAGGTACCCTAAAGGGTCCGCTTTTATGACCTCACCAATGGTACGGGAGGAAGTCCCCTAGTAGGGTTGGGTCCCTGACTTGGGTACAGGGGACGTAACTATCGTCCTAAGAAATGGTGACTAGGTCCTCCCTTCGTCACTTATGAATATATTTGACGAAATTTTAGGTATTATGTAACAAGACAGTGAACGAACGAAGGGGTACGTTACATAGAACCAATACTAAAACATAGTTGTATAACTCTAGAAGGAGTAATTTTTTTTACCACCATGTCATGTAAAACATACCCTGTAAAATACCCAAAACCACGACAAAGTTTTGGTCTCAATCTTTACCAAGAATCTCTCTCAAACTCGACTATGAATTTTCACCGTCGGTGTTCGGTGGATGACTCGGGGCGCGACCCCCCGTTCCAGTCCCGTGAACCCCTTCGCCGTCTCCCGACAAAGGAAGACTGGTCTCCTAAGAGGAAAGACTCTGTCAGTTTTTGCACCCGGAGAGTCACTAAGACACCCACAGTCTTCGGTAAAGATAGTCCTGGAGAAAAAGAGGACTCTCGACTACCGTACCAACAGAGGACCCAAACCTGTGTCTGGACCCGGTCGGTACGGGAGTGACCTGGACCTACTCCGCCGCGGAACCACCCACACGTCAGTCTACGGTGCCCTTGTCTTCCACAGAAAGGGTCGTGGCGCGGTGACACCCCCACCCCTGTTTTTTCGTCCTTGTCACCAAGAACCCGTTGACGGTCAGTGTCGTCAGTAACATGTCTTTCCGACTACTCTCCCTTTCGGTCACAGAGGGTTTAATATCAGTTTGGACTTGAGCCACACTCGTCTCCCCGACCCGTCGGGAAGAGTTTCACGTCTTTGGGACCACAGCCCTTTACTCCTTCGGTCAGGCCTTCCACCCCCGTGTCCTTTCTAGACCTCCTTTACTTCCTGAGAGGAGGTCAGTGAACCCCTTCTTTGTCACCCTAAAGTGTAATCCTGACGTAACATGATCCCTAATAAAAATTACACAGAGTATTTCCACCTTTTCTTTTCTTCACTTCTCTCACAATCAGTGAGTCAGCATAGACTAAGTAACACTGGGGTACGGGTGGTCCGAGGAGACAGGTACCTTAAGAGGTCTGTCTTTATGACCTCACCAAACGGTAAGGGAAGAGGTCCCCTAGAAGGACTGGGTCCCTAGCTTGAGCCCAGAGGACTCAACGTGCACCTAAGAAATGGTAGACTCGATGGACCCTTCGGGCATTTCCACTTTCCTACTATAATTTTGTTATCTTTACCTATAAACATAAAAATCAAGGGAGTAAAAATGGTGTCACCAGGGGGGAGAGGGGGGTTTGGAAGGTTCCTAAAATCCCCTGGTCGGACTTTATTAAGAAGGTCCCTGTCTTCACTGTTCGTCTTTCGTCTTACATCGGACGGTCAAAGAAGGACTGAAACCCGAGGTGTCTGGCCCCAGGAGCCCCCTACCTCCCCTGAACCCGTATCTGTTTTGCGACTCCCCTGTATCGTACTCCGTCCCCCTACAAACTCCCCTCTGCCGAAGAGGGACCCACCCCTATTTCCCTAGGTCTTCGTTTCACTACTTTCCCACCTGAGACCACCAGGATCTCTCTCCTTGGGGTCGAGACCAAAGAACCACATCGTAGTCCCTTCGTCGGCTTCGGTCAACTACTCTGGACTCTCCTCCGAAGACACAAGAAGGGACCCACCTCGGAACCCCTCCACCCTTACCGACATACCTCACAAAGTCTCCTAAGACATTGGGGGCACACCGGACCGTGTCTTAGTCTTTTCTCCCGGACTCCCTCGGTCTCTTGTCTTGTGACCCGTCGAGTCGGTGTCGAGGCACTGGACCACCGGCCCTACAACCCCACCCCTACAGGGACGACTGGGGAGTCCCCCGTTCACTGCCCGGGTAGTCAATTTGGCATGGGTAGGCAGACAGGAACGACACGGAAGTGGGACGTCTTTAGGGGTCCCTGGACCCGAATTTGGTACAATCACACAAAGAGACCTTTGTCTAGGGCTCTGTTCCTAAGCGGACACGCACGTGCGAGCCAGCGAAGTCAGCACAGACTGAGACACGCTGGGGTCCCTGACATCGGCGGTCCGAGGAGACAGGTACCCTAAGAGGTCCGTTCTCATGACCCCACCCAACGGTACGGGAGAAGATCCCCTAGAAGGGCTGGGTCCCTACCTTGAGTTCAGAGAACCCCGAGGACGCAATGTCCACCTAAGAAATGACGGACTCGGTAGTCCCTCACATTCATCAAATAAACCCTCCTCTAAGGTCCTTCATCTTCACTCCCCCACCTTCCTCACTCAGTCCCTTCCTCCTCTTCGGTTACCTTCCCCGTCACTACTCGTCCAATCGGGACGTCCTCGACCCCGAGTCAAAGAGACCCCTGGGACCCTACCAGCCCAGAGTTTCAACAGAAGGATTTACTGGACCTCCGGTCGCGCCGGG
>SJYO01054019.1:77090-217226 GCA_006410555.1 Capra ibex
AAACAAAAAAAAAAAAAAAACGTTTTTACCAAAATAAAGGACTGACGAAGGGTGAACATCATTCAGTCTCATCACCGTCGATCTAGGTCCCTCTACTCTTTAAAGTCATCCGAATCCCTGTGCTGACTCGCCGACTTGACTTGACTTGACTGACTCCTCGACCGTCAGTCGTATAACTAAACACAGAAAAAAGTGGATGAAAAGAAACAAACAAAGACAAATACATTGTCGTTTTTGTTTTTAGGATATAAAAATTCGGTCACAGGTGTAATACGGTATGTGTTTTGACACTCTCCCTATTTGAAATAAGAAAGATATTTGACTTCGGGGTCTCGTAATACGGGTAACATATCTATGTGACGTTAAATAAATAGGAGAGAGAATAACCACCTGTAATTTCGACAAGGGGACCTACCGTTTCTTAGACGGGTGCTACACCCTCTGGGTCCAAGTTAGGGACCCAGTCCTTCTAGGGAACCTCTTCCCTTACCGTCGGGTGAGGTCATAAGAACAGACCTCTTAGGACACCTGTCTCCACGGACCTCCCACCGTCAGTACTCCAGAGTTTCTCAGTTCGCGGTGACTCGTAGTGTGTGTGTTTCGACAAAGGTGAACCCTGAAAATATTTATTTCGACGATACTTATAAGACCGTGTCCAGAACACCTAAATACAAAAGTAAAGAGAACTCATTTACTTATGGTTCCCCACTCTAGCGATCAAGTACCTTCTCCGCTCACAAAGTCAAGGTGATCTTTCGGTTCGTCAGAAGGTGCCACTGAAAGGATCGAATGTGAGGAAACGGTACCACAGGCCCTCAAGGTCAAGGGTGAATAGGAGTGACTGTGACCACAGCAGGCGCAAACAAACATCGACAAGATCACTCAGATATCTGCAGAACGTAACACCAAGACTAAAAGGAAGGGAGCTGTTAGTCACTGAAACTTGTGAAAAAGTTATACACTACACCGGTAACCTTATAGAAGGAGTCGCGGGTTTCCTTGTTCGAAGACGACAAGTGTTGTTACCTGATTAAAGTTTGTGTAATACAATCAATTTCTTCGGTCTGTTTTTGCTCTTGAATAATATACTAAAACACAGGACATTGAACTGACTTAAGTTACTAATCAAGAATTAAAGAACCAGATCAGTCCCAAAAGAGATGTCTCGTAGTATCATAGACATTTGTCATAGACATGAAGAAGAAAAAGTTAAACCCACGGAACCTAATTATAAAGAAAAAGAACGGATTAATAACACCAACCCTGACTAGAGCCCACCGGAGTCGAACTTCGTCCCAAAGCCAAGGACCGGTCTCTAATTCCAACCCGGTGTCGTCTCTCGTGACTTAGGGTCGAAGATCTGGTAACCAGTCACCGTTCCGGGACCGGGAAACCGAAACGTCTTTTCTTAAGGGTGTTTCTGTCTTTCATCACTTTGCTTCACAAAGAATCTTAATTTTCGTATGTCATACACCTATCTGTTCCCACCTGAGTCTTCTCAACGTGGAAACACTATAATTTGTCAAATTGTGTTACAAAGAACACCCACAGGAAACCGGTTAGTAACACTAAATCGACCAATCCTTAGACATAAACCATATAAAACCCCAGGAGGTTATACACGTACGCATAGAAAGTCGGTTCAACCTAAGATCACTTCTCCGGATACCCTTCCAACTATAGTAAGGTGAAAACTGGAGGTTCCCAGAATAATCAGTCCTTCCAGAAGAACTGGAACCCTTACCCCTTATACACCAAAAAATAGAGAATAGACCCGTCCGAGTCGGAGAGGATAATAAGATATAAGAAGTAGAACCTCATACCCAGGTGTCCCTTGTCTGAGGTCGACAAGTGGGACCTCGGGCAGATAGAGGACAGAGTCCTGAAGATTATGATACAACTTACTCCTACCACTCACACCGTAGGGACAAAACGAAAACCGGACTCTCCTCTTCGAAAGTCGAAAAGGTGTACCTCTTACTAAAATCAATGATCAAACAGTACACACCGGAAGTAATACAACGTCATACAAAGGAGACATGACGAGATAACTCTCAAAAATTAGTGTTTACTTTCAACTTAAAACAGTTCACGCAAAACATGAAAAGACATAGATAACTCTACTAGTATACTAAAAATAGGAAAACAAGTACACCACATAGTGTGACTGAACGTCGTATACTTGGTAGGAACGCAGAGACCTTATGTAGGGGAACCATTACCACATACTATTCTTCCTTATGAAAAACATTAAAACATTTTTGAGTAGGAAATTCAGACGTTTCCGCAACACCACTTGTAGTACAGGACTTTTTGAAAAGTACTCGTTTCAGACGGACCCATGAACAAGTTTATCGTCAAATGCTAGCAAAACCGTCTCTCTGTAGAGAAGTATTTCTGTCTTCGGCTTGAACCTTTGTACAAAAACGAACGAGTAAGTAAGGACGAGAGGAGAAAATAGGCAGGTAGGTAGGCAGGGGGTATGTTGGTTATAAAAGACATATCAACCTGACTACCTGTGACACGAGACCCGACCGAAGACCTCTAGTTAACCACACAAAAAGGAAGATTGGACCCCTACGTCACCGTAAAAATAAACGTACGAGGACGGAGACTGAGAGGTCCTGAGACTTTGTAGAGACTGGGTCCCATACTTTTTATGGGAACGAAAGGACCGACTTCTCGTGTCGAGACGGAAACCTACATGTGTACTCGACTCCTTTCGAGACATTCCGTCACAAAAGAGTCGAAGTGTGATAGGCGAGGAGAGACAGGCACCAATTCCTCAGAACGACCGAAGCCGAGTGAACACAACGTCGGGACAGAAGAGAAACCGTGGTCTCTTACGGACCACCTAGCCCCCATTTTGTATCGTGGGGGGGGGGTTAAATCTGAACTAATCTCTTACTAGAACGTAAGACTTTATCTTTTTCTTCTTCTACCCCATTATTGGTTTCATTACTAGAGAAGGTAAACATATCGAGAATGGGTGAAGACTGATAAAAATTAAAAAGATAGTGCCTGGTTATCCTTTCATCCCCTATCTATAACGATAATAGCAAAAAAATAACACCATTTCTGGTATATTGTATTCATATAGGAGAAGTGTCTCAAAATTCATGTGTCACATTATAACAGTCGACACCTGTTTTACGACACATCTTAAAGAGATCTGGAAAAGTGAGATATGGTGACTCGCCGAGGCGTACGGGGAGAGGGGTGTCAGACAGTTCGTGTAAGATGAAACACAAAGATACTCAAACTGACGAAAGTCAAGTCAAGTCAACGAGTCAGCACAGACTGCGGAACGCTGGGGTACTTAGCGTCGTGCGGTCCGGAGGGACAGGTAGTGGTTGGGGACCTCAAGTGAGTCTGAGTGCAGGTAGTTCAGTCACTACGGTAGGTCGGTAGAGTAGGACCCAGCAGGGGAAGAGGAGGACGGGGGTTAGGGAGGGTCGTAGTCTCAGAAAAGGTTACTCAGTTGAGAAGCGTACTCCACCGGTTTCATGACCTCGAAGTCGAAATCGTAGTCAGGAAGGTTTCTTTAGGGTCCCGACTAGAGGAAGTCTTACCTGACCAACCTAGAGGAACGTCAGGTTCCCTGAGAGTTCTCAGAAGAGGTTGTGGTGTCAAGTTTTCGTAATTACGAAGTCGCGAGTCGGAAGAAGTGTCAGGTTGAGAGTGTAGGTATGTACTGGTGTCCTTTTTGGTATCGGAACTGATGTGCCTGGAATCAGCCGTTTCATTACAGAGACGAAAACTTATACGAGAGATCCAACCAGTATTGAAAAGAAGGTTCCTCATTCGCAGAAAATTAAAGTACCGACGTCTGGTAGACGTCACTAAGACCTCGGGTTCTTTTATTTCAGACTGTGACAAAGGTGACAAAGGGGTAGATAAAGGGTACTTCACTACCCTGGTCTACGGTACTAAAAGCAAAAGACTTACAACTCGAAATTCGGTTGAAAAAGTGAGAGGAGAAAGTGAAAGTAGTTCTCCGAAAAATCAAGGAGAAGTGAAAGACGGTATTCCCACCACAGTAGACGTATAGACTCCAATAACTATAAAGAGGGCCGTTAGAACTAAGGTCGAACACAAAGAAGGTCAGGTCGCAAAGAGTACTACATGAGACGCATATTCAATTTATGAGTCCCACTGTCATATGTCGGAACGCCTGAGGAAAAGGATAAACCTTGGTCAAACAACAAGGTACTGGTCAAGCTTGACAACGAAGGACTGGACGTATGTCTAAAGAGTCCTCCGTCCATTCCACCAGACCATAAGGGTAGAGAGAGTCTTAAAAGGTGTCAAATAACGCTAGGTGTGTCAGTTTCCGAAACCGTATCAGTTATTTCGTCTTTATCTACAAAAAGACCTTGAGAGAACGAAAAAGGTACTAGGTCACCTACAACCGTTAAACTAGAGACCAAGGAGACGGAAAAGATTTTGGTCGAACTTGTAGTCCTTCAAGTGCCAAGTACATAACGACTTCGGACCGATCCTCTTAAAACTCGTAATGAAAGGATCGTACACTCTACTCATGTTAACACGCCATCAAACTCGTAAGAAACCGTAACGGAAAGAAACCTTAACCTTACTTTTGACTGGGAAAGGTCAGGACACCGATGACGACTCAAAAGGTTTAAACGATCGTATAACTCACGTCGTGAAAATGTCGTAGTAGAAAGACCTAAACTTTATCGAGTTGACCTTAAGGTAGTGGAGGTGATCGAAACAAGCATCACTACGAAAGATTCCGGGTGAACTGAAGTGTAAGGTCCCACAGACCGAGATCTACTCACTGGTGTGGTAGTACTAATAGACCCAGCACTTCTAGAAAAAACATGTCAAGAAGACACATGAGAACGGTAGAGAAGAATTATAGAAGACGAAAACAATCCAGGTATGGTAAAGACAGGAAATAGCTCGAGTAGAAACGTACTTTACAAGGGAACCATAGAGATTAAAAGAACTTCTCTAGAGATCAGAAAGGGTAAGACAACAAAAGGAGATAAAGAAACGTAACTAGTGACTTCTTCCGAAAGAATAGAGAAGAACGATAAGAAACCTTGAGACGTAAGTCTATGAATATAGAAAGGAAAAGAGGAAACGAAAAGCGGAGAGAAGAAAAGTGTCGATAAACATTCCGGAGGGGTCTGTCGGTAAAACGAAAAAACGTAAAGAAAAGGTACCCCTATCAGAACTAGGGACAAAGAACATGTCACGGTGCTTGGAGGTAGGTATCAAGTAGTCCGTGAGACAGATAGTCTATATCAGGGAATTTAGATAAAGAGTGAAGGTGACACATTAGTATTCCCTAAACTAAATCCAGTATGGACTTACCAGATCGCCAAAAGGGATGAAAGAAGTTAAATTCAGACTTAAACCATTATTCCTCAAGTACTAGACTCGGTGTCAGTCAAGGACCAGAACAAAAACGACTGACATATCTCGAAGAGGTAGAAACCGACGTTTCTTATACTAGTTAGACTAAAGCCACAGCTTGTAGGCCACTACAGGTACACATCTCAGAAGAGAACACAACAACCTTCTCCCACAAACGATACTGGTCACGTAAAAGAACTGTTTTGAGATAATCAGAGACGGGACGAAGTAAGGCGTAAGGTTCCGGTTTAAACGGACAATGAGGTCCACAAAGAACTGAAGGAGGAAAACGTAAGGTCAGGGGGTATTACTTTTCCTGTAGAAAAAACCCACAATCAAGATTTCCCAGAAGATCCAGAAGTATCTTGGCAAGTTGAAGTCGAAGAAGTCGCAACGACCAACCCCGTATCTGAACCTATTGACACTATAACTTACCAAACGGAACCTTTACTTGTCTCTAGTAAGACAGCAAAAGCTCTAACGTAGGTTCATGACGTAAAGCCTGAGAAAACAACTGATACTATCGATGAGGTAAAGAAGACTCCCTAAGGACGGACGTCATCATCTATATTACCAGTAGACTCAATTTAAGTGGGTAAGGTCAGGTAAAATCAAACGACTAAGGATCTTACAGCTGCAAGTGAGAACGGTAGAGAACAAACTGGTGAAGGTGAAACGGAACTAAGTACCTGGACTGTAAGGTCCAAGGATACGTTGTAACGAGAAATGTCGTAGCCTGGAACGAAGATAGTGGTCAGTGTAGGTGTTGACCCACAACAAAAACGAAACCCAGGTAGGGAAGTAAGAAAGACCTCAATAAAGAGGTGACTAGAGGTCATCGCACAACCGTGGATGACTGGACCCCTCATAGGATAGTAAAACGGAAAAGTATGACAAGTACCCCAAGAGTTCCGTCCTTATGACTTCACCAAACGGTAAGGGAAGAGGTCACCTGGTATAAGACAGTCTGGAGACGTGGTACTGGGCGGGTAGAACCCAACGGGACACCTGTACCGAATCAAAGTGACTCAATCTGTTCCGACACCAGGATCACACTAATCTAACTAATCAAAAGACACTCATACCAAAGTCACACAGACGGGAGACTACGGGAGAACGTTGTGGATGGTAGAATGAACCCTAAGAGAATGGAACCCGCACCCCATAGAGAAGTGCTAATCTATGGAGGATATTATCCTAAACACGTAGACAGGAAGCCACTGACCTAACTAAAAACGCCAACTTATTAAAAGGTGAGACACGTAAGATGACGACCCGGCAAATCCATCAAGGGTAGCAAACCAACAACACTTATCCCGACGTTATTTGTATCCTCAGGTCTATAGAAAAACTCTAGGACTAAAGTCAAGAGAACCTATTTATGTGTCTTCTCCCTAACGACCTAATATACACCATCAAGATTCAAAAAACTCCTTGAAGACATTATCCCCACCTCACCCGTGTCCGGGTAATTGTGGACCGACCATGGTGAAGTGGTCGTCAGTCGTAACGACACTGGGTAAACGAGTCGGACTCCTCGGACTCCAGACGACCCACGACCCGCGGACCGACGGAGTCACTACTACCGGTCTACCCCAGACCCCCGGACCGAGACTCCCGCAGAACCCGACTCTAAACGGAGGAGTCGACCCGACCCGTGACCGCCCTCCTGGGTCGGACCCCCGACCTGGTCGTGAAGACCCGTCCCACTGGCCGGACACACCCCTGGGGAGGAGATTCGGTTCCGGACCCGGACCCTCCCACTTTCAACTCAGAACCCTGGAACTTGGTCACTTTACTCTCCATTACTACAGTAAAACGAAGGTCTAAACAATTCACAATTTTCAGCGTTCCTCCTTACCTCTGTTTTAAGTAACGGAGGCAAACGGAATAAACATATGAGGAGTTCCGGTACTGGAAATTCTTATAATGTTGCAATCTATTTTTCAACTTCTTGTCTCTTATTGTAAACAAAAATACCTTCGACTTCTAATGTCCTTGTAACACTTGTTTTCCAAGGTGTGATTCTTCAAACACTGTTGATTGGTACAGGGAGGGAGTGGATATCTTCCCGAAACGACTTTCGGAAGTCTCAAGTCTCCAAAATTCCGTACTCGGTGGGTAGAGGAACGTACCGGGGTGTCGTTTGGAAAGAGACGAAGTTTGCCGCTGTAAAGTGATAACAAACCAGAGGCACGCGAAGCCTGTACATCTGAACGTAAGTCAGTGTGAAGTTACAACAAAAGGTATCACCAACGTGGTAAATCCTTTCCCTTTTCACTTTTTCCGCGAGTCAGTACAGGTTGAGAAACCCTGGGGTACCTGATATGTCAGGTACCTTAAGAGGTCCGGTCTTATGACCTCACCCATCGGTAAGGGAAGAGGTCCCCTAGAAGGGTTGGGTCCCTAACTTGGGTCCAGAGGGTGTAACGTCCGTCTAAGAAATGGTCGACTCGGTGGTCCCTTTGGGTCTCCATCTATAAGAATTAGACAGAGGATTTACCAAATGAGGATTACGTGTGTCCTTTAGAGTTAAGTAACTGGTCCATCTATGTTGAAGGAACGATTGAAGACTGTAAATACCTCGGAGTTGTCTACCTCAATCGGTTCGTCAGGGTCTCAAGAGATCCCTACCCCTGTAAGGGTACTTGAGAATCGTAGGAACAAGTGGTCGTGAAGGTTGGTCGAGAAGACCCTCGACCTTTAAATCCCTCTACCATCCGTCAGTCACCGGGAGAGTGGTTGTCCTCCCTCTCCTCCTTTTTTTCCGGGTCTCTCTATCTCACTGAGTTAATTAAGAGGACCGACCCGGTTCTTATCTACCGTCCCGGTTATTATCTTAAAAATGCACTAGTCTACAGTTCTCTAAACAGAGTATCGTTGACTGGAGAACAACGGCACACCCTAAGAATAAAGTTTTATTTCTAAAGTCAGTAAAGGATAATTAGAAAAATAATAAATAGTACATCGTTACCTCAAAGGTCTTTACTCTACTATAGTACACTCAGTTTCTCCTGGTCCGAACTTCTCTTCACCTTTTTACTAGGGACCAAACGACATACTAAAATTATGGTCTAACTGTACTTCGTCCACAAAAGTTTCTTCCCGGTACCGATATCCACCTTTCACCCTCACACCCCCCGATCACTCCTGGAGGACGGTGAGTCTGACTCTCTCGTTAACCTCTGGACCCACCCGATCTCGACTGCTCTCCGTTGTATTTTGACCCACCACGAACCTACATTTTTCGGCCAACTTCTGAAGGGACCACCAGGTCGCCAATCCTTAGACGGACGGTTACGTCCCCTGTACCCAAACTAGGGACCAGATCCTTCTAGGGAACACCGTACCTCGTCGACTCGGACACACGACGTCAATGACTCGGACATGCGAGATCTCGGGCACGAGACTCGTTCTCCTCGGTCCTGTAACTCTTTGGGTGTGTCACGTCGACCCCTCATCGGAGGGAAGTGGCAGTGACCTCTTTCGGGTGCACATCGTTGTTTCTGGGTCGTGTCGGTTTTTTTTTTTTTTTTGGTAAATATATATTTTTTAGTCCGACTACAAGTAATATCGTCCTTTCCTGGGAACTTACCCTGTCACTCCCTCTGACCTTTGAACCGAACCTTATTTCCGAACTGAACCTTCCACTTAACTGTCCGTAGACAGATCTTATTTTTGTCTGTCTCTCTCCTGTAAACTTTCTGAGGATTCAGAATTCCGTCTCTCTTTGCGAGATACGACTTCCTAGATTGTGTCACGAACGACACATCATCCGGAAGTTGTATATAACCGAGGAAGTTGTAGTTTTCTACAACGTATCATTTTTAGTTTACTTAGGTCTATTGGAGTCCCGTTAAGATCCGCTTGTAGACACATCATTCATCTTCCTAGAAACGTTATTCCTACGATTACCGGAGAAGTAATATTTTTAGCACCAGTGGGAACATTTTCGTCCCCACGTTTCTGGGTCTCAAGGAAAGGTTAGGACTTCCTGTCAGTACAACTTACCTCTGTTCGGTAGAATCGACTCCGACAAGAGTCAGTCAGCCAAGGGTCGACTGGACCGTCGACAGACGTCTCCGGACTTACTCCACTCTGATCTTCTTGGTAGTAGACTCTGGTCAAGTTTAGCAATTTCTGAGTACCCGGAAAATTCAACAATGTAAAAACTACTAAGCAATGTATCGTTTTTGGTCTATTTTAGACATCTGACATGTTTCGGTCCTCATTTGTGACGACCTTTTATACGTGAAACCCACTAACACTGAACAACGACATCCAAGTGGTCAACGTTACTGGTATAGTGAAACCATCTGCTACAATTATTACCCTCTCAGAGACGTACGTATCCCCGTCCCTCATATACCTTTTAACGACATGGAAGGAGAGCCAAAACCACATTTACATATTGGCGAGATTTTCTTTCTAGAAAATAAAAAAATTTAATTGTCGATATTTCTCAACTAATCCCTCTACTGGTTATCTTAGAGGTCTTAGATCACACCGACGGTACCTCCGAGGCATACTGGGAAACACCGGCTCCCTTACGAAACACGAGACATTTGGGAGAGTAAAAGGAGGACCGGTATGCCCTCATGATTCAGAGGGTCCGAGGAAGGTTTACATTACACTCACCTTCACTACTCAGAGCAAAGACGTGACCTCAGTGACTTCCAAGTCACATGAAAGGAGTCTCAGAAAGAAATGAAGTAAACGGTCGACCTACTTTGGTGTCACTGTAGTTTCTGGTACTCTACCTCAGTCTGACGAAACTTGTCCTACGGAGTCGCCATAGGTTGAAACTACATTCAGTAAAATACAAAAAACTTCGATGATTCTAAACCTTAACAAACAATGTCGTCGACCGTAACAAATGGGACTGATTATGGACCAGTCTCTGTTCCGTGTCAATTACGAAATCACGAGACTGCTTTAAATAAAAGTTCTCTAATTAATATAATAGGTAACATTTATGATGTTATATTTAAGTTTAATCCATGATGTAGGTGTACGAAGTTTTAACTTTTCTATATTATTCCAAACCTTACTTTTTTTTAGAAAAACAGATAAGAGATCGGTAACTTACAAGAAAGTTCCGTCACAATCTATCAAGAATACAAAGGAAGTCTTGATAAAACACGCACCCGTTTATTCACTTATATATATAAGGTTTACAGATCATGTACGTATATATGTATACATAAAACGTTTATCATCGTATAAAACGTAGAACATCAAAGGAATGAAATTTTTTACATTGTGTTAAAACCTCTTGAACGGAATATCATGTGTTCGTCGAAGAAAAAAGGGGTTGTAACTACCTGTATAATATTAATTAAATTCAACTAATGGTAAAACAGTTTACGACGTTACTGGGGCAGGAATATGTATACGGTAACGAGTGTCTTCACACTTAAATGGAATTTCTTTTTACTTAACCTTACTTTATCGTAATACGTAAACATAATAACGTCCTCCAAAGGTTTAAAGGGAGTGTCTCTAAAATATCAAATACCGAGATAGTCGTTATATACTTTACGGATAAAAAGATGTAGCAAAGGTTATGTCATACTATTAGTTACAAAACTAGAAACTACTCGACTATTGAAAAGATAACACTCATGTAAGACTTAGAAAAGTACACAAATTCTCAATAACTAAAATAAAACCACTTGACAGAGACAGTAAAGACGTAAAAGTATACGATAACCCAGTAACCACAAAAAGGTAATGAAACTCAACAACCTTATCTAATGTAAGTACAACTCTTCTTCTCCCTTAGACAGAAATGACGGGAGTTGACTCGTATATTGAGTCTCGTGAGTTTGTCCTTTCATTGGTAACTGTTAGGTAGACCAGTGTTCCTCTTGTTTCCTTTGATAGAAACAAGTTCCAGTATGGGTATCTTGGATGGTATTCCCGACCGTGTGTTCTTCACGAATTATTTATAAATGACTTAAAGATTAATTGTTTACTTACTAACGGTTTACGACCTCGAACAAAATAAAAAGACTGTGACTTAAGGAAGGTCTTGAACCAAAGACGAAGACGTCTACCAAGGTACCGTCCCAGAACCCACACATTTTATCCGTAATTCATAAGAAGACAATGTAGTCGACCTCCTCTTACGGTCCCCTACGAATACCTTCTCGGTTTCTGGGAGGGGTGTTAGGGTCCCGAAACCCTAAGGTACATCTCCATTTACTACTACACGTACCACAGGTTCTACGTTGGAGAGTTAAGGGTGAACTAAGAAGTATAATGACATCGTCTCGCCTCACTTTGTCCTCCATGTCCCTTTGAAATAGGGGGTTCGGACAAGACACTTACGGTCACGGAAAAAAGAGAAGGGGTTACAGTTTTAGTGAAGAATCCTTTCCAAAACGACAACCATTGGAACCAAACCCAAAGAGGTCGTCGACTGAGACTCTATTCCTAAGTATATATTCGATAAATAAACCTTTCACTCTACCCGTTCTCCCTTTCACTCAGTTTCTTTCCCTCCTTCGGTTGCAGCTCACACGGTGTGACGTCGATGACGACACCCTTTGCCCGAGAAGTTCTTCGGTGTCATCTGTGTAGAGTCTCGAATAGGATGGGTGCCCCACTCTTTCGGTTCCACAGGTATTGTATTGAGGTCGGTCAGTAGAGAAAACTGGATGACACCTCAAACGTTTCATCCCCGTTTTGGTCCCGTTCCTTCCAGGAGATCGTTTCTCTACGGTCGGAACCGTTACCTCTCTGTCCGGTCACCCACTAGGTCCAAAACCCCACTCCCGTGACTATAGATGAGGTTGGTAAAGATGACATCGGAACACAGGTTAGCCTGGGTGGGGTAAGGAGGTTGAGTATAAGGAGGGTTGTCGGTCTCACTGGAAACATTTTACCTTTAGACTAGGTAAGCGAAAAGATATGCATTCTATTTCGTGGTTGGAGAATCGTTCCGAGTGTTCGAGGCCCCACGAGGTCGAGAGGTCCGACCACCGAGTGTTCACGGAGGATCCGGACGTCCAAAGTTTGGGCTACGAGGACACCGGGGGTAAGTGGAGAAGTGACGGGAATCGACGGACTGTAACAAAGGACAACGCGACCGGACAGACCATGAGTAGGCAGTTGCACACTAAGAGACTGGTGAAGCAGACCAGAGACCCAGTGAGGTCGACGACACTCGTGGTGATCCCGGTCCTTCCGGGTACACCGAAGAGATACGTGTCGGGGCTGTCGACCACACGATGACCGGGAGTTCACGAAGGACATCTTACCTGTGTGCCTAAATGTACTACCTTTCTTTTCGTAGTCCTCCTCCATTCTCTTCTAAAACTCCCTTTCCCTTCTTTATCCATAAACGATTCGTAGATGAGAATGGTTTGGTATGAACTCAGACGAACGATTGTACGCGATTTCGGTTAGATGCCTATGACTCAACGTCACTTCCTTTCACGTTGCAAATAACGTCCCACGGTTCGTTCCTCAGGTCCGTCGATCACAAGTTTTCTGGTTTGAGGGACTTCCGAAAGTCCCTTTCCTAAAATAATAATAAAAAATGAAATAAAATGAAATGTTATGATATAACCAAAACGGTATGTAGTTGTACTTAGTCGGTGCCCACATGTACACAAGGGTTAGGACTTGGGGCGAGGGTGGAGGGAGGGGTATGGTAGAGACACCCAGTAGGGTCACGTGGTCGGGGTTCGTAGGACATAGGACATAGTTTGGATCTGACCGTTAAACAAAGAATATACTATAATATGTACAAAGTTACGGTAAGAGGGTTTAGTAGGGTGGGAGAGGAAGAGGGTGTCTCAGGTTTTCTGACAAGATATATAGACACAGAGAAAACGACAGAACGTATGTCCCAATAGTAATGGTAGAAAGATTTAAGGTATATATACACAATCATATGACATAACCACAAAAAGAAAGACCGAATGAAGTGAGACATATTAGCCGAGGTCAAAGTAGGTGGAGTAATCTTGACTAAGTTTACATAAGAAAAATTACCGACTCATTATGAGGTAACACATATACATGGTGTCGAAAGAATAGGTAAGTAGACGACTACCTGTGGATCCAACGAAGGTACAGGACCGATAATATTTATCACGACACTACTTGTAACCCCATGTGTACAGAGAAAGTTAAGACCAAAGGAGCCACACATACGGGTCGTCACCCTAACGACCCAGTATTCCATCAACTTAAAGGTCAAAAAATTCCTCCACGGTGCGACAAGAGGTATCACCGACATGATCAAACGTAAGGGTGGTTGTTACATTCTCCCAACGGAAAAGAGGTGTGGGAGAGGTCGTAAATAACGAACATCTGAAAACCTAGTGTCGGTAAGACTGACCACACTTTACCATGGAGTAACACCAAAACTAAACGTAAAAAGACTATTACTCACTACAACTCGTAGAAAAGTACACAAACAATCGGTAGACATACAGAAGAAACCTCTTTACAGATAAATTAAGAAACCGGGTAAATCCCTTTCACAAAATTTCTGTCCCGCTCCCTCCTCCCAACGTCCCACACATTAGTCGAGTACCTACAAGAAGACTAACCAACCAACATTCCATTAACCCTCAGTGGGTAGTAATTGGAAGACCAAGGTTGGTCAGCCCTAGACACACACACACCCGTCGTATGTCAGTGAAGAAGGTGGGCCACCCCCAAAGTTACAGACGTTTTGCCGATTTTCCTGTACCGACTCTTATAATAGACATCAGGAACTCCTCCTGGATTTCCAGGAACGGAAATAAGTCACCGAGTCAAGTCAAGTCGAGTCGAGTCAAGTCAAGTCAAGTCGAGTCAGCGAGTCAGCACAGGCTGAGAAACACTGGGACACTTAGCGTCGTGAGGTCCGGAGGGACAGGTAGTGGTTGAGGGCCTCAAGTGAGTTTGAGTATAGGTAGCTCAGGCACTACAGTAGGTCGGTAGAGTAGGAGACAGCAGGGGAAGAGGAGGACGGGGGTTAGGGAGGGTCGTAGTCCCAGAAAAGGTCACTCAGTTGAGAAGGGTACTCCACAGGTTTCATGACTTCAAAGTCGAAATCGTAGTCAGGAAGGTTACTTGTGGGTCCCGACTAGAGGAAGTCTTACCTGACCAACCTATAGGAATGTCAGGTTCCCTGAGAGTTCTCAGAAGAGGTTGTGGTGTCAAGTTTTCGTAGTTAAGAAGCCGCGAGCCGAAAGAAGTGTCAGGTTGAGAGTGTAGGTATGTACTGATGACCTTTTGGTATCGGAACTGATCTCCCTGGAATCAGCCGTTTCATTACAGAGACGAAAAGTTATACGATAGATCCAACCAGTATTGAAGGGAAGGTTCCTCATTCGCAGAAAATTAAAGTACCGACGTCAGTGGTAGACGTCACTAAAACTTCGGGTTTCATTAGTTCAGACTGTGACAAAGGGGTAGATAAAGGATACTTCACTACCCTGGTCTACGGTACTAAAATCAAAAGAATCAAAAGACTTACAACTCGAAATTCGGTTGAAAAAGTGAAAGGAGAAAGTGAAAGTAGTTCTCGGAGAAATCAAGGAGAAGTGAAAGACGGTATTCCCACCACAGTAGACGTATAGACTCCAATAACTATAAAGAGGGCCGTTAGAACTAAGGTCGAATACGAAATAGGTCAGGTCGTAAAGAGGACTACATGAGACGTATCTTCAATTTATTCGTCCCACTGTTATATGTCGGAACTACATAAGGTAAAAGGATAAACCTTGGTCAGGTCAAATTACCGATTTCATAATAAAACAGAACGAATTGACAAAAGGAACGTAACACGTAACAGAGTGAAGACTAATTTAAATGAGAAACCTTGAGTTCCTTCCGGATCCTCCAATTTCAAAAGACATCTGTTCTCCGTCCACCTCCTGTGTACCTCACTTAGACATGACCCTTTCTGGATTTCCCTTGTTTATCCACAGACAATCTTCCGTTACCGTGGGGTGAGGTCATGAGATCGGACCTTCTAGGGTACCTACCTCCTCGGACCACCCGACGTCAGGTACCCCAGTGATTCTTATCCTGTGCTGACTCGCTGAAGGGAAAGTGAAAAGTGAAAGTACGTAACCTCTTCCTTTACCGTTGGGTGAGTCACAAGAACGGACCTCTTAGGAGCCCTGCCCCCTCGGACCACCCGAAGGCAGATACCCCAGCGTGTCTCAACCTATGCTGACTTCGCTGAATCGTCGTTGTCGTCGTCCCTCTTCCGTTACCGTGGGGTGAGGTCATGAAAACGGACCTTTTAGGGTACCTACCTCCTCGGACCATCCGACGTCAGGTACCCCAGAGATTCTCAGTCTGTACTGACTCGCTGAAGCGAAATCCGTTGAGGTCCCTTGTCCCTCGAAACAGTAGTAATAAAACAAACTAGGAGTACCACTAGGAGAATCCTAAGTGGAATCTTTTCGGTCTGTCCAATCTGTTTCTCCTCAATTTACTGCGAAGGTCTCAGTATGTCTACTACTCGCAACACCGGTAAACGTCTACAACTGGAGTAAGTACACTTTTGGGTACTAGAAAAAGTTCTGTGGTCAAACGAACACTAACAGGTGAGAGAAACATACGGCAGTCCAGTCAGGTCATCCACCCTTGGAAATGAAGAAAGTCAGTCCTACGCGTAGGGGAGAAACCCCGTCACTATGGTGTGCTTCTATTCCCGTCTTCTTCGTGACCTTCCGAACGGCACTGGACTGGGGGAAAGGAACGGAGAAGGGACCTCAACGGATGTTACGGGTCTCGGAGAGTATCAAGGTTTGTAGTCGTAAAGACAATAGTGTGTAATAGTCGTAGTCCAGAGTGACTCTGTCTCACGAATAACCTTAAAAGGTCCTCGGACGAATAGTTCGAAGGGTGTGATCTCTCCAGGACCGAGAGACCTTTGTTTGGGGAAAGGTAGTCGGACTCTACCTTAATTGGAGGGCATCCTAGGACACGTCGGAACTTCTTGGTCAGTGTCAACCAAGGTGCAACTCAAAGGAACCCGAAATAAAAGAAAAAGGAGGTTCAGAACACCGACAACGTAATCCGTGGTCAAGGTGTTCAACGAATCTTTGACGAAACACAGTCGTCCGAGTAGGTCCAGGGACACACGTCCGTCGTACTATTCGTGGTACTAAACAAGAAATTTATGTCTGCATATTAATTCTTTTTGTAAGACTACCGAAGTTTCAGACCGACCGTCACTTGTCGGTCACTCTGCCCGGAGGTCCACCTTGTCTTGACCCCTAAAGTTACTCTGTGGGTAAGTGAGGACAGGGACATTTGAATCCCACTCACGGTTAAAATCCTCTGAGTGAAAAAAAAGAGTCGAGCCAAGAAGAGACCGAGACGGGTGAGGAAGTCTTGATTTCTACAATGAAATCCCCGTCTTTGAAGTTGAGGTCCAGAATGATAAGATTTGCACCGTTTTCTACTTTTTTCTTGTACGTTTACCGGCACCTGAAGACGACACGAACAGCCAGGACGGAGGTAAAGGGGAAGAAGACGATTGTGGTGAAACTAAAACGTAACTATGGTGGTGAGGGGACGAGTTCCACTGTTCCGAACACTCCGACTAAGGTGGGTCGACGGTCCCCGTCTGTGTCCTGAGTCCGAACCGGACCCCCCTATCAAGTCCTGGTGCTTTCCTGGGACCCTCGTAGTCAGGGCCCTGAGCCTACTTTTAGACCGTTCCACGTAAAAGAAGGGCGACTTTAGTGTTCGGACGATCCCATCTGTGCGTCAAGAGAACCGCCAGGAACACCAGGAGTACACCCCTTCTGGGTGACCCTTACGTCGGTTTTATCTCTCCTACTACGATTCGCTACCTCCAGTGCAACAACCTCGAGGACCTAGGTCGGAAAAGTTACCTCACTGAGACAAAGAAGAGAGGAGGAGACAAAAACGAAATGGGTGAAACTGAACCCGAAAACAGTAGCCGTCGGTTTTATCAGGACCTTTCGTTGACACGGTCAAGGAAGGAGGAAGGTGGTTTCTAGACGAAGGGTGGAAGAGTTGTCTCGGTCCTGTCTCCTGAAACGGAATACCCCTCAGGGTGATTCCAGGACTATGGCTATCCACGGTATTAAAGAAGAGGTACACCTGTCACCCACTTCCCCTGAACCGACACACGAGCCCTCGGACCTGGTCCCCTTTCTTCGGAACTTTGACAGAAACTTCAGTCATCTTTACACACAATTATTATGTACGGTCCTACACCACCGACGTCTCTCTGGAGTCTATTCCCGACAACTGAGGTCCTTGAAACCCCAAAAAATTTAATAAATAAAAATTACCTTCCTATAAACGAAATATTATAACCAAACTAAAGACGGTATATCGTTGTACTTAATCGGTATCCACATATAAACAGGGGAGGGAGAACTTGGAGGGAAGGTCCTTGAAACCAAAACCCTTTCCCAGTGTCTACGTACACGTCCATTTCGACTTCTGTCCGGGACGCCCCTCTGTATCTGTCAGTCCCAACATCCTCGAGCACTTCCCATCTCTCCGACCATCTCTCCGTCCGAAGAATTGCGAGAACCCAGGTCGCGACTCTCACCAGACACCTCCCCTTCTGTCTTCCTGTCCCAGTCGTTTTGAGTCTCTCGGAGGTAAAGACCCACTCTCCCGGGAGGACACCCGAAGGTCAGGGGGAGTAAAAGTGTGAGGAAAAAAGAGACAGGGGAGGGTTTGAGAGTGTCTCGTCCCGTCTTCACCCCTCCCACAAAACCACCCTTAGGAAAACAGACAAGGAGGTGGAGGCCCGCAGGTCGTGTCCGACTCACCCGAAACTTAATGTAGTCCCGCCTTCATCCAATCTGACTTCCTTCTTGGTGCGTCCTGAGGACCTCCCACGGAGTCAACGGTTCCGTTGCACGACTGAGAAAGGGACCTCCTTAAAATTTTATCCCGTGTGCGAGGAAAAATACCCTCTAACCCTCAGGACGGTCCTTGCCACTACCCTGGGTCATTTTCTGAGTCGAACTCTCCAGTTTAAGACAGTTTAGTGTCTAAATTAAACATCTTTAGACATGTTTGCCTGCTGGGACAGAATAGCCGTCCCGACAAGAGTGTCCCCTGGGCAAACGTGTCGGACCCTTACTCTACACCACCACGGTTCTCGGACACACCACTACCAAAGAACTGTACGGGGAGATCCCGAAATCCGTGGACCCACAGTGGACCCTCGTGGGTGGGAAGGAAGTGTCGACTGCGTCCACGGAGAAGTACAGAAAGGAGGGTCGTTGCCTCGCCTCAGGGGAATTTGTAGGGAGGAGTGACGAAGGAGCCTTGAAACCTAGGTCTAACCTGAGAGACTAACCGGAGGATGATTGGTCCTGTACGTCAGTTCTATGACTTTAAAACCTCAGAACCAAGAATTAGACATTTTTAATCCCTCGTCAAGTGGATGGACCTGTATGACCCGTCTCCTCCTCTACTTTATCACGACTCTTTACCGGGCCGGGCCATAGACCGTGTCGCCTCTATACGTCTGGTGCACATCGACACATCATAGCCGAAGGAAAACTACACAAAAGTAGAGAAAATCTCCCTTAATGACTCAAATCCCGTTCGTGTGGAGAACCAGGGTTGAGAGCACAGGGAATCCGTCTCTACAGAAGAGACTTCGGGGTGAAGTACGTTTAGAGTGGAGTACGATAGAGGACCGGAGGAAATAAGAGGAAAGATTAAACACGAATGAACACATACTAATAAACTACTTGTAAACGGGGACGCCATCCTTAACCTTCCGTCCCTGGAACAGACGACACAAGAGGCGACATAGGGGTCACGGACCGTAGGCCACTTCCAAATCATTTATAAACAACTCACTTGTTTACTTACTAGTTTTTCCGACGAGTCATCAACGTATACAGAAACGAATTATTCTGTGTCCCCTTTCCTTCTGTAGAAAGAGATTATTTACATTAAAGAGACCCTCCTTTTTAGAAACGTTTGTACTCGAGTACACTACATCTCTTTATTAATTTACCCGGGAACCACCACTTTTTCACTCATTGAGGATCTCTGCGTACTAGACCAACTTAAAACGAAAGTAAACGAGACCAAAATTGCGTCGTCGGAAGCGTCAGACGTAGACAATGAAGGTGTACGACTTAAGGTACCTGACCTAGTGTAGACACAATGAAATCCAAGAACCGTCTCCATAAAGTCGAGTTTTGGGTAGTCTATGGACAGACATACAAAGAGAGAAGGAAAGATGTCCGACACCCATCACAATAGGGGACCCGGCAGAACGAATACGAAGGAACCCCGACCCGTGTCATTGTCGACAGAGGGTCGGAGTTACGTACGTGTACGAACATCCGTACACAGTCCGTGGCCCGTCTGTCCCGACCCTCCCGGTAGAGGTCCTTTTGTTTCTTCTGTGACGACTTTTACTCCCGACTTCGACCTCAGTCCACCTAGTTCTTCTTATTGTGTGTCAACCAGTAACTTCCCAGCAGGACGGTAACTCATCCACTTTTTACTTCGTCTTCTTCAGGCTCCTCTCGTTCTTCTGTAACTACTCTCTTAGTCCCCACGTCCTACCCCTTTCTGGCACTGTGACCAGAGATACGACACGGTACATCTCCGAGTCCCATTCGCCCGAGAGGTTGATCAAGAACACTGAGAGAAATGGTAAGACTGACCTCTATTCGAAGAAGTAGAGGTGTTCGGGGTAGTTTCAATAGAAAAATTATCGTCCTGACTTCGTCCCCAAGGACCGTTTCAAAACGTCCCACTTACTGTAGATCCTTGAGAGAGTCTTAGGGAAGTCATTACCTCTTTCTCTATCTCAGGCTCTACGTAATACCAGATGAGAGGAGAAGGTATCCTTCTACGACTCAAAAACCTTTCTCCAACGGGTCTATTTCTCATAAAGGGTCGGGTGGGACATGAGTAAACATCAGTACACTGAACGAGAGTGGTTGTCTTATACTCTCCTTCACTATACACAACGACGACCCGGTTCCGAAAGTTATTTTCTTCGTACCCGCGTGTCACGGGGGAGATGTGAACAAGGGAAAGACGGTCAACCTACACACACTACGACTCCGGAGTCCCTTACACCGTCCACCTTTTCAAGGACCACAGACTTACTGGTGTCTCTCCCCTCGGTGACCGTCTGAGCTTGCGGGAAGACCCATGCACTCGTTCTGTCTGAAAATGGTATAGTCTTGTAATGTGCATACCGAGAGAAATAGTGTCGGAGACCCGGTCAGACTCGGTCTCCTCACCGTCCCGTCTCTTCTACCAGTTTCTACCAGGGGCTTAGACACACGTATCTAAGACCGTGCGAGAACAAGTGCTGGTCTGAGTCGTCGACTTGGAGGTTTTTGTAGGTTTATTAGAAATCAACCCGAGTCACACCAGTAGGAAAAACTCATCCACTAGGTCAGTACCAACTTTTTCATCTTGGTAAGTTTTCATCTTACGACACCTTTCTGTGCATCACGACGTAGAGGCGAAACGGGATAAATAGGATGTAGACACGGAGCAATCGTGTGTTTCCCCAGCGATAAAAACAATCGAAGAAAACATAAGATCTCAAATATATTTGTATTTAAAATAAATATAAATATACTTATTCATGTAAATCATATATTCGTACATATACGTCTAACGAAGTAAAATAGAAGAAACAAATTGTTATTCGGATTCTGTGGAGAAGTATAGTTATGTACTGAAGAAGTACAAAAAGTCTCGATACATCATAAGGTAGTTTACTGAAACAGTATTAATATTGGACAAGGAAGAACTACCTACGAACTCAACAAAGGTGTGAAGAACAATGCCTGTCACTTGTTTCTCATTAGAAAAGAGCTCACGTCCTTAGAGTCATCCTGTGTACAGATTTGTACCCCACCAAACCAGTCCTACATTTTACGCAAACAGTAAAATTACCGAGAGACGAGGACGTCTATAAACTTAGACCAAGGACCCTTCCAAGTCACGTGTAAGTGCGATCACGAACCATATATTAAAAAGGTCTCCAACGGCGGTGGTCCGCTTCGTGAGTCAATTTGTCTCTCGGATACTCGTCTCGAGTCACAACCAACGTCATAGAATCCTACGGAGTTCCATCCTCGCGACCAGAAAGGTCTAAGGAGTTCAGAGACGTTGGTTTGCACCACACAGAGACGAGACAAGAGAACATTGTGTCATACGGACTCTCGACACTCTCGACTCAACAGTAAGAGACACCCTTATCTCCGAAAGACTGACTGTACCTGCCCATCACTGAGAGTTCCCTTCACTACATATACCGTCTCGGAGTCTTTGACACGCGAAGTCTTGACCCCGAGATCTGAGTCTAGTAAACCCGAACCTAAAGACCGAAGTAGAAAAGAATTGAAACACTGGGACCCGTCGACAAATCAGGGAACCTTTCTGGAATCAAAGGAGTCGACATTCTACCCTCTCCACTACTTTGTCAACAATACCCCTAATATTTTCTGTTATATTTACTTTGTAAATAGTGTCACTTACCGTGCTTCATGAGGTCCATTTACCTTCACAAGTAGCTAGACACGCTCAGTCGTTCGCAATAACCAAGAAGATTAACATCGAGAGAAATACGTCCGACACCAAGTCACTATAAGTACCATGTGGACTTTGAAGGACGACAAACAGTGTTAATGAGGAGACTAAGTAAGCAGAACTACTGTCTGACTAGACCCTGTCGTAACCACATAAAGTGCACTTCCGAAAACCAAGTTCTCAATAGTCGAGTCTACACTTTATTTGAGTCTTGGGTTTCCTTACTATGTAAGTATTCGGTTACGAGGGAGGGAGAAAATTCGATAGAAAGTCAAACCGGTGCACTACAAATACGATGCATTCACGTCTCCTTTGGACTCTCGTTCCGTCCAAGTTGGTGTGGACGACGAAATTTGTCTACCTGAAATACCTAACTACACGCGTCACCTACTAGACCGACGGTGCCGTAAAAGTGTATCATCGACATTACTGCATTAACTTCTAGTACAAAAGAAAGAGGGTTAGTTGTAAAAAATTTGATAAAACTTTTAACTTCATATCGATTAAATGTCACAAAACAATCAATGTCCACATGTCGTCTCACTAAGTCAATATGTATATATACATAGAGAGATATATAACGAAAAGTCTAAGAAAAGGTAATATCCAATAATGTCATATGACTTATATCAAGGGACACGATATGTAATCTAGGAACAGTAAGTAGATAAAATATATATCATCATACATACACAATTAGAGTTTGAGGATTAAATAGAGGGGGTTTGGGTGACAAGAGAACCCATTCTCTAGGTTGGTTAGGTAAGACTTCCTCTAGTCGGGACCCTAAAGAAACCTTCCTTACTACGACTTCGACTTTGAGGTCATGAAACCGGTGGAGTACGCTCCTCAACTGAGTAACCTTTTCTGAGACTACGACCCTCCCTAACCCCCGTCCTCCTCTTCCCCTACTGGGTCCTACTCTACCGACCTACCGTAGTGCCTGAACTACCTGCACTCAGACTCACTTGAGGCCCTCAACCACTACCTGTCCCCCCGGACCGCACGACACTAAGTACCCCAGCGTTTCTCAACCTGTGCTGACTCGCTGACTTGACTTGACTTGACTTGACTTGGTATTCAAACAAGAGATACAGACACTTAGACAAAGACAAAACATTTATTCAAATAAACATAGTAGAAAAATCCAAGGCGTATATATACTATAGTATGCTATAAATAGACAGACACAGACTGAATGAATCATGCCAGTAGGGATCCAAGGTAGGCACAACGACGTTTACCGGAATAAAGTAAGAAAAAATACCGACTCGTCATAAGGTAACAGATATATATCACGTAGAAGAAATAGACAAGTAGACAACTACCTGTAAAACCACTGAAGGTACAGAACCGTTGACACTCAACAAACCGTCACTTACAACCCCACGTCTATCTTCTAGTAGAAAAATATGACTCCGAAATCGTCACACGAACTTCCTATCATAAGTTATTTGCAAATGACTTATCTACTTACTCACTTACTCGGTTACCTCTTCCTGGCAACTACTTATTCTTTATCCTATGTCCTCATTTAAGTACGAAAAATTCAAAGTTAAAAGTAAGATGAGAACCAAGATAATTATAAAGTACCCAGTAATAAAAGAGACCAGTTCTCAAAATAAGTCATTGGTGAGACCTCTCTCTCGAACGACACACTTCTGGATCACGAACTCCGAACACCCGGATATTCCCAGTAGTTAAGAGACACAGTAAATAATTTAAAATTTAATCTGTCACAAAAGTGGACCGTACTTAACTCTACAGGGGTCAATAAACTGAGATTACTGAAACGTGGTCTTAAGAATGATCGAAACCTTTTACATCGAAACTTATAGAAGACGGATAATACTAAGTCCATACTTTTAGCAGTGGTTCATATTTACTCTTGCTTTGTGTTTTAAACTCGTTATTATTCGACCCGGACTTAGATTGGAGTTCGTAGGGTGACGACAGTTCGTGGGGTGTATTGCTGACCCCTCCCCTGTCTGTCCCGTGGACACTTGTTCGAACTACGAGGTTCTTGAGAAGGTCAAGGTCACCGGAGACTGGAGGGGGATTCGGGATCGGGGTGAAGGACGATAATGCAACAGTTGTCGATTTACGTCGGGACGAGTCAGGAAAACTTCCGTCACTGGGTGAGTGGAAACGTATCCTCTGTACTCATACAAGAGTCGAAGGTCGACGAACGACGGGAGCCGGTGGGTCGTCCTACACCATTTAACCTAGACTCGTGCACACAAGATCGTACTGGAAGACGTCGACACCGGACTTCACTCGTAGGACGGAAGTAACAGGTTTCGATACTTCAAAAGACAAATTTACGATGAACATTCATATCTCAAAATAAACAAATAAAAATAATACATAAACAAATAAGAATAACAGGAATCCGGTTCTTTGTACATTTTGGTTGTACAAAATAAATGTTTTTAGGACTAAATCCCATTTCTACATGTCAATTTCTGTGGGGAGGGGGGTGACGGAACTCGTCACCCGTGAAAAAGCATTGTCATCACTTTCCCCGTCCATCTTCCGCGATGTCTCAAGAGGGTTGTGGGTGTACGTGCACAGGGGTGACACGTCCCGTCACTCGTTGACAGAGAGTCTCGTAACGGACCCGGTCGGTGGCACGACACATGAGTTATCTTTGAATCAAGAATGTTCTCGGAAAAATATTTACTTCTTCAGTTCCGAGTCTCTGTGACTGAGTTGTATCTGGTGGGTCACCACTCACTATCCCCCAGAATAGTAAGGAAGTACCCCAGACAGTTGGTCACGTCTCTGAGTCGGACACCCGTCTAGACCGAAACGAAACATATACCACGAATTTTTCTTAGGTTCAATTAAACGAAGTAAATGTTCGGTCCTGTAAAGTGTATTTTTCCCACAGAGAACTTCTTGTAGACCGGTGTCATCTGACGTGTGAACACACCATCTTAACGGACTCACCATTGAAGAGGGTACATCCCCCTGGGAAGGGACCTCGGGGCGTCGGGGGTAAACCGGGTGAAACAAGTACCTATAGGAGACGGACCGGGGAGCCGGTAGTTCTCAAAGTATGGGAACAAGATCCAAAGAGACACTCATTACCTTCCACACAACATACCCCACCAGTACCACCTCCTCTTCCATCCCCCAACCCCCTACTTCCCACTACTCCGTCCTCTGCTAAGATCTCACAAGACGTCGGTCGAGTTGTTGAGATTCGACACAATTCATGAAACTCAGACCTGTCGAATCCCAGTGATCCACGTGATCAAGTAGAGACTAAAAGGAAGACCAAGACTCGAAGAACAATCCAGAACACACGTGCACAAGTCAACGCAGACTGGGAACACTGGAGGTGCCTGACACCGGAGGTCCGAGGACAGAAGTACCCTAAAGGGTCCGTTCTTGCGACCTCACTCAACGGTAAAGAAAAGGGTCCCCTTAGAAGGGCGGGGTCCCTAACTTGGACGCGGAGGACACCGAAGATGTAACCGTCCTCCTAAGAAATGGTGACTAGGAGGACCCTTCGGGACACGGAGAGGGCATTTTGTTATCCGAAAGGAATAACACTTACTCAAACAGTATTAAGAGACAAAAGTTGACACTTTCCCTTGCTTCAGTTCCCGAAATACTTCTTTATTTCTTAAAGTGAAAGTAGGTTGAAAAAAGTTGTAGAGTCCCGGGACAACTGATTAACCCAGTGTAATCTTTTACTTGCCAGAAGAATCTTAAACGACGACACTTCCTTCAAAATCTACCAGTCTGTGATCCTGTGAACACACGCACAAAATAAAATGAATTTTTTATAACTAAACGGACGAGGCCCAGAATCAACACCGTACACCCTAGAAATCGACCCCGTCCGTTTGAGAATCAACACCCTACACCCTAGATCAACGGACCAGTCCCTAGTTTGAACCCGTGGGACGTAACCCTTACACACCTCAGAATCGGTGACCTGGTGGTCCCTTTAGGAGAACACGTGCAAATCACTTATCTATATGGAATCCTAAGACGGTCTGTACAAAGAGGACGGCGCACCACCGTTCTTGAAACATGTCATGTGGTCGATAGGAGAAGGAAAGGGAATCTGAGGTCTAAGACGGTAGAAGACGAACGATACTCGATTAGTCGGGGAGAAAACTAGGAATGTGTTTCGGGTTTCTCGTATAACACCTCGTGAACCGACTTTTCCTCCCGAAGAGACAACTAATCTATGTCCTTCCGGTGCCATTTTAAAACTACATACCGACATATCGTGGATTATGTCATCCACACATATCGTCAACGACTTAAGTACTCGGACTTGTACAATCTATACAAAAAGCTGATTCGGGGGAGTCAAAACAGTTACACGTAACGAGAATATAGGCAACAGATGAAGATGAAGAATAGGACTTGACAGACGAATTAAGGAAAGGAAAAGACGTCAGGTTCGTTCCCAGAAATAGCAGTGGGGATAACTAGCAAAAGGACAATCCGAACAACATAAAGGTCAATAAACCGATGACTGAGAAGATGAAATAGGAACAACTGGGACAGTGGAAGTGTAAGAGGTGTCAGAGGGAGTCCGACAGGGAGTGAGACAGGAGTAGGTTCCGTAGCCAAGTCAAGAATTGACCTTCACTTCCGTTCTCAGAGCCACTCTTTAGTGTCTTGACCACGACGGTGGAGGAAAAGAGAACCTCAACAACCTTTCGTTTCTTATCTCTTACCGAGCTTGATCTAGTGCCTTTCCTCCCAAATAAAACCGTGACACCCTCTACCATACACGAAACAAAAGAGAGACGGTAAACCCAGGAGACCAAAGACCGAAGACGACACCACGGACAATGTAAACGACCGGAACGTCCGAACCCCAAGACGGGTAAGTGGTTCCAAGTTTCTCGTAGTACCGACGGGAGTTCTCCAAGGGAGTCTGGGTCCTTGGTGAACAGGAGGATCGAGTCGAGGGACCCAAGCACAGGGGAACCCTAACTGGGTAAAACCATGTTCATAGGTATAGACAAAGCTGACAGACACTGGTTTCCGTGTTAGAATATCACCCGACGGATAAGTCCTGACACTCAGCCTCTCAAAGAGGTACAACACCACATTATCTCTTCTTTTACTAATGTGAATGGATCCAAAGGAAGTTTCCGGTTTTTACGAAGACATCAGTCTTCCCGTAAGTACCCTATCTAAAACCTCTGTAGTTGTAAAAATTCCAAAATGTCGGAAGACCCATCGGGATGAGGGAAAACACCCCTTCCGCTACCGTGGGGTGAGGTCATGAGAACGGACCTTTTAGGGTACCTGTCTCCTCGGACCACCCGACGTCAGGTACCCCAGTGACTCTCAGTCTGTGTTGACTCGCTGAAGGGAAACTGAAAAGTGAAAGTACGTAACCTCTTCCTTTACCGTTGGGTGAGGTCACAAGAACGGACCTCTTAGGGTCCCTGCCCCCTCGGATCACCCGACGGCAGATACCCCAGCGTGTCTCAGTCTGTGTTGACTTCACTGAATCGTCTCTGAGGGAAAACCCATTGGGATGAAGGATGAAGGAGTCTTCTATCTCGTAGTAAGTAAGTCTACGGACAACCTTCGGATGAAAATAACCCTTCCGTAAACAAGTAATGACCCCCTTATGGTTGTTAAACGATAACAGGGTAAGACTAGAATTAATCTCGTAATTAGTCGATGTGAGATGTGTTAAAACCGATTTTTTTAGTGGTACGTTATATGATTTTAAGGATCCTTGTCTCGGTTAAATCAAACATAATCTAAAAACGGGGTCCAATCGTAATCCCTGAGTAACGTGAAGAGTACTTCGATAATAATATTTACACGTATAACACGTTTAATTTTAGCATAAAGTAAACCTCTTTTTAGAGAGACGAGTTCAGGATCACTGACACAGAAACAAGGATTCCCTTAAGCCACGAGTACCACGGAGAGTACCATCTAGATCGTTCCTTAACGGAGACCCTGTGAGTCGGTGAATGGTGAAGACCTTCCTGTATCAAATGGGTGACGACGTTTTCCGACGTGACTTCCGAGTCTCCTTCTTGTCTACTACCGGTAGTGACACAGAAACAAGTTCCTCGAAAAACGTGGGTGTCACTACACACTATTTATAATACTACCCTTTCATGTCCTTCACGGTTCCGACAATACCCGACAGGGACAAACAGTTCGGATGTTCAGTAGGGACGACCCGGGGATTACATGTCTCCGGAGACGGGACGAGTAGAAGACAACGTGTTTAGGAGAGTAGAAGGAAGGGAGGTGGATGCAGCAACATCACTGCAGCACTTCAGCGAGTCAACACAGACTGAGAAACACTGGGGTACCTGACATCGGATAGTCCGAGGAGGGAGGTACCCTAAGAGGTCCGTTCTCATGACCTCACCCAACGGTAAACGGGTTCATAGATCACTAAAGGACAGTGATCGTGTTCATGTCGGTTCCGGGGTCCGAGATAGTCCCTCAGACTTCCCAGTTCACTGGAATAGAAAGTTAGATCTGTACCTGAGATTTCTGTATAGTCGGAGTGGGTACTCGTTTTAGGACACGGTCCAACTGACTTCCTTCCCCGCTCCATTGAGTTGGAGAGGTCCGGAGTTAAAGGGGGTACACGTCACTCTTCTGTAGCTAAATCAGACCTGAGTTTGGGGTGAGACCGGAAGGTCGACACCGGGAACCCGGGTCGAGAACACCGAGATACGGAGTGCGGGAGAGAGACCCGAGGCTCGTCGTCCGCCCTTCTGCACTTGTCGCCTCGTGTACCTTCAATGTGTGTTCCTCGGTGCACCTTCACTAAGAAGTCTTGAAACTAAATCTGAGAAAAAGGTTAGAAGTGCAAAAACCGTCGTGACAAATCACCAAGACCTGATACCGAAACCTCGGTCTATCGACACAACTTAGAGTCGAGACGATTAGTCATCGTCACCGTCATTGAATAAAGTACTGGACCCACGACTAAAGTATCTCTACAAGTCTAACGTCTTCGAGTACCTCGACACACGACTTCAACACCCGTAAAAGAGGTAGATACAGTGTGCGAATTTTCCCACAGAAGAAAAATAATCATGGATCTTTAATCGTTTTAAGGACCCTTTTGAGGTCTGAAAGTTTGAGATACCTTAACCGTCACAGGTTCGGTCTAGAGGTTCCCCATTTCTCGAACGGTCGAACAGACCTAATATCCATTTTATTCATCTTTTAGTGTGATTCCATATCTACACTACACTATACTACTCTCCTGACCCGACTGTATCTTTCAGGGTCTCTTCTCTCCCTAGATCTCCGGGTCCTCACCACTCGGAGAAGCCGACTCACCATCCCCACCCTCGGGAAACACCGACGAGGTAGGGGAAAATCTTATGCCACGTGTAGACATCTTGAGACCTTATCTCGTGGGTAGGACCTTGCACACGTCTTACGTAGTGCGTAGAGTCACGGGCAACGGACTCCGTCGTCACACGCAATCTACTACCTGTGGGTAGAGGAAAAAGACCTCTTTGAGTCACTCGAAACTCAGGTAAAAATAAAGGAAACACGTCAACCCGAGGAGACAAAATAGCAAGAAGAAGGATATCTCCTCTGTTAACGGCACTCAGAAGTCCTATGTAGTCCTCTGTAGTCAGTCCACTTCCTCAATTTCGGGTCCGGGGTCCTCTGACTGAAAACTAAAAGGAGAGGAGGAACGATGGAAACATCAAGAGACTCCTGACTCTCTGAAGACTCTAGACATATATCTTCTCTTATTTTGATAATACACCCTTACCTAATCTTACTTCTAACCCCAAATGTAAAATTAGAATGTCTGGTAGAAAGACTTAGAACAACTCCTAAAGTCGTATTTCAGGGTCTCACTAAGTTCCCGGTACCTACCCTCACTCCCTTAAGGTCTCTGGACTTCCTCTTATCACACGAGGTCGTGAATGAGTGGTCGACGGATATAATCTTCAGAGACCATATTCACAAAGGAAACACAATTACTGAGAGATTTCTCGTTATAGCTTAAAGACTTTCGGATACTTCTATACGGTCTCGGGAGAAAGACAGTCCCACTTCTTAAGATAAACTACCTCGTGGACAAACATCCAGACTCTGAAAAGGAGAGAAACAAAAGTCGACTTCTGAGTCAAGTCAAGTCAGGTCAGTAAGTTAGTACAGGTTGAGAAACGCTGGGGTACCTGACGTCGACTTCTGATGGTTAACTGTATAGTTACTTCCTTGCATAAGTCTTTTGGAAAGATACTCAAAAAGTTTCTTCCTTTTAACCTTTATAAACATAGATGAACTTTCCGTTTATAGAACATGAAGGTCAAGGTTTCCTCTACCTCATCTACGTAAAGAAGAATGAGAAGGATGAATTATCTTTTTGACCTGTAATATTTGTCTTCTAAGAATTTCTATACTTCTTCTCTTAGTCGGTCTTTGAAGTCTCGAACACCTTGGCGTGTCAACAATCAAGGGACCAGAAAGCAAAACGGAGGAATATAGGGTCTGACCTATGTTGGGTCAGGTGGAAAGGTCTTCGACCGTTAGGTCTTTACAACTACCCATTTCCGTTTTTATCCCGTTCTTTTTGGAGAGAAATCGGTTTCCTGGTACTTTCAATGTCGAACCTTCCTATCTTTTTACTAAACTACGAAGAATGTCTAATAATAGCGTAGGTCAATTTGATCTGTATGTAAAAGGAATAGGGGTAGTCGTTACCGACTCACCCCTCGACTCTGGGGTGAGTCTCATCGAGTGGATTATGAGAGTGGTGACAATAAGTCGTGTCGTCAACTTCCAATATCACGTTATCGTTCTTTTCCTTTATTTTCCATATGTCTAATCTTTTCTTATTTTCATAAGGATCTCCTGTACTATTGGGTGTATCTTTTAGGGGTATTTAGATGGTTTTTTGAAGATCTTGATTATGTACTCGACTTATTTAAACGTCCTATTTTCTAGTTGTACTTTTTCTTTTCACATAAAGATATGTGATCGTTACATACGTACCTTTAACTTTATTATTTGTATGGTAAATACTAGTGAATTTGTATAAATCAATATTTAGGTCGTCTTGAGTATGTCTTTAACATACAACTTTTGACGTTTTAAAATTCCTCTCTTTAACTTCTAGACTCATTCACCTCTCTATATATATGGTACAAGTACCTAACTTTCTGACTTGTCTTTTGATTAAAGAGGGATTTAAATAGATACACATTCAGTTGTACTAAGGACAAATTTAGGGTCGTTCTAAAAAACTCCTTTATCTGTTCAAATAAGATTTTAAAAATACCTTTCTATTACTTTATTCTTATCGATTTATTTAGAAAAATTTTTCACTCTCCTTAGTTAGGTGGACTAAAATTCTGTGTTATACCGATTTGATGTTGTAAAAATCTTCTTCTATTTCCTCTTTGGAGTCTCCAGAGGGTTACGGGGGGTCGGGTGACACTCTCCCACGCCACCCCAGGGGACCGGAACGTCCGGTGGTGACCTTATGGTGATGAGACTATTAAAAAAGTGACTGGACCACTCTGTCCCTCCCCCACCACTCAGGACTCCCGAGATTCGTCGTTCACCCTTCGATACTGTTTGGATCTGTCACACAATTTTTCGTTTCTGTAGTGAAGCGACTGTTTCCAAGGACATCAGTTTCCAGGGACACCAGAAAGGTCGTCAGTACATGACTATACTCTCGACCTGTTATTCCGTCTCGCGACTTCTTACCTACGAAAACTTGACGCCACACCCTCTTGTGAGAACTCTCAGAGAACCTTTCGTTCCTCTAGTTTGGTGAGTTAGAATTTCCTTTAGTTGGGACTCAGGAGAAACCTTCCTGGCTTCGACTTCAACCTCGAGGTTATGAAACCGGTACACAACACTTGTCGATTGAGTGACCTTTTCTGGGACTACGACCCTTTCTCACTTCCGTCTTCCTCTTCTCCCACTATCTTCCACTCTACCAACCTACCGTAGTGACTAAGTTACCTGTACTTGAATCCGTTTGAGGCTCTCTACCACTCCCTGTCCCTTCGGACCGTGGGACGTCAGGAACCCCAACGCTTCACAGTCTGTACTAAACCTCTGCCTTGTTGTATCCTCTTTTATAGACCCTGGACCTCGACCCACTTTTCAAGAATCTGTTTTATGGGTTATACACTAAGTGTTTTCTTTTTTCGACTATTTAAACTGAAGTAGTTTTAAATTCGAAAACGAGACGTTTTCTGGGACAATTCTCCTACTTTTCTGTTCAACATATGAACCTCTTTTCAAAACGTTTATTATATATACTGTTTCTTATACTTAGTTCCTATATTTTCTTCAGAGTTGTGAGTTACCGTTTTAGTGTTATGTTAATCTTTTACCCGTCTTTTGTACTTCTCTATAAAATGATTTTCTATATATGTCTACCTCATATCTGTAGACTTTTCTATAAGTGATAGTGATCGACGATCCCTTTACGTTTAATTCTGGTGCTTCTCTATAGTGACAGAATAACAACTTGTCGATCTTAATTTTTATCACTGAGATGGTTTGTGACTGTCCCTACGTCTCTTAGACCAAGAACGTATTTAATGACCACCCTTAAATTTTAAGGGTGAGGCCTTTCACCAAACCGTCAAAGAATGTTTACTTTATACATGAATATATTGTTGGGTCGTTGGTATAAGGACTGGTAAATGGGTTCTCTTGACTTAGAATACAGGTATGCTTTTGGTATTACACTTACAAATCCCCTCGAAAAAACAATTATCGGGTTTTATCCTTGACTTTATAAAAAGTTCACTCACTTACCGGTTTGTTTGACCCCATGTAGGTATAGTACCTTACTCACAAATCAGTGAGTTGACACAGACTGAGAAACGCTGGGGTACCTGACATCGGACGGTCCGAGGAGGCAGGTACCCGAAGAGGTCCGTTCTCATGACCTCACCCCACGGTAACGGAAGAGGTCCCCTCGAAGGACTGGGCCCCCGGGTTGGACCCAGAGGACGTAGTGACGGGTAGTCATCTTTCCGTGTTTGTGAACTATATTGAACCCACCCAGAGTCTCCGTGACACGACTTACTTTTTTCGGCTAGAGTTTTCCAGTGTACGACGCACTAAGGTAAATATATTGTAATGTACGGGTTTAATATCCATTACCTTTTACCTAATCACAAACGGTCCTCAATCCCTACTCACCCTCCTCCAGTCATGTTAGTGCTTCCTAATCGTACTCCCTCAAAAAACACTACTGTCATTAAAACATGAAACTCACACCACCACCAATGTTTATAAGTACGTACACTATTTTACTGTATCTCGATATATGTGTGCATGGTTACAGTCGAAGGACCGAAACCATGACATGATATCAATGTTTCTCGTTCATTGATAACCCCCTTTGACCTGCCTAAGTGTTCTAGACAAAGACGTTCAAGGACACTTAAAAATTAATAAAGTTTTCTTTTTCAATTTTCTTACTATTTTTGACTTTCTTCGACTTTTGGAATATACAAACATAACTACGTCAACGAAGTTTAAATCCGAATGTTTGGTTTGGAGTTACTAGACTGTAGACATAGAGAAAAAGGAGTGTGACTTATCAGAATAAGAGTTACTGTGGTAGTGTTCATGTGTAAAAATTTTTTATCATGTGTATATTGTTTGAGAACCTATTATTATGGTTGTGAGGGTAGTTACACTAATGGCTTTTGTTCTTAAAACTTAAAGGTAGAAGTTCCACACAGAAAGATCCCTACATGTCTATGAATAAAAGCTTAGAGAATCTTATGAAACGGAACCCTGATCCGACAGTTTCCTATATATGTAGATACAAGTGAACGAATTGAAACAAAAAATAAAATCCGTAACGTAAAAATTTTAAATTAAAGTAAAACTTACATACATTTAATACACGTAGTAAAGTCCATTTCAGTAGTTTTGACCCATATAAGTCTCTTCGGACCTAAAATAGGATAAAGGGAGAAAAATATCCATTGGTAATTTTTTAACATACCAAGCAAGAAGACAAAATTTTATACATAAACGTATATGTACGTATAGAAGTATAGACGGGGAAAATTCTCAATATATGTTTGAGGTGGTGTAGCTTTAGAAATGAATCGATAAAAAGGACCACCGATGAAGGACTGTGTTATGAATAAAACTGTCTACATGTNGGGTTTCGTTAAATGTTTAAGTTACGTTAGGGATAGTTCGATGGTCGGTGTAAAAAGTGTCTTGATCTTGTTTATTAAAGTTCTAAACATACCTTTATGTTTTTTGGAGCTTATCGGTTTCGTTAGAACTCTTTCTTCTTACCTTGACCTCCTTAGTTGAACGGACTGAAGTCCGAGATGATGTTTCGGTGTCAGTAGTTCTGTCATACCATGACCTTGTTTCTGTCTGTATATCTAGTTACCTTGTTTTATCTTTCGGGTCTCTATTTAGGTGTGTGTATACCTGTGGAATAGAAACTGTTTCCTCCGTTCTTATATGTTACCTCATTTCTGTTAGAGAAATTGTTCACCACGACCCTTTTGACCAGTTGGTGAACATTTTCTTACTTTGATCTAGTGAAAGATAGTGGCATGTGTTTTTATTTGAGTTTTACCTAATTTCTAGATTTACATTCTAGTCTTTGATATTTTGAGGATCTCCTCTTGTATCCGTTTTGTGAGAGTCTGTATTTAGTGTCGTCCTAGGAGATCTATATGGTAAGAACTAAGTTAGTAAAAGATGAGTACCCGTAAATCTAAAAAAGATCAAAAGATGACAATGTCTATTGTACCGTCGTTTGTCAGTATACTTGTATAGTAAGGAATAAAACGGTGACACAAAGACCCTATTTAAACACCTTCACGCTAACGACCCGGTTTAGTATTAAAAATATCTGCGTGTCTGACTTGTGACTTCACCTTTCGTCTTAAAGTTAAGACCCTCCTGCCGGCACTTAAAACTGGAGATCCAAGAAGGAGTCCCATCACCCTACGAGGTGGTACCCCTACCCTGGACGAGAGGAGAGGTCGGGGTAACTTCAAGATCGTGAAAAACATGGTCGGTGATAGGCAGAGAGAGAGAGAGAGAGAGAGAGCCGGTGCGGTACGTGGAACTCTCTAGAATCAAGAGACTGGTCCCTAACTTAACTTGGAGACGTCACCATCGGACCTCAGAATTGGTCACCTGGTTGTGTTCCTTAAAGGGTAATAGGTAGAGAACTACATTGTTCTGAGAACACACAGGGTCCGTAGTACGAGTAAGTTAGGGATGTAGGGTCCTTCTCTTCTAATGATCCTTTCGACTCTTTTGACTCTAAGTTCTTTCGAGAGTTTTACGTTATCGACTATTCACCACCTCGGTCGAAGTTTATAACCAGTCATCTTATAAGACGTCCTACTACCCCATTTCCACAAAGGATCATGAAAAGAGGTATATAATAGGTTAAAGAGGTTAATAGTTGTCTCTTTTGTTCTTTATCCCTTAATACTTCGTAAACCTTGGGTCTTTTTACTAAGTACCGAAACGGTTCTCCTACTTCGAGTTTTGACTCACCGACGTTTCACACACACTCGTAAACCCACTCACACGTAAACTCAGACGTGTATCGGGACGAAGAACGAAAACAGTACGTCTTATGTCCTTTCTGAGTCTATACGTATCGGATCCTCGGAGTTTTACGAGCTACTCCCCTGAAGAGACCGCCAGGTCATCATGTCTGAGACCCAAAGGTGACGCATCCAAGTTAGGGACTAACTTGTCCCTAGGGGGTTCATCACGACACACCAGGGGGGGGTAGGGGAGTTTTACGACCCACTCCACCCTGTGACCTCTGTCACGAATAAACTTTCAACTACATTCTTCGTGAGTAGGGTAAAGACGTTCCCTGGATCTTAAATTAGAAGTCTCTTTGACTTAGTCTCCCCTATTCTACGTCCCGACCCTTTCTATCGACACAGAACTAAACGGAATTGTCCTTTAGTCATCCACTATACATTTTAACTATTTAGACCTCTCTCGTCGTTTACACATAGTAAACCTCCGTATCGTCATTTTTTATTGGGTTCTACAATTTTTACTAATGAATTTGTCTTTATTACCTCTTCCGTTACCGTGGGGTGAGGTCATGAGAACGGACCTTTTAGGGTACTTACCTCCTCGGACGATCCGACGTCAGGTACCCCAACGCTTCTGACTGACTCGCTGAACTGAAAGTGAAAAGTGAAAGGACGTAACCTCTTCCTTTACCGTTGGGTGAGGTCATAAGAACGGACCTCTTAGGGTCCCTGCCCCCTCGGACCACCCGACCGTAGATACCCCAGCGTGTCTCAGCCTGTGCTGACTTCACTGAATCGTCGTCGTTTGTCTTTATTTTTATATTTACTATTTTACCCTCTATCTACTTTACTCTTACCGGTTTACAGTTATTAGTAACTTTGACATATATTGTTCATGAACCTCTAAGTAGTATGGTACGAGAGATAAAAACACACTTCTTCACTTCACTTCAGTGAGTCAGCACAGACTGAGAAACACTGGGGTACCTGACATTTTCCTTTTTCCTCTATCATCTGGACCTTTTCATTTTCCTCTATCATCTGGACCTTTGGTGATACTTGGTTAAGTCGTATTAATTCTAAATATGTTAAAAGGGTGTTGTCATCCCATGTTTAAGATAAGTTCAAGGAAATCTGACATTTGATCCTCTGTGACCTTGTATAAGTCCCGTATTTCGTTCCACGTTTTTAAAGTACCAGATTTCCTTAACTTTAGAATGTTTTAGACAAGAGAATAACATAACAACATCGGTGCGCAAGGTCCTTTGTTTGAGTGAGTCTTCCTGTTACGTCTCTCACCTCACATCAAATAATGTGGACGTCTCAGTTCCGTCTCAGAGGAGAGTCGGTTCCTGGGGTTGGTCAAAAACACTTTTGGAATATATGAGGTTCACATATTCCAAGGGACTTTCATCAGACTTGTTTCCTTTTTCTTTCTATGTTAGTTTCAATTAGGCACTAGTTCACGGAATTCGGATCCATCAATTGTCACTTGTTAATAGTCATCCGGACACCAGTATGGTTATTCGTATTATCTTACATACTAAGATAAGCCAATGTGTCTATTAATCTCATAAGAAGATCCGCTACCTCTCGGGACCTCGAGGAGGAAGGTCCCCGGACCAAAAGGTCAACCATACAACAAAGGTATCTATGACCCGTATCTCGAGTTTCAGGCATCTGGTCGGGTTCTACCTCAGGACGAAAGTTCTATCTCGGACAAGACAAAGGAGGAAGTCATATTAATACAATCTTTAATTATAGTTTTCTATAAACTTTTATTGGGTGTGTAAAAGTTCACGTCACACTGTAAATGGTTCTCTTTAGAAACTGAATCGGTAACTTTCGGAGTTATTTCAGTTTTCTAACTTTTTTTTGTCTCCCTTCGCGGTGAACTTAAAATATATGTATATATGTATGTATGTATGTATGTATGTACTTGAATATATGTATCTACACCGAAGGGGTCACCGGGTCGTCCATTTCTTGGACGGAGGGTACGTCCTCTGTATCCAAATGTAGGACCCACCCCTTCTAGGGGACCTCCTTCTGTACCGTTGGGTGAGGTCATAAGAACGGACCTTTTAGGGTACCTGTCTCCTCGGACCACCTTACCAGACACCCCAGTGTCTCTCAACCTGTAATGACTCCCCCGACTCACGAGTATGTATGGATGGATATATACAAATAAATAAACAAACTGACGTGGCTCAGAATCCGTACACCTTAGAATCCCTATACCTTAGAAACCAACGTCGTAAGTCCAAACAAACAAACACAAATTTCGACACCGGATACTCTAGATCAAGGGACTGATCCTTAACTTTGACCGGAGGACGCAACCCTCGTCTCAGAGTCGGTGACCTGGTGGTCCTTTCAGGATGGTGAACTAAAAACTTCGACAAATGGTCCTTATGGGACGACCGTTTTGTTGTTTGGACCAAACAAGTGAGGGCTCAGATACCAGAGTTCGTTAATCCTGGTGTCACCTACAGGACCGCCTTCGGGACCATAGACCCCATTTTTGACCTCTCAAACCCTTTCAACAGGTCGGAGGGACCCGAAGTCTGAGGAGTAAACAAGTGACTCCTCAAACTTGGTTGAGGTCTCAGATAGTATAATCCTAAATCTTCCCACCCTCGTCTGACACCCTTACGTTACCCTGTTCCACCCAACCTCCCCTCACATAATTCTAAAGATACTCTTTCACTCCTAATTTTTCTTTCACGTCTAAGTGACGAAAGTCCCTTAAAATTTAATTCCCAACGAAGGTGAAAAGGAATAAAAGAAGAGGCTACGAAACATTAGGAGAAGTCGGTGAAATCCTTTACGGAGAGACACGAGCCCCTCCTAATGTAAAGTTATCTTCGTTATAAACTAATATACCTCCTCGAATCGTCCCCGGTCACTTAAGCTGACAACTGCCACTGATTACTTTCTTGCCCCTGCTCGCACCACACCGACGCGAGAGTCGGAATCAATGTAGCTTCCCAGGTTAAACCAGACGACTTGTTTGTATAAATACCTCCAAATAACTTGTGTTTTAATTAAAGACTCTGTAATTAGATTTCTCTTGAGCTGACTGTCGTTGTCACCACCACAAATTACCTTCTGTCTCACTTGTTTACTCGGTCCGGACGGTGTCGTGAAGGAAAACAACTCTTTTATACTCATAGGGGTCCCGAAAGTAGCTGAGATTAGGGAAGAAAACTTGATATGCCGGAGGTTTGTCTGGTTCACTCGTTTTGTCGTAGGACTTCTTCCGTGTTAGATTCTCTTTTCGCAGGACTTCAGCGGGACCAAAGTCCTCCTCTACGGTAGACGACACCTGCGTGGAAGGGAAGACGAAGACAAAAGAAACACATACACGAACCCCTCCCCAAACAAAGTGTACTCTGACATTGGACGGAACAATGGCACACCAGGTGTCCGGTTGTAATCGTCGTAGGGGACTCTCAACAATCTTTGCGTCTGGGAGTCCGTGTCGGACTGTGGACGACTTAAACTTAGATGTAAAATTGGTCTAAGGCCTACTAAACATTCGCGTAATCTCGAACTCTCCCGAAAGGACCACCGAGTCTACCATTTCTTAGACGGACATTACACTCTCTGGGTCCAAGTTAGGGTCCCACCCCTTCTAGGGGACCTCCTCCTTTACCGGTGGGTGAGGTCATAAGAACGGACCTCTAAGGGTACCTGTCTCCTCGGACCGTCCCGATGTCAGGTACCCTAGCGTTCTCAGCCTGTGCTGACTCGCTGATGTGTGTGTACTCCCGGACTCTTCGAGACAAAGGAGTTCAAGAGAGGAAATACCCCCTTTTCATACTCGTTAGATTAGAACTTATCAGGTCTTTTGACTCCTGCCAACCTTAAAGACGGGGGGTGGGGGACGGGAGGTTTAATATTTTGATTTCTACCTACGTCTTTTAAACTTTGTTTTGTCTCTTCATGTTTCCTTTTCTATCAGTAGACACTAGAACACTCGCATTGATGTTACTTGTAAAATCTTACACAGGGAGGATGGACTCAAGATTCGTACGAGACACAGAAAAATTTATGTTTTCCATTAAGGAGTAAGTCAGTCAGTCAGTAAGGTGACTCGTGAACCCTCCATGGCCCACGACTCCTATGTCACTACTTATTCTGACTATTCGAAGTACCCCTTCGGTTACACATTGGCATACTCTGAATTGGTCAAGGAATGACACCTCCCCGGGAGGTCAGAGACTGAGGGGAACGGGTCAGAGTCAAAAACAAGGAGATATAGAGAGACCTCGATTGTGAGACCTCTGGCATTACAAGAGAAGGTTTAGACGGGATTAACCACCATAAGGGGAGTAGATCTCTGATGAGGGAGATTAAGTGGGAAGGAACTCCAGAACAATTAATAATCCACTCGATTGTAAATAACTCACGAATGTCATACGATCCGTGACATAATTCGCGAAACGTACATAGTAGAGGATAGGAACGTTGTTCAGATAAACCATCTATTTAGTAGGAGTAGAATATAAAGTCTCTCAACGGGTTCCAGTGGATCCGTCAGTCATTGACCGTTAGTGTAGGGTCCCGATCGTAACTAGACTATATGACCAAGTACGACCTCACAATTACCCATTATTCATCGTACACAGATTAGACACGTAAATTATCCCTTGACGATCTCTTGTCTGTTCTGTGGAATTGTGTTTTCTTCCTTGGAGACTAGAATTTCAGAATCCTTCTCTCCTTCTAGTTCGACCCTCCTCCTTTAATCTTCTCCTAGAAGACACATATGGGGTGAAGTGTAGTGAGTTAAACAATCACTAGAACAATGAAACACACCAATTTGCCCCTTTCTTTGGTTTTTCTTTAAAGTCAACCACTGAGATATTCGGGAAAATCTTTAAGCTGGAGGACGTTGTAACAGATAAAATTTAGGGATCGGTCCGTTGACAACTGGGTCTTCGGAGGAGGAGTAAAAAATTTTTTATATTTATATCAACGAAACGATGTTCCGTTTAAAGAGACCATCGAGTCAACCATTTCTTAGACGGGACGTCACGTCTTCTGGGTCCAAGTTAGGGACCTAACCCTTCTAGGGGACCTCTTCCTTTACCGTTGGGTGAGGTCACAAGAACGGACCTCTTAAGGTACTTGTTTCCTCGAACCACCTGATGTCAGGTACCCCAGCGTTCTCAACCTGTGTTAACTCGGTGATTTGGTGGAGGTATCAACTAAACGTTACAACACAATCAAAATCCACATGTCGTTTCACTTAAAATATATATATATATATTTAAAATAAGGAAGGACAAAGAGAAAGGAAGAAAGGGAAAGAAAAAGAGAAGGAAGGAGGGAGAGTAGGAAGGAAGGAAGGTGAGTAAGAAGTTCTGAGTTGGACCCCTGAAGGACGAGGAACTTCAGAAGACACGTAATGCTTCGGACTCGACGGAGTAGAGAAGACGGAAGGGCGACACACCAATATCCTGAGACTCATACACTGACCAGAGAGATTCGGGGAGTAGACACTCTACCCCAATTAAGATCCCAGACGTAACATCCTAACACCACCTTCCGACATCCTCTATACAAATCGAAGTACTGGTCGTACACCGTTTATGATTACCATTAATAACGAAAAGTATGATGTCGCAAATTAGAAAAATAAACGTACAGACAAGAGGAGGAGGAAACCCCGAAGGGAACACCAAGTCGACCATTTCTTAGACGGACGTTACACCCTCTGGACCCAAACTAGGGACCCAACCCCTCTAGGGGACGTCTTCCCTTTCCGATGGGCGAGGTCAAAAGACCGGACCTCTCAAGGCACCTGACATATCAGGTACCCCAGCGTTACTCAGCCTGTTCTGACTCACTGGAAGTGAAGTGAAGTGAAGAGAAGAGGGGGAAACTGAAGACCTCACGTTTCAGTCGTAGAATAAGTAAAAATATATAGAACCGCTTCTTTCTACCTAGGTTTTCACAAGTCACTTTCATAATCATCTTTTTTTCTCAGTCCGGAGTATAATCTGTTCTTTAATTCTGTTCTAAAGTAAATACCACTATAGAGTACGGGACCCCTCCTCTGCGAATCTCGACTACCAACCATACTCATTTGTAAAATGCACAAAAGTTTCATAACTATTTTCAGGACTCAGCCATTTATAGGTCACTAGAACGGAGGGCGAAACATGAACAACGGTATCGTTTACCAAACCAATAAGCAGTCACAGTCCAAAACATCAATGTCCAAATTCCTCTTGAACAATAACCAAATCCCCTCTAAGTACGACTAGTTACTCAACCTTTTATGGATATTTTACAATTTTACATTTTTCTAGGTCATCATCGTCTATAATCTTCTTTTTTAGAAATCTTGTTTTACTATTATAATACCACGATCTTTTTCACACACACACACACACAAATATGTGTGTTTACTGGAATATGTATAGTTCAGTACAACTGTAACTAAACCCACATCCGAGTAGAACTAAAAATGACGTCCACTTCACTCACCTGAGACCATGAAACCCCAACTTAGACAAGGTTTCCTGAAAAATAGACTATGTTCCCTAAATTTAATCAATATTTGTTCCTAAAGAACTCTGACAGAATTCAACAATGGACGAAGGGTCCAATGTCTCTTTTCAGATCCCCATTGGAAAGGAACCCAAACAAAAAAATTTTATACCCAATCAAACAATATTATTTTTTAAGACCAATTACTTAAAGAACCCCTTAAAATACGTCTATTTCTTTTTTACACTTGTCTTATATTGATGTATATTTAAGGTGTCTACAGAATCCAATAATAATTGTTTCCTTCTGACACAAAGAGTTTCCTGATTTTTACTGGATCCTGTCACAACCTGGAGACTTCTAATTTATTATCGTTATCAATGATATTAATATTACAACTTAAAGAGGATCTCCGAGTTATTATTAACAAAGGGTCGAAGACCAACTTGAGAGACCGGAGGAGACTGACTGTCGACTCAAACTTTACCTCTTGAGAGGAAGGTCTACCGGTGAGAGTATATCGTAGACGTCGGAGGCTTCAAACCCCAGTACGGATAACGGGGTCGCAGGACAAATTCTTCCTTCATAAGAACCGAACGTCGATCCAACGTACGAATTCGAAACAAAGGAAAATTAAACAAAAAGGAAAGTCGTGTCGTAATAAAGAAAACAACCGACGTTAGGGCTTACTGGTTACCCTGTGTCTAATATAAGACTCATACAAGACTCATTTCTTGGGTGGATAATTACGTCCTCTGCGTCCAAACTAAGGACCCAACCCTTCTAGGGGGCCTCTTTCTTTACCGTTGGGTGAGGTCATGAGAACGAACCCTTTAGGGTACCTATCTCCCCAAACTGTCTCAGGTACCCCAACGTCTCAGTTTACGCTGAATCACTGATTTGTTGTACAATGGTACCGTCGGGGGAAAAGTTAGTCAAATTGGTTCTAAGGGTCTTGAGGAGATACTTGTTTTTCTATGGAATCTGTTCACCGGTGTGTGTGTCAGTCTGGTAGTCACAAGAGAGACTCTAAACAAGACTAGATCAGACTTCTCTTTACGGAAATAGGTGAACAGTTAGTAGTAAGTAGGTAGGTAGTAAGTAAGTACTTTACTTGTAATTTATACATGATTTACAGTCCGTGGAAACATCCAAAATTCCTATACTTACTCAAAGACAAAAGTCTTTCAGGTTTGCATTTGTCCCTCTTTCTGGGAATCTTTGATCCCACTGTGACAATCCCCACACATGCATGCTCTCCGGAATCACAATATTAGAAATTTCTAAAGAACCTTCCATTGATTAGACGACCTCGAGAACCCACCTTAGTTCTTGAGACTTGAACAGGGTAAACGAGTCACCGTTTAGTGACCCACTCACCCCCATTCGTCTCTCCTGTTTATCTTTATAAAAGTCAACTTATGTGGACTGTAAGAGTCCACATCTTACACATTAGTCTCTCTCTTAAAATATCCACCACGAGAAACTTTTACCACACTACACCACCATCTGACGACATATCACTCGTCTTGAACACTTATAAAGTCCATAAAAATAGACGTCAAAAATAGAACACTGAGAACCTCGTTACCAATCCGTTGTTGAATAGAAACAGGTACTGTGTGGTCGGAATGAGTGACCCCAGTTGGAAGTCTTCCCTATAAGGTCTGGAACTGGGACACCCCGACCACTCTCTGACCCTACCCTTATCCGGAATTTCCACCGGCTTCTTTATTCGAAACCTTGCGGGGGCTGGACCCAAAATAAGGATCCAGAAGATGAATTGAACTGGTACAAAGAATTGTAAGATTCAAAGTCAAAAGAAATAAACGTTTTATCTTATTTTGGACAAAGTATACAAACATAAACTCTTACTTTATTCCATTACGTCCAAGCTAACTTAAGAGGTCATCGTCCGACCCAACTCCTAAGTACACTTTAGTGAATAATCTCTTCTCTGAATCCTTTTTCTAACAAAAATTACATTCTTCTCTCCGTCAATATATATAAATAAAAGGAGTCACGGAGTGACTAAACTTTAAGGTAGGAAATTTACATATTGATTGGGAAATAAAACAAAGGTAAGTAGTAACAAAATTATTGACATCTAAATATATCATGTAAATTATACTACCTTAATTAGGGGAAGTAATAACAGTAAAACCCTGATAAGACCGACACGGATGTAGAAACAAAAAGGTCTATTTGAAATATTAGTAAAAACAGTTCAAAGATCTTTTCAATAGATCCTTAAAACTAACTCGTCATCAAGTTAATATCTACATCTTTTCACTGTAAATTTTAAAAAATTAGAAGGACATCTTCTTGTATTGTAGGGAGAGGTATAAGGACACAAAAAAAAAAATTCTAGGAAATCATGTTAAAATATCAAAATTAGACTATCCAGTACATGACCAAAAAACCTAAATGAGTATACACGGAGTGTAATTACACTACCCTAGACAAAAACATAACACTAAAGATTCACTTAAAAAAAGAACCACTTTTTCTTCGGATGGCTAAAAGACGTGAATAAAATATCAGCTAACGAAATAACTTAAACGAATAATAAAGGTTTTCAAAAAGTTAACTAAAAGAACACAAAAACTCCTTACGTTACTGTTAATACGTTTATCACCCTTTCCACAAAAGAGTAAATCTTATAATTACGAAAAAAATAACAAATCTTAGAAATAGACAAACTTTGGAAAGTAGTCTATGAACAAAGTGATAATTCGTCCTATATTCAATAACCGAAACACATATATATACAGTAATTAAGATAACTTAAAGAATTTTTTAGACCTACAACACGAAAAACCTTTGGAGAGTACTCATAGTGTACTAAAGGAGACTAAGTAATTATACTTCTCTATGTTATAATCTAAAGGATTAAAACATAACACGAATGGAAGGATCTTATTTAGGGTGAACTTAATAAAAGATTTAATAGGATCCTCAGATAACGATAATATAAGACTGAAAAGTATATATGTAAGTATTTAGGACCTCACTAAAAAAAAATTATAGTACCTGCTTAAGACCATAGTCGTGATACAGTCACAGAAATCGTCTTACTTCTGCAGAAGAAGGAAAGGAAAAAGAGACCATACAGGATTTATAGTACACGACACAGACGAGTCAACGAGTCACCACAGACTGAGACACACTGGGACACCTGACATCGGGCGGTCCGAGGAGACAGGTACCCTAAGAGGTCCGTTCTTATGGCCCCATCCAACGGTAAAGGAAGAGGTCCCCTAGAAGGGCTGGGTCCCTAGCTTAGACCCACAAAGCACAGAGGACCTGACGTCCACCTAAGAAATGGGTGACTCGGTAGCCCCTTCCAGGGGGGTGGGGCGGGGTGAGGTTTGTCGTATACTCCAAACTAAAACTTTATTGAATAAGGACTTTGTCAAATTTTGACAGTGAAAAAACACCTCATCAAAGACTGTTAAAGGGGTCAAACTAGACACCTCTATCCTCTTTCACTTAATAAAAGTCGAAGAGAATAGTTTCCCTCAACAGACACTTGTGAAATCGATAATTGACTTGGATCTTAACCGAAAAGACCCTCCGCTAAAGGAAAAGAATACTCTCCCGTGGGTCCCCGTAGATGTCGACATAATCGACGGAGGGTCCAAACCCCCTACCCTTGAATCACATGGTTGAACTCCTGAACCAGTGGTGGGCGGAGACGGAGGAGGTCCCGCTTTGAAGTAACTCTTCTTCTTTTTTTTGTTCCTCTCCCGACCGACGAATTTGGGACAGGGATGAAACGGGAGGGACAGGGAAGGGAGATTCCCGGAACAGTGACCCATACATTTTTAGCTGTAATTGGTTTACAAAAGTTTACGGAGAGTTTGTAGGGGTGTCCGGGTCAAGAGGGTCAGAGAAACGGGAAGTTTGCAGGAAGGGAAACCACAAGAAGTAAAACAATTACCGTGGAGGTGGGTGAGGCAAAGAGTTTCGTTCTTGAACTCGAATCGAGAGAGTAAACTATGTGCCTGTCGTAGAGAGTCTAAGTAGAGAAAGAGAGAACAGTAACGACGGAGAGAGGTCCAGGAACTTAGACCAGCGAAGTGATATCGTAATTGGAAAAGTAGTCGGAGAATAACGTCAGAAAAGGGGACCACACGAGGGTAAGTAGTTTAGAGGAGGGTAAGACGGTCTCACTAGAAAATTTTTTACCAAAACTAACAAATAGTTTCATGATATATATATATACAAATCAACTTTTATATTTTATGTTCAGGCGTGAATGATCAGACGTAAAAAAATTTAGTTTTTTTGAAACTTGGGTTTGGTGTCACTCTATCGGACAGTGTCGACAATCTTACCGATAATAGTTTTGCTGTTGATTGTCCACAACCACTCCTGCAAAGGGACAGCAACATGGAGGTCTCTCTAAACTGGAACTGGGTGTGTTTAACCAACTTTACACACAGAAGAAATTACCGCGACACATCGAAAGTTTTATATGAGACTCGAAGAAATTACTAGTTGAGACGGACATCGAAAAGGGAGTTCCAGACGTGGGAAGGAAACGAAAAGGTATTACAGAAACAAAAACGAAAAAAGCTTTTATAGAGAAATAAACCGACACAGCCCAGAAGCATCGCCGGACGCCCTAGAAAGTGACGTCTTGCGCCTGAGAGCCTGACGCTGTACACCCGAACTCGAATCAACGAGGTGTCGGGCGCCCTAGAATCAAGGACCTGTCACCTAGCCTAGGTGTAGGAGACGTAACGTTCCGTCCGAGGATTGGGGGCCTGGTGGTCTCTGTGAGGGAGGCGCTCCACGAAACTCACAGAGAGAGTTACGACCAATGTGACGTACCCAAGGTGAGTACGCATGAGAAAAGTGCCTCGAAGGACTCCCACCCCTGACCGAAGACAATCGAAAAGTAGGTCTTTGTAATCTCCTTGAGCTACGAACAATTTATCTACATTTGTTTCGCTGACATTGAAAAGAAAGAATCCGAACAGTGGAGTTTCATACCAAACAATTTCTTGACGAGGATCATCTTAAGTGATTTTCTCCCCTTTCGCCCTGTCCTTCCCCTCTCTTCACGCCGTTCTTATATTAAAATCCGTTTTAATTAATTAGTGTCGGAGACGGGTAAGGAAATCCGCTTGGGACCTCCCAATTACAAGGAGTCTCAAACAGGTTTGAACTCCGTTCTCTCAACCCAAAAATATTAGGTTACCCGATTCCAGACGGGACCCTACTCCGTTGGTTGGTGGGATCTACTAAGTCCTGATAGGACCAAAATCGTACTTTTCAGAGTAAGGGTCCTTACTCCTATCAACCGTCGCGATTATCTGCGAAGGTCGAGAAAGACGAACGTCGTTCTCACTGAGGTCATTGGGTTTCCTCCAGGAACCTTCTGAGTGGCAGTAAACTCCGTCACCACCCGTCTTACTACGGGGAGGGACGTTCCACAGGTGTAGGATTAGGGGTCTTCGATACTGATGAAATAGAATCTACTGTTTTTCCCTGTAGCGTCTACACTAATTTAATTCTTAGAACTCGACCTCTTTAATACGACCTAATACGTTCACCCGGGTCATGTTGATGGTCCTAGGAACCTTCACCTTCTCCCTCCGCCCTCTCAGTCTCCTCTATACTATTGTCTTTACTCTAGTCTTGTCACGGCAACGACCGAAACGTCCATCTCGGCGTTCGGTTCCTTACGCCAGTCGGAGACCTTCGACCTTTCCGTCTACCTAAGAGAAGATCGTAGAGGGTTTCCTGATATTGGTACACTGCGACTAAAATCGGGGTACTCTGGATAAAACGTAAAGACTAAAGATCTTGACGTTCTATTATTCATATACTACAAAACAGAAGCCACAAATAAAAACCGACACGACGTAGAAACAATGACACACCTTAAAGAGATCTACGTCTCACCCCCGATAAGAGACCGACGCACGAACGCGAAGAGTAACTCCACCAAAGAGAATGACACCGCACCCGAGAACCCACGAGGCCGAAGTCACCGACACCGAAGGTCCGAGATCTGGTGTCCAGGTTATCAGCACCGTGTACCCGAATCAACAAGACACCACACACCCTTAGAAGGGTCTGGTTCCTAGTTTGGACACAGAAGACGTAACCCCCCGTCTAAGAAATGGCGACTCGGTAGTCCCTTCGGGTCGTGTACTCCGGAGTCCAATGATTCAGACACCGTTAAACAATGTCTTCGCTGTCCTTTGATTGTGTTTCCGTTTCCGAATGACTTGTTAGCTCTTCCCCATGGGGTCACTATGGATGAGGGACATTATTCTGCAATCCCATTGTCAATTACTTAATCATAGTTCGATCCCTTCATACCGTATTACTAATTCGATCCCCAAGACCTTAAACGATTAGTAACTAATATAGAACCGAAACCCGTGAAAAATCAAAATTGGATTCAGTAAGACTTGGAGTCACGGAGTAGACATTTTACTCTTACTATCGTTTTGGATTCTCGACAAGATTCCCAATTTAATTTACTTATACCCTTCACGGACTACACGTCTTTTTAGAGTTATATCCATAACGACCATCGCATCCCCCTAGGGTGAGTCGACACTTTCAGATCTCTGTCGTGTTCCATCTTTAGTTCGAACCACTCGTACTCCCTAATCTTAGTGAATTGGACGGGTCTCCCATGGTCCCAGACACAAATATATGTCATACATGTATACTCTCGAGATAAACAGTGGTGTTACCCTTAATATAGTACGACTCAGGTTCACATTTCGTACAGTGACATAAAATTTAATGAACTTTCACCCTCCCTCAACAACTTATAACATGTAGTCCGAGGAAACATACACATAATAGTGAAAAGTTAAGTACCAAACAAAAAAATTTCCTACTGAAAGTGGAAGAAAGAACGACAAAAGGATTCCAGACACAATTCGGGTAATATGAACCTAGTCAGAAAGAAGGGTTCCAATAGACCCCCCCATAAAAAGGTTCGGGAAACTATACGATTCGTCGGTATTAAGTCAAGTCAAGTCAAGTCAACGAGTCATCACAGGCTGAGAAACACTGGGGTACTTGACTTCGTACGGTCCGGAGGGACAGGTAGTGGTTGAGGGTCTCAGATGGGTTTGAGTGCAGATAACTTAACCATTACGGTAGGTCGGCAGAGTAGGAGACAGCAGGGGAAGAGGAGGACGGGAGTTAGAAAGGGTCGTAGTCCCAGAAAAGGTTACTCAGTCGAGAAGCGTAGTCCACCGGTTTCATAACCTCAAAGTCGAAGTTGTAGTCAGGAAGGTTACTTTTGGGTCCTAACTAGGGGAAATCCTACCTGACCAACCTAGAGGAACGTCAGGTTCCCTGAGAGTTCTCAGAAGAGGTTGTGGTGTCAAGTTTTCGTAGTTAAGAAGCCGTGAGTCGAAAGAAATATCAGGTTGAGAGTGTAGGTATGTACTGGTGACCTTTTTGGTATCGGAACTGATCTACCTGGAAACAACTGTTTCATTACAGAGACGAAAATTATACAATAGATCCAACCAGTATTGAAAGGAAGGTTCCTCATTCGCAGAAAATTAAAGTACCGACGTCAGTGGTAGACGTCACTAAAACCTCGGGGGGGGCGTCGGTGACAAAGGCGACAAAGGGGTAGACAAAGGGTACTTCACTACCCTGTCCTACGGTACTAGAATCGAAAGACTTACAACTCACAATTCGGTTGAAAAAGTGAGAAGAGAAAGTGAAAGTAGTTCTCCGAGAAATCAAGAAGTAAAAGACGGTATTCCCACCATAGTAGACGTATAGACTCCNGACGAAAATTATACAATAGATCCAACCAGTATTGAAAGGAAGGTTCCTCATTCGCAGAAAATTAAAGTACCGACGTCAGTGGTAGACGTCACTAAAACCTCGGGGGGGGCGTCGGTGACAAAGGCGACAAAGGGGTAGACAAAGGGTACTTCACTACCCTGTCCTACGGTACTAGAATCGAAAGACTTACAACTCACAATTCGGTTGAAAAAGTGAGAAGAGAAAGTGAAAGTAGTTCTCCGAGAAATCAAGAAGTAAAAGACGGTATTCCCACCATAGTAGACGTATAGACTCCAATAACTATACAGAGGACCGTTAGAATTAAGGTCGAACACGAAGAAGGTCTGGTCGCAGAGAACACTACATGAGACGTATCTTCAATTTATTCGTCCCAATGTTATATGTCGGAACTGCGTGAGGTAAAGGATAAACCTTGGTCGGACAAGATTGACAACGAAGGACTGGACGTATGTCCAAAGAGTTCTCCGTCCAGTCCACTAGACCATAAGGGCAGAGAAAGTCTTAAAAGGTGTTAAATAACACTAGGTGTGTCAGTTTCCGAAACCGTATCAGTTGTCTCGTCTTTATCTACAAAAAGACCTTGAGAGAACGAAAAAGGTACTAGGTCTCCTATAACCGTTAAACTAGAGACCAAGGAGACGGAAAAGATTTAGGTCGAACTTGTAGACCTTTAAGTGTCAAGTGCATAACGACTTCGGACCGAACCTCTTAAAACTCGTAATGAAACCATCGCACACTCTACACACGTTAACACGTCATCAAACTCGTAAGAAACCGTAACGGAAAGAAACCCTAACCTTACTCTTGACTGGAAAAGGTCAGGACACCGTATTGACCCCTCTCAAATTATTTGTCGGTAGTTCAACGATAATTTTCACGCTCCTGACCATATTGACCATGAAAACATCACTACTCACTTCAAGTCGACATTGATACTTCAGTGAGTCACACAGTCTAGTCCCAGTCGAGATAGATCTTTGAATGTCTGAGAGAGACAATAGACCCACGGACGACAAGTCCCACTCACAATGGAAGAAAATTTTTTTTAAGTAAAGGTAAACTCTTGTTGCTGATTTTGAGTTTAGTCGATTACACCTCCGAAAATTTCTCGAGAAGTTCCTCCGGTTTCGTCAACCAATATCCTTCCTCCGCCCTTGGTAGGTCTTCACCGTACAAACACCAGACGGAACAGGAAGGGGAGAGGGCCCCTCTGTATTCCGTCTCGACGACCCGTAGGATCGTTCCAAAGAAGACGTAAGGTCCCGACAGTGACCAAACCGGACTTAGACAAAGTATACACCACGTAAAAGAGGGACCCACGTTACCACTGTCTCTTCCCCACCTCGACCCACGCCCCCTCCTCCAAACAGTGGGACCTCCACCCCACCCCCCGGGGCTACGAGCCCCATCTTCCCTCACCCACACCCTCTCGGACGAAACGAGACTCCGACGCGGTCGAGGACCTGTCCGACTTTTGGGAGAGACTCCTCTTGGCCAATTTCGTTGGTGGTTTCTGTAGTTAGTTTGGAATACTCCACTAGAACGTCGGTTTCCCTTTCACAGATCTACCTTCTTCCTCCATCCGTCGTCACCTTTCTAGTTGGGCGACGAGGAGGGGGTCTCGGAGCCCCCACGTCGGGAGGTCGGTGTGACAGGGAAGAGGTAGACCGACGGGACCTCGGACCGTGGGGGGATGTAGGGGTGGCGGAGGTGGAGAGCGGAACAAGGGGTCTACTTGACGAGACAGACACGGACCGGAATCCACCTCTGAGAGTCCCTATCTCGACACAAACAGAGGCGACACACAACTTGAACCGTCCACGGATGTGTAGAGGTAGGTTCAGTTTGGTGGTGGAAAGTCTTCTCTCCCGACCGGGTCTTAGGTGTCGAGTCCCGCCCGGGGCCCTGGTTGGTGACTACCAACCTTCGTTTGTAACAGGAGGAGGGTACGGTCGGACGACGACCACTACGGACCCTTCCCTTTTTTATCCGCGAGTCCCGACCTTCCGTGTCCTCCCCCGACCTCCGTGTCCTCCTCCGACCTGCCGACACCCGTTATCCTTACTCCCGCCGGTGGTCAGGTCTCTAAGAGGTCGGGGGCTCTCGACCGACAACGGAACCTCCTTGTTCGCCAACAACTGGTGCACCTACGGCGGACCCACTTGTGGACTCACACGTCTTCGTCGACCTACTACTCAAGGACAACGAATCCTTGGTCTACAGGATGGTCTTTCGAACCCTTTCTACTCCTCAGGCAAACCCTCCACGGAGAAGGAGAAGAGAGCGAAGGGGGTCGGGAACACCTCGGACAACGAGGGCGTCTCTCTCCGACGGGTGGTCCCTGGTCCTTCCTGTAGGACGTCTAGTCTCTCCCGTCTCTCTGGAGGTCGGGGTCCAAGAGTAAACTTTTAGTCTCGGTCTACCACTCCAGGGAGGAGGTAAAACGGTCACCGGCACCGAAGGTCCGTCAAGTCTCTACAGATCTGTGGTAGAGGTAGCGTATGATCGATGTACTGAACCCGTCTGCTGGACCGGAGAGACATGTCGTGTCCCTTGATCAGAGTTCTAAAACATTATTCAATAGGGACCCAGTCCTTCTAGGGGACCTTTTCCCTTACCGTTGGATGAGGTCATAAGAACGGACCTTTTCACACACCTGTCTCCTCGGACTACCCGATGTCAGGTACCCCAGTGCTTCTCAACCTGTGCTGACTCGTTGATTCAAATGGCATTCCTTTTTCTCGGACTTTTTATATAAATACAATTCTTTTGAGTTTTGGATTCACAGATAGTCAACTAGTTACCCATTTCTTCTACACCCTATATATACGTTACCTTATAATGAACCAATATTCTTACTTTAGAACGATAAATGTTGTTGTACCCACCTAGACCTCCCGTACAACGACTCACTTTATTTAGTCCGTCTCTTTCTGTTTCCGACAAACTATGGTAAATATACACTTTAGAACTTGTTTATTCACGTGTCTCTGCCTCTTGCCTAACAACCGACGGACTCCACCCTCACACCCGTCCGCTTTACCCACTTCCTTCAGTTTTCCACGTTGGTGGGTTAATATTCTACGTAGGACCCGTACTTTACATGTCGTACCACTGAGGTCCCTGATTATGACATGACATATAAACTTTCAAACGACTCCCTCATCTATAATTTTCAAGAGTAGTGTGTGTTTTCACAAGGGTAGTGTTCTGCTTTAAAGAAATATTGAGACACACCCCTACCTATAATTGATTAATCTGAATAATACCACCAATAAAACACTATCTATGTTTATAACTTATTAATACAACATGTGGACTTTGATTATACAAAATACAGTTGACATGGAGTTTTTTTTTTTTTTTTGGACTTCTTCAATGTACCTTTTTTAGTCTTGAAGTAATTTAGAAACTTGTAAATAAAATAACCAATGATAAAAACTATTATCAAAACCACGAACACACGAATCAGAGAACCAGCTCAGACTGAGAAACACTGGGGCACCTGACGTCGGGAGGTCCGAGGAGACAGGTACCCCTAAGAGGTCCGTTCTTATGACCTCACCCCACGGTACGGGAGGAGGTCCCCCAGAAGGACTGGGTCCCTGACTTGGGTCCAGAGGACGTAACGTCCGTCTAAGAAATGGTAGACTCGGTGGTCCCTGAATTCGTCCAGAACAAACGTCGTTCCTCAACCCATCGTGACGTCTGACCGAGACAACACACCCAGAGGACCACACACAGACAACCGACTGTACAAATTCTCGTCGCTACTCGGACCCCGATTCGGACTCTCTGTCTCTTTCGCCCGACCAGGGTCCAGAGGACAGGGACATCCGGGTCGGGGGATTGCCCTATATCTCGTAGGTGGATGGGGCGACCCTAGACGTCATGAGTATTCCCAAACCTAACAGGACCTCGAGTTTCTTTTCACACGGAACGGGAAGTCCTCCACGTCTTAGGATGTCCCTGACCGTGACTGTGTCATCGGTCCCACCGTCGATTAAAGATCCTGTAAGTTTTGCTATTATGAAAATCTAATAGCAACTGGAACGCGACATCCTCCGTTCCAATTGTAATAACCCCTACTCGGATTGTCACGTAGTCGGTCGGCGGTACCAAGTCACTACCGGAGCTGCCCTTAATACTCTCTCGTGGGTAAAACTTATAAAAGCGGGACTGTGTGGAGGAACGCATCCACATAATTACCGCTTTCTCTCTGTCTCCCTCTCTCCCTCTCCTTCGGCCGGTCTCTCTCCTTCTGGGCAGAAGAAAAATTCTCTCCTAGTTATTAATTCCTAGTTATGAAACACGTCACTTGGACGACCAGTGTCCGAAGACCAAACGTCGTCATCGACGATGAATGACTCCGACGAAGGGGTCCCCTTGCGTCCTTCGACAGTGCGGCACGGTCGAGTTGACCCGGAGACCTCACGGGAACGCGACCCGCCGTAAACTATTGAGTAGTGACTGTTTTCTCGACGGTCTGTCTACATCCGTCTGAAAAAAAAAAAAAAAAAACTATGTATGACATAGTGTAATGGAACCTGTTTGACTCGAACAGGAATTAAACTGACGAGTAGGACGGGTGGGGGTGGGGGGTGGGGGACGGGGGGGTTCGGTGAAGAACCTCCTCTATTCGTGCCCTACATAATTGTATTTTTACATCTGTTATTCCAGCACCTCTTGGACAAAAAGACCTTCCAGAGATAACGCTTTCAGACACCACACCGTTAGGTTGGGACCCTACCGGGACTTTCGGGTGTCTTCGTCTCGCCCACGAACAGGGAACAGTCGGGGGCGGAGAGGGACGTCGGGTCTCAGGAGTCACAGGAGAAGCGATACCCAATCATCGGTCAAAGAGAAGTCAGAAAAGTTCCGACCCCTCGAAGGGTGACATTTTGGTCGGGACGGGGAGAATAAATAAAAAAAATTCACGTTATTTTCAAACGGACGAAATAGTAAAATTTCGGGACAGTTAAAATATTATTTTTTTTGCTGTGGACGGTCACAAAATAAAGTACAAAGAACCTGGATCTCTATCACTTACCGAGAAAAGTGTGCGAATGTTATCTATAAGTAACACGGTACAACATTAAGATAGAAAGGAGACGAGCAATAAAGATAACCACACTACAACAAAAATCAATAAAAAAAAATTAACTTCATATCGACTAAATGTTACAATACAATCAAAGTCCACATATCGTTTCACTGAGTCAATATATATATAAGAAAAAATCTGAGAAAAGGTAATATCCAATAATGCTCTATAACTTATATCAAGCGACACGATATACCATCCAGGAACAACCAAAAGAGAAAATATATATCATCACACATAAGGAACCACCGAGTCTAACATTTCTCAGACGGACGTTACGTCCTCTGGACCCAAGTCAGGGATCCACCCCTTCTAGGGGACCTGTTCCTTTACCGTTGGGTGAGGTCATAAATACGGACCTCTTAAGGTACCTGTCTCCTCGGACCACCCGATGTCAGGTACCCCAACGTGTCTCAGCCTGTGTTGGCTCGTTGATTGTGCATTGTCACACATAGACAATTAGAGTCAGAGTATTTAAATAGGGAGGGGGGAAAGAAAAACCATTGGTATCCAAACAAAAGATACAGACACTCAGAGACAAAACATTTATGTTTCAAGTAAACATAGTAAAAAATTTATAAGGTGTATATTCACTATAGTATACTACAAACAGAAAGAGACTGAATTGAAGTGAATCAGCCTAGTAGAGATTGAGATAGGTACGACGACGTTTACCGTAATAAAACAAGAAAAAATACCGATAAAGACAACGTACACACACACATATATATATATATACACTTTGGTGTAGAAAAAATAAGTAAGTAAATGGTTACCTCTAAATCCAACAAAGGTAACTACCTTTTCTCACCCTAACGACCTACTATAACAAAATTTTCAATTGAAGTTTCCTGAGAGATACTGAATTTCGTTATCGGAAATATAAAAGTATCAATAAAAATTATAAAGAAAGGATTCAATATTAAACGGAAAAACGATAACAACTAAAACTACCTTTCTAAATAAAAAATTAACTTCCCATTAACGAAATGTCTCAACAAAAGACAGTTTGGAGTTGTACTTAGTCGGTATCCATATGTCCATAGGGGAGGGAGAACTTGAAGGGAGGGTGGAGGGAAGGGTGGGGTGGGGGGATCCAACTATGTCTCGGACTACCTTTCTATAAAAATTAAAATACCTGAACATAGAAAGAGAGACTTTAGAAAATAGGTATCTTAGTGGAAGTAAGATCTTTTTCGATAGTGAATGTAAAATCAGATATAAAAATGTAAGAAATTTTCATAAATCGGGTACAAATTTTGTCTACTTAGAAAACAAATAACACTTCAGACTTACTTTAGATTGAGGTGGGGGTGGGGGGGCGAAGTCTTTACCGGTAAGAGGGGTCATGGTAAACGAGTTAATAGGGACAGAGGAAGAAGCAAATACTCGGGACATTAGACACGTGTCGACACGTAAACGTGTCCAGGACTATTGAGACCTGGATCAAAAGAACCTTGTCGAAAGTAGTAATATTTAAAGAAGGGTCATAGCTTGCCTTTAGGCGGTGGGAGAATGAAAAACTCGGAAGACAGGGACATCAGGGGTGTCAGTCGTGACACAGCTCGTCGAGGCACCCTTCTACCGAGTGGCAGTCTCGTGGAACGATGGTTCGCATGAAGCGAGAGCGACAGAAGAATCACTCTCCTCAGTAGGAGATACAGTGCCACATCGGCGACTCCCTCAGTAGAACCATGGAGACGCCCGTCGAAAGAGTTTTTCCGACCATATTCCTCTCACCGGAGGTGACAGTTCCCTTTTCGCAAAAAGTTTTACACAACGAAGAACTTCCGAACTTTTCTTTAACCGTAATGGGTACCCCTCAACCTACCCATCCATCATCAAGACTCAACAGTGCCCCTAGCCCTATACGGTGAGATTTATATGGGGAAACCGTATTTTTGATAAAACTCAAGTTCCGTAAACTAATGGATTTTGGGAGATAGACAGATTTTCGTCTCGGAGGGGGTGTTTGAGTTACCAGTCGGTATGGGAGGGGTCCTTGTTGAGATTAGAGTTCTCTGTTCTTCAACCGTGGTACAAGGTAGTCTGGAACAGTGTTTTAATAGTATAAGGATAGACAAGAGGATTCCCAGGTAAATAGAAAGATTTTTCAGTAAACAAAAAGGTAATCACGGGAAGACGGGAGGAGTAGAGGACAATTCTACAATGTATTCCGGGTCAAGATTGGTACTCAGTGAGAAGGGGGGCGGAGGCACTCAGTGCAAAACAGGGGGACACTTGAGGACACATGTCGGTACTTATTTATGGACAGAAAAAGGAACGATTAGACAGAAAACAGTCAAATTGAACGTGTAGGGGTTCCTGATTTGTATTCTCCCATCTCTTTTTCAAAACAAAGAGGGACTATTAGACATCGCACCGTCCACGATCTTTCTCTTTGCGGGACCCGTGGAAAATCCGGTCAAACGGGTAAAGGTGGGACACCTTCTCTGAGTCCACACTTACACACGATCGTCTCGATGGTGCAACCACGGACTCCCTATCTACCGTGTCCTAGCGTGTCCTAGCTAGGGACCCGTGCTCGTGCACTCCCTGTCACGCCCAGGTCGTCGGTGTCAGACCACACTCTTCGACACAAACAGGGTCCTAGGGCCCTAGGACCAAGAGAGGACTTAATGACATGTTCCGCTCCGACGAAGGAATCACTGATTCATTGGAGGACCCTCAAAACCCGTTATGTCAAACCCACCTACCGTTCGGAGTTCTCCCTATATGAGTCGGTTGACAATTACTCCGAAGACACATGAGTTCATCCATTAATCCCTTTCATTTCTCTAAGCTGTACGTAAACACCTCACCGAGTTTGGTCAATTTGGTAGTTTTGTCCAACATAATTTAATTTGGTCGATTTGATCTATCAACGACCGATAGGGAAGGTTCAGAACAACCCTTATAATGATAAAAATATTTTATTAGGAATTTTGTTGAAGGGCTTTTCAAGGTACCAAGAGATGACTGCCCACACACAAAGACAGACCAGTACAGACAGAGAAACACTGGCGTACCTGACATTGGGGGGTCCGAGGAGACAGATGTCCGAAAAGGTCCATTCTTGTGACCTCACCTAACGGTAAAGGAGGAGGTCCCTCAGAAGGACTGGATTCCTAGTTTGGGCGCAGAGAACGCAGAGGACGTAACCGTCCGCCTAAGAAATGGTGATGCGATGGACCCTTCGAGATACTATCCTTTATTGGATAATATTTATAGGGAACTCTCCTGTGACTAATTTATTCACACTTTCACTTTCAGCGAGTCAGTACAGGTTGAGAAACGCTGGGGTACCTGATATGTCAGGTACCTTAAGAGGTCCGGTCTTATGACCTCACTCATCGGAAAGGGAAGAGGTCCCCTAGAAGGGTTGGGTCCCTAACTTGGGTCCAGAGGGTGTAGCGTCCGCCTAAGAAATGGTCGACTCGGTGGTCCCTTCGGGTTCTTATGACCTCACCCATCGGAGAGGGAAGAGGTCGCCTAGAAGGACTGGGTCCTTAGTTTGACCCCTGAGGACCTAACGTCCGTCTAAGAAAGGGTCGACTCGGTGTCCCCTTCGGGTTAATTTATTTCGTACCGCGCATATAAGTTGTCTTATGAAACACCGAGACACTAATCTTTTTAAGTCCACTCCTTCATGAAGAGTATCACTATGCCTTTCTCATGATGGCTTTATGTTGTAATCCCTTTTTTGGGTCCTCGGCTTTTGCACATGAAGTGCGACGTAAAACCGTTGTTTTTTCCCCTACTACTTAAACGGAAACAAATATAAGTCATAAACATAGGTTTCATAGGTCAACATCCTCCTTTTCCGATGGGAAATAAGTAAAGACTAAAAACTTGATATATTTACACAACGAATCAATCCTATACTTTACGACACTAAAAAAGAAATTCAACTTTTAAGATGAGGACAAACAGAACCGGCCCATTATACGGACGGAGACCGGGTCAGTAATACAGATCCCACTCCATGACAAAAACCGTTGGAAGTGATCTTACTCCAACCTCCTTGCAAAGGGTCTTCTCTTCACGACAAGACTCGTCTACATTTATGTCACAACCAAGATCGGTCTCGCGTCCCAGTCCACTTGGGGTCTCCGTTCCCGAGTCCAAGGGCGCTCCTGAGAGACCCGGGACTCCCAGAGACCTCGGGGTCCACTCCGGGCCAGAGTCACGACGGTCCGAGCGGGTGACGAGAGGGGTGGGGAGTGGACGAGCCGGGAGGTCTTGATTTCCCAGTGACAGTCTTCGAGGAAGAAACGAACCTACCCCATCGAGGGATCTCCCTATAAACCTCCGCATTCCTCGGAGGAGGACGACACCCGTAGGAATAGGGGTTCAGGAAGACAAAGTGACCACATTAGTTAGGATGATACACCGGGTCGGTGTATGAGGCTCGTGGAAGAGACATTAGGAAAGTCAGATCGAACCATCCAGGAACGGGAGTAGGAGATGAAAGGGTAACTCCTGTCAGAACGGGAGAAGAAGTGTCGTTCGGACAGTGTTCGTCTTGCCCTCTACCTAAACAAACAAACAAACGTGTACAAACTAACCCTCTCTCAAGAGCCTTGTTCCCGGAGGAAACACCGAGTCTACCATTTCTTAGACGGACGTTTAGCCCTCTGGACCTAAGTTAGGGACCCAGCCGTTCTAGGGAACCTCTTCCCTTACAGATGAGTGAGGTCATAAGAACGGATCTCTTAAGGTACCCGGCTCCTCGGCCCGTCCGAAAGGTGGGACCGCCCGAATGGTTGAACCCACCACTCGTGACTATGATTATGATTATGATTATGTACTGACTCGTGATTATGAAAGTGAAAGAGTCCTGTTTCCTTCCCTTCCTTCATACTACTCAGAAACTGACTACCGAATACCCCGGACCGGTACGAAATGGAGGACCGTTCTACCGACGACACGTCAACCAGTCCCTGTCAAAACGTCTCTTCCCGGGAGCCCGTAGTGAACGTCACCATTCCTCTATCCACCCCCGGACCCGTCCTGTCGGTGTCACAGGTCATGACGAAACCCATCCATAGAAATCCCCTTGTGAGAAAAGACTCGTGAAATTTTACTACAAATGAATCAACGACAAAGAAGATAGGAGGGGAATAAACGGAGGGTGGGTCTGGTTACACCATAAAGTTTCCCCTAGGGTTTGTAGTAAAACAGGTATTTATGATTATACATATCTAACTTATAAATTTTCATGAAAAGTATTAGCATTATTGTACTGTGGATTATCTTGTCATAAAAGAATTATAATAAAATATGGGTCAGACACAAATCTAGGGGACTTCCAGAGTCTATATAGGAAAATCTACAAAAACAACTTTCGTCGTAAGTCTGTTCCTGGGGTGCAGCATAAACCGACTGGTAGGTAGAGATCGTGGGAAGAGAGGAGAAAGAATACGGAAAATAAACAACCTGTTCAGGCCAGTAGTCCGACCCTCCTACAGGTGTAAGACGAGACTCGTAGTGTAGACACGACACGACAAGTCGTACAAGGAGATAGGAGACAAGAAGGCCATTCGACCGTTTACTCCCCGTAAGCCCCACGAGTGACGATGACTCAATAACAATGGAGATCCGAAAAGATCACCTGACACCATCCTTCGTCTGTAAATCTTTTTATTAAATAAAAATTAACCTCCTATTAACGAAATGTTATAACACAACCAAAGACGGTGGGCAATGATACTTAGTCGGTATCCATATGTATACAAAGGAGGGAGCACTTGAAGGGAGGGTGGAGGGTGGGGTAGGGTAGTGAGAGCCACCAGTGTCCCGGGACCAAACTCGCGGTACGTAGTATGTCGTTTAAGGGTGACCGATGGACAAAATATATACCATTATATACACCATTCGTCTGTAAAAAAATCTTTCTCTCTAGTAGATACATATGACAGTAAAGGGTAAATTTAAATTCTAATATACCAAATACTAAGTCAAATTTTTAAAGTATCAACAGAGAAAAAAGAAAACGACTTTTAGTAATCAGAATTGTTCTTAATGTATTGATGAGGAGGAGAAAGACAGGAATAGATAGGTAAAGAAACACCTAACTTACTAACGATATCTATATAAAGTAATATTTATCGAATAGTTATGATAAAGTTGGCGACAACCTCCCGGTGCCCACGGAGGAGGTCGGACCGGGTCACGGACTGTGTGTCACCTGTAAATCGGTCGTCCACTTGCCAGGTCCAGGAGTAATTTCCGACTCTCCAGACCCGTGACCCAAACCCTACGACTGTGCTAGGGACTGACGTGTGTACCGGACCCTACTAACGGAGTACAACGGCTCGAAGACAGACAGGTAGACAGTTCACCTATGGCTCAGGACGTCCCAGTCTACTCTGTCACCTATATTCTCGGAAAACATGTCTATCCTTGGACAAGTGTCTCGTCGTTATCTCTGCTTCTGTATCTCTTGTCTGAATACCTGTCCCTGACCCCTCCCCTCCCTCTCCCGCTCTACTTACCTCTCTCATAGCACCTTCGTATATGTGAGTGAATTCATTCATAGAAACATTTATTGAATGTATAACATTTATACATTTATTGAATACGTTTATCTAACATAAATAATACATTGAATGCATTCACCCTTAAACGACAAACTGAGTCCCTTGAGTTTGACCCCGAGACATTATTGGATCTCCCCACACTTACCCGTCCTCCACCCTCCCTCTGAGTTCTCCCTCCCCTGTATATATGGATACCAATTAAGTACAACTACATACTGTCTTTAGTTTGGTTATAACATTTCGTTAGTAGTTAGTTAATTTTTATTTAACTTTTGGTGGATCTCTCGTTTCCGTCATCGGGGATCTCCGGACACTTTTTCAAGGTTCCCCATGACTCGCACCCGACAAAATTCCCTTAGTAACAGATTTAGGAATTAGGGGTATGTGGGGTCAAACTAAACTTACTCTTATGTAAATTTAAAAATATAATTTTTTCCCGTTTCCCGCATGGGGAGTGAATGGGGATTAGACTGATTCTATAATTATGCAACGACGTTCCACACTTTTGGAGTCCCTCTTACCTCTTTTTATTCTCTTCCTCGGAAATGCGTCTCCAGGGGTTTGAAAGCCATAGTCCCTGGTCAAAGCACCTTCTGTCAAAAAGGTGCCTGCCCCCTCCCTCACCAAAAGCCCTACTAAGTTTGTGTAGCGTAAACAACAAGTGAAGTAAGGATTAGAAAACGGCGGTGACTAGACTGTCCTCCATGACCAGACGCTGGACCTCCACCCCTGGGGACGAAATAACGGATTCTAAGGTAATTGAGGACTCGAGAGAATAGAGGGGTAGAATATGTAAAACACAAATCTCCTGTTTACCAGATTCTTTGTCACAAAACCGGTACAATCCTACAAGATTTATCGGAGGTGTTCCCCTCAGTTCTATTAAAACGAAGAACTTCCTCTCAGGTTACTGTCGTTTCGTTTTTCTCGTAGTCAGTCTTTGTGACTTAAGATTTCTTCTTTCCCGAGTCTAAAAATTTTACATAAATTTACATTCGTTATGAAAGGTTGATGTGAGTCATGATTTGGGTCCAGTCCAGAAGTCCACTTCCTATATCGTGGTATGGTGTCGGGTTCGTACATTGAATCACTGTTACTAAGTAAATTTATATCGACTTTCCGAACTATTCTGTAAGTTCTATGTAGTCTATTTGGGTGTCTATTTTTGAAATCCGTTGAACAAAACCTACATCACATACGATAAGTCATTCCATAAAATTTTAAGAAAAATACTTTAGTGTAGTACTTTATTAGGTTTCTATCAATTACGGGTAAAATAAAATGGTATATTTTATAAATTATAAAAGATGGAGGATAATTGTTCTTATTACAATAAGATCAAAGGCCTGACTAATTAAAAGTCGTCTTACATGGAAACAGAAAGTAATTTACGTATACTTTTCGATCCAGTATAAAGTTCAGTAATCTTCTACGGAAAGGTTAATATAAATTGAAAAATACAAATTTTTAATAGTTTTAAACATTATACATATATAAAAAACGTCAAAACCAAGTAACACACTGTCAAGATAGGTCTTCATAAAAAATTCTGTACTTCTCGGAATATAAGTGTCCTTATTTTACGTAAAATTACATAATGTTATATATTACATGGAAATTACACATTCTTTTCAATACTGGTTGGATCTATCGTATAAGTTTTCGTCTCTGTAATGAAACGGCTGATTCCAGGCAGATCAGTTCCGATACCAAAAAGGTTATCAGTACATACCTACACTCTCAACCTGACACTTCTTCCTACTCGCGGCTTCTTAACTACGAAAACTTGACACCACAACCTCTTCTGAGAACTCTCAGGGAACCTGACGTTCCTCTAGGTTGGTCAGGTAAGACTTCCTCTAGTCGGGACCCTAAAGAAACCTTCCTTACTATGATTTCGACTTCGAGGTCATGAAACCGGTGGAGTACGCTGCTCAACTGAGTAACCTTTTCTGAGACTACGACCCTCCCTAACCCCCGTCCTCCTCTTCCCCTACTGGGTCCTACTCTACCGACCTACCGTAGTGACTGAGCTGCCTACACTCAGACTCACTTGATACCCTCAACCACTACCTGTCCCTCCGGACCACACGACGCTAAGTACCCCAGCGTTTCTCAGCCTGTGCTGATTCACTAACCTGACTTGACTTGACTTGACTTGAATTACACATTACAGTTAAGGGACCATCGAGTTTGTCATTTCTCAGACTCACGTTACTCCGTCTGGGTCCAAGCTAGGGACCCAACCCTTCTAGGGGACCTCTTTCCTTACCGTTGGGTGAGGTCATAAGAACGGACCTTTTAGGGTACCTACCTCTTCGGACCGTCCGATGTCAGCTACCCCAGTGTTTCTCAACCTGTGCTGACTCTCTGAAGTGAGAGAAAGAAATTACATATTATCCCACTAGTTATTTTTTAAGAGTTTAAAATTTTCATGCAATTTAATACAATTTCCAAAAACTTCCTTATCGTTTTTTATACTTAAGGTCCTCTTTTTACTTTCTACATTTTAAAGAGTTGTCACTTCTTCTCTAATAAGTATATAAAATTTAACCTACCATCACTCGTACTTTACTAGTACTCGGGTCCAAGGGAAATTATAAAAGTTTCTGACTATCAAAATACAAATTTACAGTTAGAAGCGACGTCTCTCTTCTACTATAGGGAACGTCAGTGATTTGAATCCCACTTTGAAATCTACACTTGAATTTTTATACGTCACCCCATGTATCAAAAAGTTTTAAGAAAAACTCTGTACGTACATTCGTTTCACTACTGGTCCCTTGAGATCCTTCCAGTGACGACGTTTCTTTGTCCGACACGACAGAAGAGGGAGCACCAAGACGGGTCGCATGGAAGGGTCAGGTACCGGTCGAACTGGTACCCCAAGTAGACGGACTCATTGAAATCCGGTTGGACGGACGTCTTAACGAGAAAAGTCGGTTGACGGTCAACTTTCACTATCATTATTATTTGTTACGTAATCAATCGATATAGGTGTTAGTGAAATACTTTTTTGATTGGTCTTTTTGGAGCCACCGTGTGTAGTTATTTATAAAGTCGAGTGTTTACATACCAAACCGACCCGTCCAGACGCCTAGAGCGGGTTCGAGACAAGGATAGTCGACCCGAGTGAGCTCGTAGACGTCAGTGACCCCACCGAACAGAGAGGAGGAGTACTAGAGAGTAGAAGGTCGTCGAAGTGAAATCAAGTCAAGTCAGAGAGTCAGCACAAGCTGAGAAACGCTGGGGTACTTAACATCGTGCGGTCCGGAGGGACAGGTAGTGGTTGAGGGCCTCAAGTGAGTCTGAGTGCAGGTCGTCGAATAGCACCCGAATAAAAGTACCATCCATCCGTCCCACGAGTCTCCTTCTCCTTTCGTAAGTGAGTCGTGACCGTACGGCAGTGAAAGGGGTTTGGGATGACTGGTTTCGTTGATTTCTCTTCCCCTCCCTTCCCCTCCGCCTCTCCCGTGAAGAAAGAAGGGTTATTCATTTTTAGAAAGGAATTAAGTCTAACCTGGTTGAATCCAGTATAGCCGGACGGAATAGGTTATTGTGATGGTGCCCTTCCAATTTACGACTAATCGACTCTGGACACTTAGTTAGTGACCGTCCCCTTCACCCCGTTCAATATTAGCCGACTCTGATTAGTTCCAGAGAGAGACCTCACTCTCAGTCGAAAAGTTTGGAGTAACGGCGATGAGTTACCCGGTCCTCACCTTACCTTAAACCCACCAGTCGGTGATACAGATGACGGATACACGATAATAACGGAAGTGTAACGTCTAGTTCTTTGATTTAAAATCTCTTCTCCTTCTCTCCCTCACACCCCAGCACATTTCTGAAAAGGCGTCGATCGTTTGTTGACCTGAGTCCTGTGTCGGGAGGGTGACCGAGTACCCCTCTGACTCTCGGAGTGAAAGGTCGCGACCAGAAGGTAGGGATGGGACGAAAATCCATCAAATAGAGGTACGAAGAAAGACCCCAATTCAAGACACTACCTCTGAGACACCGAATAAGTGTGAGTGTTCCGGTCATTCGTCTTCCCAGGATTTGGACTTAAACCAGTGTACCCGTGTGGATCGAGTTGCCTCCGGACCCTTTAAAGTAGAGATCCACCCCGATTTCAAACCCCACTAAAAACAAGGTTTTCCAAATTACTTACAACTCATTGTCGTGACACTGGGTCTCAGGAACATTTAAATGGTCGAAATGAAAGTTATTGTATTACGCAACGTCGGGTAGACTTGTCAATTTTATAATTGAAAATAACTGAGTATACGAAAAGTGTCTACGTTAATTTTATCAAAATAATAAGGATTTATTGTTGTTCATCTCCTAATTATCAATTTTTAAAACGATCTTTATAGAAGTAAGAATGATTAAGTAAAATTAGATATCGAGAATGAGTCGATTTTAATCTGTTACTACGACTCCAAATAGAGGAGTCCTCACCTGACTTTACCCACTATCTTTACTCGGTCACGGGTTGCAACCCAAAATTTCGAGTACTGTCTCCGTCATTGAAACTCTCTATTTTCTGAATTTTAAAATCTGGGGACCCTATGGTCTTCGGGTTGTAAATACGAGAATTGTTCTCAAAGACTTCTTCTCATACCACTACTTTCTTGAACAAAAGGATGGGTTTTCCTTTATTCTAGACATCCGACCTAGAATGACCTAGACTGAGGTCGAGTTCTCAGTCTCTCGACCTCTCTGTTCTAATATCTTTTCACGACCCCACCCGAAAACTCGTCCCGAGGGGTAGTAAAGGGTGTTTGAGTCCGTCTAGGACCAAACCCCTACCAATAGTCTTTCCATCACCTCGGTCCAGTGGGTCAAACGTAGGGTTAAAACGGCAAAAGACGGAAGACTAAATCCTTGACCGTTGGGTGAGGTCACAAGAACGGACCTCTTAGGGTCCCTGCCCCCTCGGACCACCCGACGGCAGATATCCCAGCGTGTCTCAGCCTGTACTGACTTCGCTGAATCGTCGTCGTCGTCGTCGGAAGACTAAACCCGTCGAAGAGAGACACAGACTTAAAGGAAAAGAAATTCTGTCTCTATCATTATTATAGAGGACACATAACAATAACAACCCTAAGTTACTTGTCTTCGTATATGTCAAAAATATCGTCTCGGACCATGTACTATTCGTGGGACATTCAGAACAACAATAGGTATAGACTCTCCTTTCCCTCGTCATATCTCAAAGTAAAACAAAAATTAAAAACTTTCGAAGTCAATGTCGTAAAGAAGGTGGAAAAAAGCCAATGTACACTAAGTCTACAAAATGTGAACTCTTAAATTTTATAAATACTTTATTTATAAGTTTCACATATTTTGAGAAATTAATGTATTTATCCATGGCTCCTACGTCTGGAAAAAAAAAAATGTCCGTAACTTACATAATGTTCTCTAAGTCTTAGACATTCAGTACAAACTACTATATGGAACATCTTTAAGATCTATATTAAAGTTTTTCTAATTCACTTAATCGTAAGTTTCTACGTATACTAAGAATATTTTCGTCAGAACCGTATGGACAGTAGACCATCATTGTTGTAAAGGTTCAACTATTCGTACCGTAGGTAGGTAGACACCTATGAACGTCCGGGTAACATTTCTTTGATAAGGAGTTATTTTAAACGATCTTTGTGTGAAACTCCCCCTTCTAAAGGTATTCGTGTCTTTCTTGCTTAGATTGGTTAAACTTTTCTTAATCGAAATACGACAGAACTTTAATGTTATCGTTAACTCAGGTCATAGGCAAACTGATCCTTCTCCCAGCAAAAGAAGCAGTAGTAAGGGAAGGAGATATAAGGTGCACGAGCACACGTGTGTGTTTGTATGTAGGGTGTAGGGTCATCCTTCGTGTCGAAAGGGGGATTAGTAGAAGACAGTCCAACGGTATCGTTGGGAACATCGGTTCAAAGGTCGACTTGTTCAAAGTGTTCTGTGGTCTTATAAAAGGACGTGACGAGTGTGACCTTCTCGTCTCAGACTTAACCCGAATCGACCGAGTCTCACCGGACTCTACTCCTGTCACCCTTTTCTGGGACTTTTATGTGTGTGGTGCGGTCAAGATCCACCTCCGAATCACCTCCTCCTGACGGTCACACAAACCCCACTGAATCGTCGTTTCCCAGTCTAATGTGTACCCTAGGAGAGACGTCCTAAGGCCCAGGGCCCTCCATTCCTGCAGAAGTATTTCTCCGAGTAGCCGACCACGGGTTCTCGGACGGACGTTTGGGTACGAGAGAAAGACGGAATACTGATCGTCCTAAACTCGACCTGTCTTTCAGGGTAGAGAAGAGAAAGAGTTCTTTAGTTTTGTTTTTTTGAGGATTTTTGAAGTACCAATTTACAGTCGGTCACAAAGAATAACCGGATAAACGACGGTCAACGGACGACCACTAAATTTGGTTATCAGTCAAGGAGTCGAGGGTGACGTCAGTAAGACACTTGTCTTGGGGTTCACACCCCTGACCCGTACTCAAGATCTTACTCCACTTTCCTCTCCTCAAGTGAGCTCTCTCGTACGGACAATATCGGGGGACTCCGGTCTTTGGATAAATTCGGGACAAATCCCTGTCTATCGTAGCAGATTCTTCTATGTTCTAGCGTACTATTCCTTTCGAAAAGTTCGAAGTGTTTCAGAAAAGGGAGCTGTCACAAAGTAACCTTTGTACAAATGTTCCTATCCCTTCTAGAAGAACATAGACAGACTACCTCCTTGCCACATTTGGAACACTATTTCGGATTCACTGTAATGTCCTTTTAAATATGGAAAATAGTCTTTCGATTTTTTCTAATTTTTCTTTACTTGATTCGAAAGATAAGTTCCCCGATCTTTTTTTATCGTTCTATTTGGGTTTCAAGAATTCTTTATCCTAAGTTTAGAACTGAGACGAGAAGTATGACCGATTCTCTGAAACTCCTCTCAATTAAGTGGAGGAAGTTGAAGTCACAAAAGTTAACATTTTACCTGTATTTTTATTTTTAGATAGAAGCATTCAATAACATTCCTAGTCTATTATATATTAACTTCACGAAACAATTACTATATAATAATACTTCCTAAAAAATAATTGTACCTTTCCGTATCATACATGTGTATTAGAGTAAAAACATCTTTCTTTTGTCACATCTATCTTTTTAGACATGTCTACCGATGATTATACAATTTTGACTATAGATACAGTCACACGAATTGAAAATTTCTTTAATAGTGTGGAGAAGGTTCTGAAAAAGGGGGTTTAAAACGGGAGTTTACTCTAAAATTATAGTGTCTATATCATATACAGATCGACCAATACCTAACATGTTGATAGACATGAAATATATACATTTCTCATTCAAAAAGAGGGGTGATCCTGGTTGAAAACTGGGGTAGGGGTGACTCACACGGGTCAGATGCTTATCATCTTTATATCGTCTATAGACAAACACAAAGAGAACATTAAAGAACATGAAGGGCGGAATAAAGAACGAGAAGACGAAGGAAAGGAAGAAGGCTAATTGTACGTAAGGAAGACATTAAATTTTATCGTATCACCTATGTTTTTTATTTATACCCGCTATTACATGATCTATGACATTCTGGAGAAGAAATACATAATTTTCAGTTATGTCTCCGAAGAGACCACCAGGTCACCAATTCTGAACCACGAAGGTTGCGTCCACTATGCCCAAGTTAAGGAACAATCCCTTGTTTCTACTTTCATATTAAAATTTTTCAGTTATGTCGAATTTTCCAGTCTCATAGGACTTTAGTTTGACGTACTTAAACTTAGGAGAGTGGTAGGGTGTAAACGCACTGGATCTCACACAACGAATGGAAGAGCTTCGAAATCGATTGAGTAAAAGTTTGGCCTATAGACGTCACATAAAGGTATTTCACCGAGTATGATTTAGGAGTACGGTTCAATCACCCACGACTGCATAAATGTTCTGGCTTTTACGTGCATCGACCCCGGAGTATCTATTTTACGGAAGGCGAGATTGCTCCTCGTAAAAGCTGGGGTATCTTTTTTTCCTCTTAACAGGCAGTACTGGGAAGACGTAGTTTGACACACCCACAAACAAACGGCTGACGAGAAGGTAGAAGGGAGTCGGAATTAATTTTTGGATTAAAGAGATAATGGTATTGTTACTCACCTTGTTGTTGACTAAACAGAGTGGTCTAATTAAGAGGAAGACCTTTGAACCCTCTTGTAATAAATAGTCTCGTCGTCTGTCCCTAAAATTTTACCTCCGTAGAAAGGTTATGTATACGGTTCAAGTTTTTTCTACCCTGATTATAAAGTTGTAAACCTCCGTAGAACCTCTAAGTAAGTGACAGTACGGGGGTCGTTACGACCATGTATCTTCTGGGAACCATAACAACTTATCTACCGACCTTAATCATAACGGGTCTAGAGTGAGAAGTGCTCAAAATCGACGACGAAACAACAAGTCAGCGATTCAAGACAGGCTGAGAAACGTTGGGGTACGTGTCGGCCGAAGGTACAGGAAGTGACAGAGGGTTTCAAACGAGTCTGAATACAGAGAACTTGGCCACTACGATAGGTTGGTAGAGTAGAAGACAACGAGGAAAGAGGAGAACGGGAGTTAGAAAGGGCCGTAGTCGTAGAAAGGGTCACTAAGTCGAGAAGCGTAGTCCAACGGTTTCATAACCTCGATGTCGAAGTCGTTGTTAGGAAGGTTACTTATAAGTCCCAGTTAAAGGAAATCCTAACTGACCAAACTAGAGACACGACGGGTCCCGAAGGGATCACCGAGTCTACCATTTGTTAGACGGGCGTTACGGTCTCTGGACCCAAGTTAGGGGCCCAACCCTTCTAGGGGACCTCTTCCCTTGTCGATAGGTAAAGTCATAGGACCGAACCTCTTAAGACACCTGTTTCCTCAGACCGTCGATGTCAGGTACCCCAGCGTTTCAATCTGTGATGACTCGCTACAAGTGAGACAGTGAGACAGCTCCCTGAAAGTCTTCAGAAGAGGTCGTGGTGTTAAGCTTGCGTAGTTAAGAAACCACGAGTTGGAATAAATACCAGGTCGAGAGTGTCCACATATACTGATGACCTTTTTGGTATCGAAACTGATCTGTCTGGAAGCAACCGTTTCACTACAGAGACGAAAAATTATATGACGGACACAAACAGTATCGAAAGAAGGGTTCCTCGTGAACAGAAAATTAAAGTACCGACGTCAGTGGTAGAGGTCACTAAAACCTCGGGTGTTTTTCCTTTAGACGGTGACAAAGGTAGCAATGGGGTAGATAAACGGTACTTCACTACCCTACGGTACTAGAATCACAAAACTTACAATCCGAAATTTTGTCGAAAAAGTGAGAGAAGAAAGTAGGAGTAGATCTCTGAAAAATTAAGGAGAAGTGAAAAACGGTGATCTCACCATAGTAGATGTATCGACTCCAACAACTATAAAGAGGGTCGTCAGAACTAAGGTCGACACTGAGTAGGTCGGACTATAAAACGTACCATATGAGACGTATATTCAATTTGTCCTATTGTTATATATGTCGGAACAGAATGAGGAAAGGGTTAAAACTTGGTCAGTAAACGAGGTACATTCCAAGATTGATAACGAAGAACTGGGTGTACATGCAAAGAGTCCTTTGTTCATTCTACCAAACCATAAGAATAGAGAAATTCTTAAAGGGTGTCAAACAATACTAAGTGTGTCAGTTTTCCGAAAACGTATCAGTTACCTCGTCTTCACGTACAAAAGGACCTTAAGGGAACGAAAGAGATACTAGGTTGCTTACAACCGTTAAATTAGAGACCAAGGAGACGGAAAAGATTTAGACCGAACATGTAAACTGTCAAGAACCAAACGTATGACAACTTCGGATCGAACTTCCTAAAAATCATATTGGAAGTCAAGTCAAGTCAAGTCAAGTCAGTGAGTCAGCGCAGGCTGACAAACGCTGGGGTACTTAACGTCGTACGGTCCGGAGGGACAGGTAGTGGTTGAGGGCCTCAAGTGAGTCTGAGTGCAGATAACTCAGGTACTACGGTAGGTCGGTAGAGTAGGAGCCAGCAGGGGAAGAAGAGGACGGGGGTTAGGGAGGGTCGTAGTCTCAGAAAAGGTTACTCAGTTGAGAAGAGTACTCCACCGGTTTCATAACCTCAAAGTCGAAATCGTAGTAAGGAAGGTTTCTTTAGGGTCCCGACTAGAGGAAGTCTTGCCTGACCAACCTAGAGGAACGTCGTACGTTTTACTCGCGTTGACATGCCATCAATCTTGTAAGAAACCGTAACGGGAAAAAACCCTAACCTTACTTTTGACTGGAAAAGGTCAGACACCGACAACAGCTCAAAAGGTCTAAACGACTACATAACTCACGTCGCGAAAGTGTCGTAGTAGAAAATCCTAAACTTTGTCGAGTCGACTATAAGGTAGTGGAGATGATCGAAACAAGTATCACTACGAAGGATTCCGGGTGAACTGAAGTGTGAGATCCTACAGGTCGAGATCCACTCACTGGTGTAGTACCAGTAGGTCCAGTAATTCTGTAAAAGACATATAAGAAGACACATAAGAGCGGTGGAGAAGAATTATAGAAGACGAAGACAATCCAGGTATCCAGACAAAGACAGGAAATAACACGGACAGAAACGTACTTTACAAGGAAACTAGAGAGTTCGACACATTCGACAACGAATGTGTTTCATAAATGTCCGACAGCGTTCTTAAATTAAACAAATCTATAGGGTAATTTTCAAAATACATAAAAGAGAACAACCGTTAATTCTTTTTTGTCCAAATAGAAGAATGCGTGTCAGTTTTACTTGTTTGAGGAGATTATAAAATAAACGGTCACCACTTTATAAAGGTTTCTTACTTTTTACATAAAGGGCGTATCAGAGACTTCGACGAAAAAAGGAGTCCTTTATACCGACACAGTGCCCTATATTGTCATGGTATCCATATTTGTACAAACTCTTCCACTTGTGTGACTTATAAAATTTAAAATTCCATTTATAAAACTATCAAATCTCTTGAGGGAGTGTTTAAGAAAATATTAATTAAAAAAATTCTTAGTTCTTTTAAATGAGTTGCAGTTTCAGTACGGGTCTCACTCTTTCCCACTCTTTATAGAAAAGGTTCTATCAAAATGGTAGAGTGTTAAAGTAGAAGGACAGAGTAAAACGTATAGGATTTCACATAAGGTTTCTTAATGACTTATTTTTACTTCATTTTAATATATAATAGTTACTTCTTTTTAAACGTTGAACTCTTAGTCGTGGCCGGGCTAAAGATAGTAATCGGTTTTGGAAGTCTCTTCCTTTCTCCCTGTCCCTTCGTCCACCCCCTCTCGACTGACGGAGGAAACGACACACAGTAGAGGCTACCCATCCTAAGTCATTCAGAATGTAAAAACACTGATCTAAAAAGACTCGACTTTTAGTGACCACGGTCGATACAAACCCGGAAACGAAGTCCGTCAGAATCCCACACTCAATCCTTGATAAAGGTTAGGATTACCCTATTAAATCGTGGGTCAGAGGATTTGGAGCACGAGACGTCGAGACACAACTTCTCGACATCTGAAAGTCTCGACCCTCCATTTGTTTTCGGTTTAATCTTTTTAGAGAGTTCTCTAGGAGATCAGGTCCAATTATTTAGAGAAAATAAAATAAAGGAACAAATAAAGAAAATAAAAACCGACACACCCTAGAATCAACCCCACACGCCGTAGAAAGTAACACTGTACGTCCGAGATCTCTCACACCCGAATCGTCAACACCGCGCTCCCGAAGTAACGGGGCACCGCACACCCTAGAATCAAGGGGCGGGTCCCTAGTTTGACCGTAGGGGACGTAACCTTCCACCTAAGGATTGGCGACCTGGTGGTCCATTCCAGGTTAATTTGGAGAAAAATTCGTCGTCTTGAACAAGATTACCTTCAAATAGACCTTCAATTAGGGAAGAGAATAACGGTGGAAAAGAATGAGAGAGTGGTACAAAGAAATCTATAAGGGACTTGTTTGTTAGAAGGGGGTCCATAAGGACGGTCCCAGTCGAAAGCCGTTTTCGGTTTCGTTCTGTTGGTGAAACTCATCTCGGTCGGTCTCAGACTTTAGTTCCAGATCACAACTCCTTTCCCTTAACTGTTCTCGGTCCCGGGAGATACACGGACCACCCCTCCTCCTTCCCGGGATCCCCCTTCCCGACGAGTCTTGACTTGAGTCAGGATTGGAACACTACTTTCATAAGAGTCCTTTGTTTCCGTCTTTCGATCGATCCCGGACCGTCAGTTCCAAAACCAATCTCCTCCCAACCCCAAACATCTGGAACCCCTTGTTCTGATTAAGGACTACGACGGTCGACACCACACTCAAAGAGTATACGGGATAGAACCACTCCCGAGTAGACATCGACCACTACTCTGGAGGACCGGATAACAGTTTGTCTCGTGGTTTCGTGGGGACCTAGGATCGAAGAGGTTTCCCGACATCGACTTGTCTATCCAAAAGAACCTACCCTTCACCCTTACTCGTTCTCTCATCCTAACACCCAAACTCAGTTCTTGTCTCCTAGATTCCCCAACATTTCTACCACTCTGTTGAAATGGACAACTCAACCTGAAACACTGGAATAATTCCCGTTCAGTAAGGAGACACCTGAGACCTTTGGAGAAAAATGTGTCCAATTATAACTTTATAAAATGTTGGTCAGTCTGCGTCCATGACTCCCTAGTTGTGTCGGGAAGAATTCCGAGAAGATGTTCCGGGGTCAGGACGAGTCCAGTCTACCCAACAAAAGTTTCGATCCAGTCGTAGTAAGTACTCGTCACCCTTTTCTGAAGTCCACCCAATTTCGAAAAAGGCCTGTGTCCTACAACGGGTCCAATGAACCCCAACAACGGGAGAAATACTCATAGAGGTGACTCTGGATCTCCTATCTCGTACTGCTTTCCCTCCTCCTTCGAGATCGAACTTTAGGGGTCGTCTGCAATACTCTAAGTCCAAGGACGTAGTCAAAAGAACGAACTACACACACACGCGCGCGTGCACACACACACACGCGTGCACACGCACACACACATACATGTATTCTCTCTGTCTTTGTCTCTCACTACCACCAGGGAAGTGTTAGACAGCTACTATGGATGACGACAGGAAACGTCCCGTAAATGACACCCGACCTGTGACAGACGCCTCTTCCGCTACCGTGGGGTGAGGTCGTGAGAACGGACCTTTTAGGGTACCTGCCTCCTCGGACGATCCGACGTCAGGTACCCCAGCGATCCTCAACCTGTGCCGACTTACTGAAGTCAAAGTGAAAAGAGAAAGTACGTAACCTCTTCCTTTACCGTTGGGGGAGGTCATAAGAACGGACCTCTTAGGGTCCCTGTCCCCTCGGACCACCCGACGGCAGATACCCCAGCGTGTCTCAGCCTGTGCTGACTTCACTGAATCGTCGTCGTCCTGTGAGAGACTTCTCGAAAAGAACGTAATATTAGGAGTATTGTCAGGACACACCATCTATAATAAACGTAAAATGTGGGTACTCTTGACTTCGAGTGGATCTCGTTCTATCTTGACTTCAAATCGGACCTAGATAAACTACAGTCTAAGACTCGTAAATTGGTGGTTTCGTGTACCTGGATGTCGTGCGACACAAGGACGTTATGAGACGTTTAAGTTCCGTAGTATGTTGCACGTTGGGTAGACGGAGAGAAGTTCCTATTCGTCTCACGGTGTAATATTCGGTCATACTGTCTCGGTTATATTCTCCTTTACTAACATAAAACTTTCCTAAGTAGGCAAGTACTTCATTAAGGGTGTCGTCCTCGAGAGGAACCCATGATTCAATCAAGTCTTAAACTACACGAACAGGACAAAGGTACCTCAACATAAATATGGTAGGATAATGAGTAAACCCCGAAGGGACCACCAAGTCGTTATTTCTTAGACGGATACTACCTCCTCTGTGTCCAAACCAGGGACACAGTCCTTCTAGGGGACCTCTTCCTTTACCGTTGGGTGAGGTCATAAGAACGGACCCTTTAGGGTACCTGTCTCCTCGGACCACCCGATGTCAGGTACCCCAGTGTTTCCTCAACCTGTACTGACTCGTCAATTTATTGTTGTGGTGGTAATGAGTAAGTTTCGCCATCCTACCAAATATAAATACCTAGGAAAGACTCTTCACATCTTATGAAGTGGTAAAGAGGGGTGTAGGCTTTCGGAAGATACGTTCCCAATGTTGAGCATAAAGTGATTACCCTCTTTCTTTCCGCGTCTCTTTCCCTTCCTAGTCTGCTTCCCACGACTTACCGCTGCCTAGACCCGGACGTGAGGACTTGTGTCTGGGGCGTAGGGACGGGTTGTGTCTGAGGACGGGTTCGTAGGCACTCACGAGGGACCACGGAAGTGTTTGGATGTGGAACGTCTCCTTCTGAGAAGTAAACTTTTTCAAGGACCTCTCAGACGTGTCATTTACACGTCGTCGACGGACCAGGACAATTTGAGGGACTTGTCACTAAAAAGATCACGGGTTCCCGTAAACAAAGAATGGATAAAGGCGTGTCGGAAAGTGGATAAACGTAACGGTACCTCGGAACTATTCTCCGCTCTTATATCGTACGAACATCCATACGGGGAATCATCATTCCGTACCGGGGAATCATCAAAGGTACGGATGGACGTCCTTTTTCACTTGAAAATCCACGGTCAACACTTAGTCGGTCCGAAGAATTGTACAGGTGGGTACCGGACCTTTTAGTGTCTCGAGATGGACCACGAACCTTAAGGGGACTTCGAAACTCTCACGAAGGAGTAGTCACGGGTACACGAGTACCCAGGGAAGGTCCCCGGTCAATGGTAGGAGTGGACGTGAACGTTAGACCCTTCGGTAACGACGGTTGTCGTCCTTCTCGAGTCACATTTAAGTAGACGAATGTTCACACATACAGGGAGTAAGTGCTTCCGAACCATCGTAGGAGTGACTTATCCTTTCGTCTAACCCCATCCCCGTGGAAGGGACGACACTTTACTTATACGAGTCCGTGGTCGGGTCCAATATCACCCACGACAGTAATAAGATTGTTTTCGAAGAACAACAAGTCAACGAGTCAGTACTGACTGAGAAACGTTGGGGTACTTGACGTCGTGTGGTCCGAAGGGACAGGAAGTGACAGAAGGACTCAAACCAGTTTGAGTTCAAGTAACTCAGCCACTACGATGGATTGGTAGAGTAGGAGACAACGGGGAAGAGGAAAACGGGAGTAAGAAGGAGTCGTAATCCTAGACAAGGTCACTCAGTCGAGAAACGTAGTCCACCGGTTTCATAACCTCAAAGTTGAAGTAGTGGTCACGAAGGTTACTTATAAGTTCCAACTAGGGGAAATCCTGACTGACCAACCTAGAGGAACGTCAGGTTCCCTGAGAGTTCTCAGAAGAGATCGTGGTGTCAAGTTTTCGTAGTTAAGAAGCCACGAGTCGGAAGACATACCAGGTCGAGAGTGTAGGTATGTACTAGTCGAAGAACTAGTCGTTTAGTCCTACGAAGGTAACTAACTACCTGGAACTGAAAGTAATTCCGACTTACATTACTTACAAGTACACATCTTACAGAACCACAAAAAAACTTGATACTTGTCTATCAAGTTTTACTTATCTAAATTAAAAAAAAATTAACCTCCTATTAACGAAATGTTACAACACAACCAAAGACGGTATGTCATACTTAGTCGGTATTCATATACAGAACGACAAAATATCTTAATGAGTGTTTCAGTATCAAGTGTCTGAAATAATACGCAAAATAAAGACATGTAAAGATATATCGGTTGGAGTAAGGTGTCACCTTGACTCAACTGTATGTTGTCTTCGTCTATTTTATTTTACCATTTTATATCGAATTTTAATTTTACGTCCAGGTCTCTTCATGTTTGTCACTTAAGGAAACAAATAAGAAGAAAAGGAAAGGATAAAGAACCTAGAGGTTTTCTCCAAACGAAAAAAAAACAAAAACAAAAAAAAAATTTGTTAGTCGATTAGTCCTGGATTTATTTATCCGTCCATTTTTCCATTTAGTAAGGATTATCATTTAGTCGTATACGTCCGATACTCAGAGAGATCCATACACGACCCTAACGTCGAGTCAGAACCGAGACTTACTTTTCCCTTTCCTCAGCACTTTTTCTTACTCTATTACGGTAAACGTCGTTGTACCTACCTGGGTCTCTACCAGTCTCACTCACTTCATTCAGTCTGTTTCTGTACATAGTATACGATAGTGAATATACACCTTAGATTTTTCTTTACTATGTTTACTTGAATAAATGTTTTGTCTTTTTCTGAGTGTCTGAATCTCTTGTTTCAACATCAACGGTCCCCATTCCTACACCCCCCTTCCCTATCAATCCCGCAAACCCTACTTGTACGCGTGTGACGACATATAAAATTTACCTATTCGTTGTTCCTACACGACATATCGTGTCCCTTGAGACAAGCTACAATAGACCGTCGGACCTACTCTCCCCTCAAAACCCCTCTTACCTACGTACATATACGTCCTGACTCACGGAAACGACAGGCGGACTTTGACGGTGTTGTAACAATTGGCGGATATGAAGTTATATTTTAATTTTCAAATTTTTTTTGTTCTTCCCCTTTCCTCAGTCACTTATATAAGGAGTAGTCGTCTCTTTTGTGGATAGAAGGAGTCCTCTTCATTTCCAAAATCATGAACTGAGGTTCTTTACGGAGCCCACGTTCTAAGGTCTCCCCGGGACGTGAGAACCCACCTGTCATCGAAGTGTCTCGTAAGAAACCTCCGTTTACCCTCCACTCCCGTTCTGGTCGGAGACCACCGGGTCGAAGTGAGTGTCTACGGTCCTCGGGACTTCTGTAGGACCGACCGGAGGAACATTACAAACAGAGAACGAGACTTCGCGGGACCCAGTCCGTCGTCCCCCGTGAACCTCCGGCACGAGGGACTCTTCCCGGGCCACCCGTCCAAAGACTCGTTCCGCCGGGGGTCGTACCCGACGACGTACGAGCAAAAGTTTACAGCTTTACGGAGACTTTGTTCTTACCACCGACCCAGAGGTCTTGGTTGTGTCTTCGACCCTCTCTTGGGACCTTGTCCCTTCCATCACCCCACGGGGGTACCCCTCGTCACTACCCCGTCCCCCGAAGGTGGACGTGCAGAAGAGAGGGTACAACGGAACCCACCTGCTAACGGAAGACCCAACCAGAAGGTGCCCCGTCCTGCGTCGTACCGGTTCCCTTCAGGGGGTCACGGCAGTCTGTCTCCTCCGTTGAGCACGTCCACCCGACGGTCAGAAGGAGGAGATAGGGTGGGACTCCCCGTCCGAACGGAGCCCCACTCGGGTCTCGCGAGGGGTCCTCGAGACGGGATCCTTCTCGAACGGTAGGGGTTCGTTCCCCTGTCCAGACCGACAGTCGACTTACGGTTCCTCTGACCCCTCCCACCCTCACCTCACTCTGGAGAGTCCCTCTTAAGATTCTGTAGGTTCCCCACGTACACGAGAATTCGTCGGGTTGTTTACGTCGTTGGACACACCCTCCTCGTCTTGGCGGCCTTGTTTATCTAGTTCTTCAAATTTATTCGTCTTATTTATAGGAGCCCCTCTAGTCCTTCGTCCTTATTTACAAATACTTCTTTTGATTAATCTCTATTATCCATACTTTTCATCTTAATTTTGTCTCGTGGGTCGAACACCCAACTTCTTGAGCCTCCTCAGTCGAACTCTCACGACCACCTCTCCCTACAAACCCAGGAGGAAGGTCCTCCGTAGTCCCTCCATTTCTCCACCTTTCTTACCGGCCTTTGCTGCACCTCCGATCTCAATCTTCCCAACGACAAAGAAATAGGTATTTCCAGTGTTTCTCCCCTCACTCATTTACCTCCTCTCTTTTATTTACAAACTTCTTGATTACTGACTTCTAAAATACTCAACTAATTAACGAGACTAAACTACCTACGGACCTTATGGTTTGTCCTGTCCAAGTGTGTGTGTGCGTGCGTGTGTGACTCCTATCCAAGTGTGTGTGTGTGTGTGTCTCCTATCCAAGTGTGTGTCTGTGTGTGTGTGTGTCTCCTATCCAAGTGTGTGTCTGTGTGTGTGTGTCTCCTATCCAAGTGTGTATGTGTGTGTGTGTGTCCTATCCAAGTGTGTGTGTGTCTCACATCCAAGTGTGTGTGTGTGTGTCTCCTATCCAAGTGTGTATGTATGTGTGTCTGTGTGTGTGTGTCTCCTATCCAAGTGTGTGTGTGTGTGTGTATGTGTGATAACAACAAGTCAGCATTTCATCACAGAAAAACATCGGCGTGTCTGACGTCGTGCGGTCGGACGGGACAGGAAGTGACAGAGGGTCTCAAACGAGTTTCAGGACAGGTGACCTCAGTCATTACGACAGGTCGGTACATTATTTATGTAGTCTCGAGCTCCCTTCGTAGGTCTCTGTCTTCCGTCTGGGGATGTTCTCTCAGGTCAGGTGACGGAGCACCCTCCAACCCTCTACTACCACACTACAGACGTCTCGTACGTTCCTTAGAAGGATGGACTTTAAAACACGGAAGATTCAATAAATTTACACTTATCCTTTTTTTCCGTAGGACTCTCCACCAGTAACAACTCCTCCTCAATGCCAACCATCGCCAACTCTTTCGGACGAGACGAAACCCACTGAATACTCCCCAACCCTCACCCCTCACCGACACCCGGTTCCGACTTGAGTACTCAAGATTATTTTCTTGTAGGTACAGGTGGACACACAGGTAGGAAGTAGACTTATTCTATCTCGGACGCGGTAGCGTGTGTGTGCGACGTGTCTCAGGGAAAATCTTCCTCAACGGTCCTCCCCCTTACTCTTCACCCCCGTTATTCCCGCTTGTGTATTGGCTCAGGTCAATTAATAGTGGAGCCACTCATTGTCGAACTTCACGTATCGGTAGTCGACGTCCTGACTTCACGGTCCGGGAGAGTCGTAACGTCCCGTAGCCACCCCACGTCTCGTCCCTCTCTCCTCTCCCCCACCCTCTCGCAGCCTGCCCCCTGTGTGCACCCGTACCTACAAGATAAAAAGTCTTGAGTCCTCAAGTCGGAACCAGTCACCGGCGAAGGGTGACGGGTCGGGAAGTGTCTCCGCGGTCTCCGCCTCCTCCAAAAGAAAAAAATTTTAACTTCATATCAATAAAAAGTTGAAACACAATCAAAGACGCCACATCGTTTCTCTGAGTCAATATGTCTATATACAAGAAAAAGTATAAAAAAGTAGTACCAAAGAGTGTCCTATGACTTATATTAAGGGACACGATGTATCATCCTGGAACAACAAGTAGGTGGGACACATATTATCAAACGTAGACGACTGGGGTTTGGGGGTTAGGTAGGGAGATGGAGGGAGGGGCGGGGGCCGTTGGCGTCTAGTCAAGACACAGACACTCGGACAAAGACAAAGTATCGATTCAAGTAGACGCAGTACAAAATCTGAGGTGTATATTGACTATGGTATACCTCTTCCGTTACCGCGAGGTGAGATCATGAGAACGGACCTTTTAGGGTACCTGTCTCCTCGGACCACCCGACGTCAGGTACCCCAGCGATTCTCAGCCCGTACTGACTCGTTGAAGCGAAACTGAAAAGTGAAAGTACGTAACCTTTTCCTTTACCGTTGGGTGAGGTCACAAGAACGGACCTCTTAGGGTCCCTGCCCCCTCGGACCACCCGACGGCAGATACCCCAGCGTCTCTCAACCTGTACTGACTTCGCTGAATCGTCGTATACCACAGACCGAAAGAGAAAGACTGAATGAAGTGAATATACTATCAGAGCTAAATAAGAAAAAATACCGACTCATTATAAGGTAACGTGCATACGGTGCAGCAGACATAGGAAAGTAGACAGTCACCTGTAAATCCAACGAAGGTACAGAACAGACAATATTTATCGCGACGATACTTGTAGCGGATGTATCACTTTCACTTTCAGTAAGTCAGCACAGACTGAAAAACGCTGGACTACCGGACCTCTCAGGTCCCCTAAGAGGTCCGGTTTTATGACCTGACCCATAGGAAAGGAAAGAGGTCCCCTAGAAGGGTTGGGTCCCTAACTTGGATCCAGAGGGCGTGACGTCCGCCTAAGAAATGGCTGACTCGGTGTTCCCTTTGGGGTATCTTATGTATGCAGAAAAGTTTAATCTCAAAACTAACTTATATACGGATTCTCACCCTAACGAACTAGTATACCGTTGAGATCAAAATTAAAAATTCCCTTGAAGAAGTGACAAGAGATATCACCGACGCAGTCAAATGTCAGAATGGTTGTCCTATCTTCCCCAAGGAAAGTCTCTGCAAAAAGAGTCACTCATGGTTGGTTTACAGTTTGTAGGAATAGGAAGAGTCTTTATTGTCAGACACTTAAAACGGGATAAAAAAAAAAACCTCCCTCTCTACACCTGGTAAAACATTTTCAGAGATGATTTACACAATGTCCCAACACAGATAAAATACAAAACAAAAAAACCGGTGCTCCGGTCACACCCTAGAATCAAGGGAACTGGTCTTGGTCCCCACCTTCGTGGTGGGGTGGGGTGTACGGGACGTAACCTTCCACTTCAGGATTGGCGATTTGGTGGTCCTTTCAGAGAGACGGAAAAATCTTCTATAACCAAATAAACCGACGTAGTCCAGAAGGAACACCGTGTGCCCGGGATCAAAGGACCGGTCCGCAACCTGGACCCGGAGGACGTAACGCTCGTATCTCAGAGTCGGTGACCTGGCGGTCCCTTCGGGGACTTAAAACAAGAAATTTTTTTCTTTTTGAGACCCTGTTTAGGCAAAGTCCTAAATCCTGACCCTTCCAGAGAAAAGACTGTTTCACCTAACTCGACAGGGTCCACTCTGGAACGGTGGGGGAACACAGGAACCGGAATGAACGGTCCTACGGAGTCCGAGTCAACGACCGGGACCACGTTAGGGAGCGGGACCGAAGCAAAGAGACACACTACTGAAAGGGACAGGAGGGAGGGGTAGTACAGGGAAGAGAAGTGGTCAGGAAGAGAAGACAAATAATGACCTGAAGTAAACATCTGCAACTAAAACCTGTGACGCAAGCACCGGAAAAACGTTCGTCAGCGTGACACGACCTCAGACACACCCGGACGTCAGTCCACCCCTCCTCGACCCGGTCCCTCGTCAGGGACGGGACCGAGACACGCGAACCTGATCAACCAAGAGAAGAGACGACGTCCAAGGAGTACCCGTCTACCACTCGCGATTACTAAGAGTGTGGTCCTGATCACCCCTTATCGCTAGTGCGTCCCTTTCCCGAGAGTGCCTCGAACCATGCGTACTTCACGAGTTACTTAGAATCGCAACACCAGTTATGAGAAAAAACAAGGACAGTACAGAAAATAAAAAGAGACCTTACTGTGTCGTCAGGAGCCAATGCTGGTACACCTAATGTCTGATCACCGGTGGTTTACCGAACGACAACCTGAAAAGAGACTTTCTATCTTTCACCAGACCAGGTATAAAATCTCTTCACACACACATCCATACACACAGACGTACACACACACACATATATATATATATACTTTCACTTTCACAATCAGTGAGTCAACACAGGTAGAGAAACGTTGACATACCTGACGTCGTGCGGTCCGAAGGGACAGGAAGAGACAGAGGGTCTCACTCTGTTTGACTATGTCACGAGTTTGAGTTCAGGTAGCTCATCCACTACGGTAGGTTGGTAGAGTATATATACACACATATATATCTATCTAAGTCTGTCTCTATCTCTGTCTCTCTCTCTGTCATTACACTCGGGGTGTTACCAACGGACGCTAACTACGAAACCGAACCTCAGTAGTTGTCTAACTCGGACGTCAACCACGACACCGGCACACACTCCGGGGTCTGTGACGGGCGAAAGGGTCACACAATTACCCACGAGACACTCCCTGGAGAGAGGTCGTAGGGGTTCGGACGAGGGAGAGTGATCGTGCTAGACCGAAATCCGGGGAAAGAGGATACGGAGCTTGTAGGGAGAACATTAAGGAGAACATTACTTGTCCTTCCTGAAACTCGAACTTCTTCCCTATAATTTGTTGGATGACATTGAGGGGAACCGAAGACACACCGGGGAGGGAGTAACGGACGGACGGCACCCGGTGGGTCGGTTCGGGTCTAGACCGGTACGAAGAATTCAAGTCTAAGGAGTGGCGTGTAGGGGGTCGGGGGTGACACCTAGAGACCCCCGCACTCTCGCCTAGGACCCGACCGGTTCCCACTCACGGGTCCGGGAGCCCTCCCCTAGGGTACCTCCCACCCGACGTCTCGACTCGTGTCTGTGTTCAATTTTCCACTCTCTTATCGCGCAGTCCGACACTTCCGTTTCCTGACGGGTCGTTTACGAGGGACAGGTGGACGGTTCACCTTAAACGAGTTTGTATACCTCCGAGGTCAAGCGACGTGTCGGTCGAAGGACCGGTCTTTGACGGCCTCCCACCTCGGTCCGAGTGAAGGTCTACCCTGGTCACGTCGATGGTATAGAGCCGAACTTACGCGGTGTCCACAAAGTCTCGGACTGTACACGGAGGGTAGGAGGGACGGGTCGTCCACGACCACCGTCGACCACTGGGTGAGAGGGGACCAAAAGGGACCTCGTCCCCAGGTCGGGAAGAACTCTCCCCTCAGAAACAAATACCATTTGTCTTAGAAACAACATTAAAAACCCTTCGGTCCGGAGTATTAAGGCAGTGGATCTTACCACAGACCGTCCATCGAGTCAGTGTACTCAACTTACTTCCCCCTCGCGAAATGTCTTGCGACCTACAGAAAAGGTACGGGTCGTTCAGAGAAGAGACACCTCCAGACTCTTCCTTGTAAACGTACAGGGCCGGTGACCACCGACACCAGGCGGGGAGGGGATCAACGATATTCCCGACGATACCGAGTGTCTTCGGGCGGAAGAGACCTCTTAACGGAAGTCTCGGGCGGAACGGGTCTTCCGTACTTGTGGGGTAGGTTCCGTCAGGGACTTCTGACTGACTGTTCCCCGTGTCTCGGGAGTCAACGAAATCCCCCACTGAGACCTCATCTCGACGAAGTCTCGTGTGAGGGCCGGAGGAGTGGGGTGGCCCGAGTCCTATTTGAGTTCTCTCTGGTCTGCGAAGTCGAGGAGGGGTAGGAACAGGACGCAGGGAGAGAAGAGACGTCCCTTAGTGACGGAGTCCGAGACGAAGGTCCCTCTGAGTGGATTCTGTAGGGGGTTCTCTGAGGTGAGGACGAGACTCGAGCCTGACAACTCAAACCTTCCCTGAAATCTCGATTTTGTGAAGGTAAACCTCCCGTTCCTTTGGGTCCGCATCCCAACTCTGTCCTGTGGACCCGTCCGAGTCTCCTGTCCAGTGAGACCGACGAATTGAACCTTCGACGGACTCCCACGTATTTGGTATATGACACCACGAAACCCCCCCAAGGGAGTTAGGGACTAGACTGGAGTAGGGGGAGAGGGGGGTTCCAGTGGTCCAGTCCCTTCGGGGCTATGGACATGGTTCTGTCGAGCTCCCGGAGACAAGTGTCCTTCCCCTGTGCCAGGATGGAGACGGACCTCTTCCCGACGACGGAAAAGGAAGTGTTGACGTGCCTTCCCCGGTCGAGGAGGTAGGGTCCTGCGAGTCTCGAGTGAACACACTTTACTTGAGAGAAAGAACCCTTCACTTTGTCGTTAAAAGAAAAAAGAGACGCATCAAACGGTAGAGAAAGAGCAGAAGCAACGTCAAAAGGGATTGATGGTACACACGAAAATAACTTGCAAGAAAGCTCAGGTAACATCGTTCATCCGCACTGTGTGTATTCACGAATCCGTAAACTAAAGGACGACTTCTAGAGGTTTCGTCAACCTTATTGATTCACCTTTCCTCTCATCTACCTCCCTCATAGAAAACTGAAAAGAAGACTCCTTCGTTACTACAAGCGTCGGGTCCTAAGAAGAGTAAGGGGACGAATAGGAACCCGAGGAGGTCTCTACAGAGATTTTTAGTCTCCGTCAATAACGGGAACCTCCCCAAGATTTGGGTCTAGACCCACTGAGAACCGAACGTAATAGTTTAGGTAGATAGAGGAACCTAGTCTAATTGACTTGTGAACGACCCAGAGACCCGCTCACTTCGAGTCTCTAGTCCTCTCAGGACCCGAAGACGTGACGGAAGGGTCCACTGGGTCGTCATTTCTTAGGTGCACGTTACGTCCTCTGGACCCAAACTAGGAACCCAGCCCTTCTAGGGGACCTCCTTCCGTACCGTTGGGTGAGGTCATAAGAACGGACCTCTTAGGGTACCTGTCTCCTCGGACCACCCGACATCAGGTACCCTGACGTTTCTCGGTCTGTGCCGACTCGTACGCACGCACCTGAAGACGTAACCGACTTGTGCGAATGACTGGAGCCGGTTGGGGTTCCAATGACCCGATCTCGTGATACACTTTCCTACAGACTCACGTGACCCGACGAAGGCAGTACCTTCCTCGACGTAAAACAGGTGTGACCAGAACTGAGAACGGAAGGAACGTGAGCACGAAGACGGTTTTGATGGTGGGAACCTGAATTTTGTACGAAATATTTGGCAGTTCAAAGGGTTCGACAGTGACTCGCACCATTGAGCCTAGGTGAACAGTCTGACGTCCTGGAAACCCTTTTTCCTTAATCCCTTAAAAGTTCCCTTCACCCCGGAACCTTTAGAGGGTCGACCCCCGGGTCTCTCCCACTCTCTAAACAAACTCCAGTGTCTCGACACGCTCGTTCTTGTGGGCCCTCCCCCGGGATATAAAACCACGAGAAAGGTAGATTGAGTCCTTTAGCATTCGTTTGGGTCTCAGACCCAGGACCCTATAAGACTGAGAATCTCGTCTTTGAGGAAATCACCTGACCGCAGGAGTGATCGATAGTGTCCTGACTAGGAGTGAACTAGTTATAATACTTTATCCGACCACTCAGAGTAGACCCTGGTCCACCGAAAACAGTAGGGTTTGGTGACCCTAATTCTGACCCCTTCACACCCTAAAGGTATTTTTAACCCGTAGACAAAGGTTGTTTTCCCGTAGACAGACAGACTTTCTATTTTGAGTATCTACGGGTGAGATAGCCAGACACACTTCAGGGTGTACGAAGAAATGTGGTCGACGTCCTCGACACTCGAAGGGACTGTGACCCTTCCGGCGTGACGGGAAAGATCACGGGACCTCTGGGGGCCCGAACGGAAATGTGTGTCCCTGGGTCTTTCGAGTCGGTCGTGTGTCACCAGTAACAGTCCGACGGATCCCTTTCCCGTCCTCGACCACCACCTTGTCAGAATGTCTGTACGATTCATCGAAGCCAACACAGGTTTTAGACACTGAGGTACCTGACATCGGGCGGTCCGAGGAGACAGGTACCCTAAGAGGTCCGTTCTTATGACCTCACCTAACGGTACGGGAGGAGGTCCCCTAGAAAGGGTGAGTCCCTGACTTGGACTCAGAGAACACGGAAGACGTAACCGTCCGTCTAAGAAATGTGATCGTGGTGGACCTTTCGGGGTCTTGTTGACTCAGAGGACATTATGTAGTAAAATGGGGTTTACCTTTCTAAATTCGTCGAAAAATAAAGTTGATGTACTGGGTAATTTTCTTTTACGTATCAGAATACAGGAGAAACTAACTCTGCCTCACGAAGTAACTATGAACTGTGTGGACAGAAGAGTTCTCTTCTGAGAACTCTCCGGGAACCTGACGTTTCTCGAGGTTGGTCCGGTAGGACTTCCTCTAGTCAGGACCCACAAGTAACCTTCCCGACTACAACTTCGACTTTGAGGTTATGAAACCGGTGGACTACGCTTCTCGATTGAGTAAACTTTTCTGGGACTACGACCCTTTCTAACTCCCGTCCTCCTCTTCCCATACTGTCTCCTACTCTACCAACCTACCGTAGTGGTTGAGTTACCTGTACCCAAACCCATCTGAGGTCGTCAACCACCACCTGTCCCTCCGGATCGTACGACGCTAAGGATCCCAGTGTCTCAGCCTGTACTGACTCGCTGACTTGACTTCACTGTGGGCAGTTTTGACACTTCCCCTCCTCAACTCGGACCGTGGACCCCTTATCCCGGACTCGTGGGGGACGGTTGACAACGGGTGGGGTCCCTCGGACTCCCAAAACTCCCGTGACGGACCGTGAGACCCCCACCGTAAATGGACCAGTGTAGGACCCCCTTCCTGACCCGTCCTGTCGTCCACATTCGTAGGCACGAAAGAACCTCGAGACGAGTCGACCTGGAAACGTACCCGCCCCCAACTCGTACCATAGAACCTAGATCTACAGTGGCTTAGTCCCTTAGAACTCTGTCAACTCCGGAACCTTTAGAGGGTCGATCCCCAGACCTCCCCCACTCTCTAAACACACTTCAGTGCGTCGACACTCTCCTTCTCGCTGACCCCGTGAATGGCAAAAACCACGGTGAAAACACAAAATCAGAAGAAAGGCAACTGAGTCCCCCACCGCAAAATACCTCTCTACGCGACAAGGACTTCCACCACACCGGGCGGAGACCCTCGGGGTCCTGGGACCAGGGTAATCGGGATACCGAGGAATGTCGTCCGCGAACAATGAGAGTTGGATCCCTGAAAGAGACCGACGTCCCGTTACGTTCTGGTCATGTGTCCCGTGGTCCCTTAATTGGTGGGGTCCCGTCGGAAGCCGGTTACTCTCTACCCCTAGCGACATATGTATGGAGTAGAGAAATGGCAAACCTGGTTGGTGAAGAAGTGAGAATAGGAGTTTTTCACGAGGGTCTTGATCGTCGGAGTCGTAGTGGACCCTTGAACTATCTTTACATTCGAGAGTCGGGGTGGGTGAAGTCTGGATGACTTAGTCTTTGGGACTTCCACCCGGGTCGACTGACAAGAGTATCCGGAAGATCCACTAAGACCATTACGAATTCAAACTCTTAGAGAAGATGTGTCGGAGAATCTCACGAAGGGGTCTCGGGATCAACGAGACCCCATTGGACGAGTAATAACGTGGGACGAACCAGAGAGAAACGAAGAGACGGGTGAGGGGTGCGGAGACGGCTACGAAAGACTCTAGTAGAGGGTTTCTTTCATGAACGTGAACTCAGGGACAAGGGGACGAAGGTCCCCCTGGGTCAATTTTGTCCACCATGTTTCCCGGCGTTTGTGGGGACTCCAAGGAAAAGAGAAAGAATGTTAGAGTCAACCAAGACCTGTGTCACACTCCACTACGTTTCGAACACTATTCAGGACAGGCAGACGGTTGTCCCTCGGACCACGAAGGATGGTCCACTGTTAGTCGTGGTTACACGTCGGGGTCACGAGACTTTTTGCATGTGTAGTGGGTTGGAGTCCTTAGTGAAGGAAACATTTTCTCGTTGATTCTCGACGTAAAAGTCGAAACCTCGAGATTAGGTCACCTCCTCGTCTCAGTCGGTGGTGCTCTGTGACTGACATTTGACGTGTGACCGCCGGGACGTCCGCGACAAGAAAGAATTTTGTGTCGGAACGACCTCAAAGGGGAGGACCAGGAAGCACTTAGTCCATGTGAGAGGGTACATGGACTGTCGTACCACCCGTCCTTATCTCGGAGATTTTCCGGTCCTACTCAGATCGACCTGACCCCCGTCCCCCGGACCCACCCCAGAGGACTCCTCCTCCCAAAGACGACGACGTGTCGACTCCAGGACCCCGAACCACCCGGACCCATGTTTATTCTACGAATGACGGAACTAAATAACTCATGGTCATCCCCTCCTCTACGAAAGGGCATCATAACGACTAACAGTGTTGTCGGAACGTACCGCGGTCACTGAGTGGGCCACTACCGACCCATAGTCCCCAAAGGTCCGAGATTGGGACGGTGAACATTTACGAGTGGTAAACGAAGGGACCACCGAGTCACCATTTCTTCACTTCGCTTCAGCGAATCAGTACAGACTGAGACACGCTAGGGTACATCGGACGGTCCGAGGAGGCAGGTACTATAAAAGGTCCGTTCTTGTGACCTTACCCAACGGTAAAGGAAGAGGTCCCCTAGAAGGACTGGGTCCCTAGCTTGGACCCAGAGGGCGTGACGTCCGTCTGAGAAAGGACAGACTCGGCGGTCCCTTCGGGTAGCCGCCATTTCTTAGACCAACGTCACGTTCTCTAACAGACGTTACGTCCTCTGGGTCCGAATTAGGGACCCGGTCCTTCTAGGGAACTTCTTCTTTTACCGACGTCAGAAGAACGGACCCTTTATGTTACCTGTCTCCTCGGACCACCCGATGTCAGACCCCAGTGCTCACAGTCTACACTGAACCACTGATTTGGTGGTGGTGGTAAACGGTGGGGACGGGGACGAGGTACGGTCGACAAATACACAACGACAAATCAGCGATTCAGCACAGACTAAGAAACACTGGGGGACTTGACGTCGTGTGGTCCGTAGGGACAGGAAGTGGCAGAGTACCTCGAACGAGTTTGAGTACAGGTAACTCAGTCACTACGGTAGGTTGGCAGGGTAGGAGACAGCAGGGGAAAAGGAGGACGGGAGTCAGAAAGGGTCGTAGTCCCAAAAAAAGGTCACTCAGTTGAGAAACGTAGTCCTCCGGTTTAATAACCTCGAAGACGAAATCGTAGTTAGGAAGGTCACTTATAAGTCTCAACTAAAGGAAATCCTAACTGACCAAACTAAAGGAACATCAGGTTCCCTGAGAGTTCTCAGAAGAGGTCGTGGTGTCAAGGGAGACATAGACATAGTACAGATTATAACTGGTTAGAGTACCACCAACGGTCGGACAAGAGTGTCACTCTTGTCACTTCGTCTATAATTGGAGTAACAATTACCAATGATATCTAGGTTCACCTATAAAGACAAAACAGTTCAGTTATTACCGTTCCTCGTGTAAAATTTCCTTTATTTGATTATGATTAACGAAGGTTTATACTAGTCATTTCGTCAAGAAAGATTCTTTTATGTATAAAATATTAGAACCGAAAAAAAAAAATTGACGAACAAACTCCAGATAAAATACATAGTACTTTGAGTGGGTAAAGTTCCCATGTTAAGTTACGAAAAATCCTTTAAATGTCTGAACACGTTGACAATGGAACTTACTTAAAATATTGTAAAAGTAGAGGGTTATTCGAGAGAACACGGTTGAATTACAATTAGAGGTAGGGGTGGGGTCGGGGTCCGTTGTTCATCAAATGAAAGAAAGAGATATTTAAACTTACAACCGGTAAAATTCTACGTTATAAAGAGTCGAGGACACAAGAGGAAACGGGTTGACCTCTGAGCTGTTCTCCATCGTACTAGTACCCTGCCTGCTACCTTTTCCACACCTGGTCCTCGGTGCTCTAGTCGAGTCGACCCTGTGAGTGGGCAATAGAAGCTCCCCACCCACTCAGGAGAACCCCGAATCAAAGAAGTAGTTATTTCGATCGTAATGTTATCGATACGTTTTAACGACTCTCTATTGACCACACTTTTATGGGACACTTGAATCATCCACCGTAGTAGGACTGAGTCTCCACTCCTTTTCCTTCGAATTGATCTTTCCCTACCCCGACCTCAGATGCGTGTCACAAAGACCAGGACTTCGAGTCCACAAAGAATCAAGAGACTCCACCTGTCTTCTTGTATTAAGAGACGACCCGAATATATAGCAACTGGAAGTAAAACTTGGTTTTAAGACGAGGGACACCGGGGGATCGTCGAAAGGGGTCGTCCGGGGTGGCGTCCGCGTCGGTCCGTCACTCTTCGTCCTCAGAGAAGGTCTACGAGTCGGGATTACAGTACGTCCGAAGGGACGTACGGGTCCACTCGTTGACACCTGGCCCGCAGAGCCAATGGGGAGGAGGTCGTGCGTGGAAGGGTAGTGAGTCAGGAAGGTGGGGTCTGAACAAGTACGTGGACGAGAAGTAGTCCCACCCTAGGAGAGGTCGAGACAATCGGTTAGTGAGACGTGAGTGGAAGGGCACTTACGGCCCAGTGAGGGTAGTCTCCGGTCCGGGTGAAAGAGGTTGGGACTGGAACCCCTGGTCTATGATTTCAGTAGGACGGTAATCAGTAAACGGTCTCTCAGTAAACAGGACTCGTGTTTCCTCGGTCGGTGTCGAGGTCGGTACAGACCCTGAATCTTGGAGGTGTCAGTGATGAGTCGAGTCGTATATACGGCTTTACTAATCGACGTTTTTCGGGGTCCGGGGAGGGACTCTAAGACGTGAACCGAAGAGTCCATGCTCCGTGGCTCACCCCTCGACCCCAGACGGGAACTAAGGTACTACTTCCGTTGTGTTCCCGGGGACACCCAGGAGAGACGAGGCGGCCCCTCAAATGGGAAAACGTTTTATTCAAACCAGACCATTCACAAGATTCAATAAAAGACGTCGGAACAGGAAGGTGGAGAGGGGGTCGTGTATGGTACAAGACCCAAATAAGGGAAATATATAAACCCAAAATACATTCTAAAATAAGGTTTTGCTTAAGGTGACGACTTTTCTTACCTTTTTGTGACCCAACCAACGGAGGTCGAGATCGTTTATTAAATTCTGCAACATTTTTTACAGAAAGTTTTCGTTCGCCCGAGGGATACTAACTATGTTTTATCGTGAACCAACTGTTCGAAAGATGTCGAAAAAAAAAAAATTTTTCTCAGAAGGAAAATCCTAAAGTGACTGTCCACTCAAAAGTCTTTAAAATAAGCCTCGTTGTCTATTTCATTGTTTGTGGAGCCTGTAGACACGTCGTGAGAATCGGAAGTGCGACCAATAAGACAAAGCAAGGGTCGTCAGAGGACGCATATCTAGTGACTCACCGCGAGTTATTCGTCTCCCAGAGCTCTCTCGGACGCCTTACCCGTATTGTGTTTTTTCGTCTTCCACGGAGGCATTTCCACGTGGTTGTAAAGTCCGTCCCTGGGTTGAGAAGTATGTGAAAGTCAGTTTCCACCCACGTCCCAGGGGAATCACTGAAAGGACACACACACACACACACACACACTCTCTCTCTCTCTCTCTCTCTCTCTCTCTCTCTCTCTTCCGAACCCTTCCTCCGTCTCTCTCTCGTTCCATGTCTAGTTCCAGGTCTCTCTTTTTATCCTGCAGGGTCTCTTTGTCTTTCACTACCCTAGTCAACTTTGTAAACAACTTATGTCGAATTTTCCCTGAACCTTCACAAGTCTGTGAACAGTCGTCTTGGTAATCACCTAACATACATCCGTTAAACTTAATTCTTTGATAATTTTTAATTAACCTGTCAACCTCTGTAAACTTGTTATTGAATCACAAACTACTATAATTGAACTGTAAACTAGTAAAAACTCACACAATTACCCTAGTCTCAACACCAAAAATGTCTCACGAACAGTAAACCTCTGTAGACTTTATAAATACTCAGTTCACTAAGTCACAGACTCGGACGAAGTTCTATCACACCCCCCTCGCCACCCTCCCCTGCAGGTGCTAACAAAGGTATCCAATAAAAAATTTGAAATAACTATTAAGCTCCTATTGACGAAATGTCATAACATAACCAAAGACGGCATATAGTTGTACTCAGTCGGCGTCCACATACATAACAACTTCTACCCACTACCCTTGTGTCTCCAAGGACTAAGACGATGAAGACACACAAACTCAAAAAGGTATCATACTTCAATTTTTATATAAACAACTTACGAACAGGACCCAGTCCGTAACACACCCCTTTCTCTCTCCGTCACTTGTTTTGTTTCTGTCTACACCTCTACCTCTCCTCCTCCCTTCCGTCTCCGTCTGTCTTTGGGTCTCTCCGTTTCCTTTCTGTCTCTCCTCCCCCACGTACGAGGTCCGGTTGTACGTTTCTCGTCCGAAGTGGGGTCACCGCGACTGTACAACTGTTTACGGGGTCCCAAGGAGCCCGGGAGGGTCCGAACCCACATTTGAGTCTAGTATACCTGTCATTAGTAAGGTGGGTAGCGGTCGGCTACTAAGGACCGTTTTGGAGGACATGTCCACAGGGCCCTCGGGAGACCTTCAAGTTTGGGTTCAGGTGAGTCGTTAGTGTGACACAGGGGTCGAGAGGGTGGAGAAAGCGACAGGGAACCGGATCTAACAACGGAGACAACCCGGTCTTGGTCCTTTATAAACGTTATTGAATAACGACAAATGAAATGAAGGAGTGGAGGGGGAGAAACAAGATAATTCTTTTTTTAATCGAAGGTTGGGTCCGTTCTACCAACAAACCCTGTGATCAGGTGGTAGAGGAACCAGACGACCGAAAGGTTTACTTCTCTGAGAAGGAACAGGGCGGGGTTGTGAGAGATCGGACCAACCGGACAACACACCGTCCGTAATTCTCGAACCGGACCCCTCATACCCGTGGAGGGAGGTGGGAAGACAGAGGGACCCGTGACGCCGGACAGGACCCGGGACGGTACGGATGACCTGCAACGAAGAAGACGGTCCAACACCAATGGGTGTGTACCTCGACGACCGAACTGGTTTCTTTTACGAGCTCGGGAAACACACTGGTTCATGAGGTACGTCCTCTCCTTCCGTAGAGAGGTGAGACCGAGTGTCCTCCGTCTCCTCTCCGTCTTGGCCCGACGACAGAGAGGGAGTTCCGAGTTTAAGAAGTGTGGTGTGGGGAAGGGTACAGGGAAGGATTACGAGACAGGAGGTCACTACGTCTTTACTAAAGACTTCGGTAAGAGGATCGTACGCCTATGCACGTTTCCCACGGGACCACGTTTCCGTGTACAAAGCAGAAAATCCACACCCACTGAGGAGAAGAAGGCCCCCGCCCCTACGACCGGTACTGACTCCTCGTGGACGTGCCGTGCCCCACGATTCGGGAAGTGAACACCCCAGCGAGTTATCCGTGAGAAAGGGGTTCGCACTGGGAGAGGAGAAAGAAGGGTGGTCCTTCTAGAGAAGAGTCTTTTCGTCCGTCCAGAAGACCGACCGAAGAGGGTCACCTTAAACGTAAGATTTGGAGACCCGAAAACTTACCCCGAACCCTCGTACAAATCCCGACTCCAGTTCTTTGGTCTGACTCCCCATCTACCTTCCGTGGATTTCCGACTAATTCGTAACACGATCCACAAAAGTATAGGATACTCTACCTATAATAATAAAATTATCATTAGTACACAAGTCAAGTCAACGAGTCAACACAGGTTGAGACGCTGGGGTACCTGACATCGAGCGGTCCGGAGGTACAGGTAGTGGTTGAGGGTCTCAAGTGAGTTTGAGTACAGGTAACTCAGTCACTATGGTAGGTTGGTAGAGTAGGAGACAACAAGGGAAGAGGAGGGTGGAAGTCAGAAAGGGTCGTAGTCCTAGAAAAGTTGATTCAGTCGAGAAGGGTAGTCCACCGGTTTCATAACCTCAAAGTCGAAGTTGTAGTCAGGAAGGTTACTTATAAGTCCTGAGTACAGGAAATCCTAACTGACCAACCTAGAGGAACGTCAGGTCCCCTGAGAGTTCTCAGAGGAGGTTGTGGTGTCAAGTTAGGTAGTCAAGAAGTCACGAGTTGAAAGAAATATCAGGTTGAGAGTGTAGGTATATACTGATGACCTTTTTGGTATGGAAACTGATCTACCTGGAAACAACCGTTTCATTACAGAGACGAAAACTTATACGACAGATCTAACCAGTATTGAAACGAAGGTTCCTCGTTCACAGAAAATTAAAGTATCGACGTCAGTGGTAGACGTCACTAAACCTCGGGGGTTTTCATTTCAGAGAGTAACAAAGGAGTAGATAAACGGTACTTCCCTACCCTGGTCTACGGTACTAGAATCAAAAAACTTACAACTCGAAATTTGGTTGAAAAACTGAGAGGAGAAAGTGAAAGTAGTTCTCCGAGAAATCAAGGAGAAGAGAAAGACGGTACCCCACCACAGTAGACGTACAGACTCCAATAACTGTAAAGAGGGCCGTCAGAACACATGATAATAATATTATCGTTGATCGTGAATAACTCGTAAGTGAGACGTGGTTCACAACACTATACACGGGATGCGTATGACAAATGTGTAAATTAAAAGTGTTATTAGGTCACTCCATCCAACGAAACAAGGAGGGTAGAATAGTTACTCTTTCGAAACCCCTCTCATTACCCACGTTTAGGGTGACATAGTTGCGAACTGGAACAGAACGAGCACAGCAGACTGGACGTACAACTTCATCCCTTACGAACCGATAGCACCGAGTTTCTGACACACACGACATGGACATATTGGAACTCTTTGGACAATACTACTCTACGACTACGATGAGAATAAGAAATTCTGTTACTGACTGAGACTTCGTCTTTTTCTTCTCCGTCGTTTTTCCGAAAGGGATAGCATCCGTCTCGTGCAGTCGAGGTAAACTCTACGAGCCTGGTGGAGGATGGGGGGCGTGGGGCGGCGGGTGGTCTCTGTTCGTTTACGGAGTAGGAAGAGTAACGAATTAGTTCGACCCTAGGGCAGTGGGACAACTCGGTCTACCAAAAACTGTTATGGTTTACCCCGAAACACAGCGAGTGAAGACGGTCGTAATTCTATCCACCCCGGTGGTAATCGGCGTCCACACCTCGACCGAACACTCTTCGCCGGGGAATGTGACGGCAGGAAGAGTAGGTCCGAAACATCCAACTCCGACTGGAAGGACAACATGAGGTCGGACCTCAGTCATGACCAAGGAGACAGTTTAGAGAGGAGACAACTTCTCTTAAAGGTCTACGTACCTGTACCGAAGATCGGATCGTTAGGGAAGGTCTGCATCTTTAGACTAGAGAGTAGAGGAGAGAAGTAACGAGGCCAGTTTAGTCCTTCTTCATGTCCCACAATAATCTCTGAGAATTCCAGAGGACCTCGAACCGATGAGCTTCACACATTTCACACAAGGTACCTGGTCACCACAGTCGTAAGGAACAAACTGGAGGTCTTGAAGTCCGGGTCGGGAGTAGACGACTTGAAGCCTGAATCTAAAAGTTGTTCTAGGGTCCTACAATCTCAAACCCTTCCTGACGTTTTGACCACCAAGAGTTTGAACCGACGTGTGGCCCCCTCAAAGGGTTTTATGGGCAAGGGTGAAGGGTGTCGAACCAGCCCTCCACCAAGTCCATTCCGCAATAATTCTCCAGGAGTCCACTAGAGTCACACGGGGTCCCCGACCCTTGAGGACGGAATCTCTTGACCCACTATGGGTGAGGAGTAAGGCACTTACCTTTACTCTCCTCACCGGGGGAACGGTCTCAATATCGTGTGCCCGCGACTCTGCCGTGGGGAACGCCCTGAGCCTGAATTCGGGAGGAGGAGGAGGAGGAGGAGGAGGAGGAGGAGGAGGAGTGAAGGTCGGACCTTACACGTCTGTTGGAAGAGAAAACGGTGTCTGTTTCCCCCGGAGATACCGTAGTAAAAGACCTTTCCACCCTCCACCCCTCGTCGATCCCACGAACGGAAACGGTGTCTCTTTTTCCTCCTGAAGAAGGACGTCCTACCCTTTCGTCTCTTCCCGAAATCCGAACCCGACAACGCAGAGGAACGAGGATAACCCTTTTGTCTTCAGGGCGACCCGTCTCGAGCCCCTCGCCCACGAGTCCCGGGAGGACCGCAGGGGGGTCGACCACTTGACGACGGGACTGATCACTTAACGTCCTCACTACCCGGGAGTGACGGGGGACGCGGGAGGTGGGACCGGGACGGACAAGGACCGTGAGGACGACCTGACTCTTAGGGAGTGACGGGTCCGGGACTCAGAGTCGCCAAAGGAGGTGTGTCGATAAAACCCTTGTCCTTGAGTCTGCAAACCCACCTTCTCCTGTTCGGTTCCCGGACCTCCGTCCGGCCGGCTTCCCTCCCGGTCGTCGAGTCTCGTCTCCGTCGGGGGTGTCCGGAGGAGACGTGTGTCCGGACCAGTACACCGGGGTCCCCGACGACGAACTTTCTCGGGGGTAACAGGTGCGAAGTATAAAGTCTCTTGGTCTGAGTTCCTCCGCTCCGGACTGACAAATAAACAAAATTTTCGTTCTCCCCCGAGGTCGGTCGAACGTAAAAGTCGAGGCCTTCTCCCCACACGTGTCCGTGCGTTCGGTCTGACTGAAGAGGTGCAAACAAAAAGATTGTGTAACCTTTGGCACACCAACCCTCTTTTAAGGACAGTGCACGTCCCCGGACGAAAGGGGCCCTTCACAGGTCGCTGACGACACAGTTGTGACGGTGCGAGCCGTGTAACGGGAGGGTTCCCCGACTACACTACTACACAGTTCCCCTTCTACGTTGGGTCGGGGAGACCCCCCGAGCACGCACCAAGTTCCCCTCCCACCCGTAAGCTCACCCGTTCCCTGAGGGTACTACTGAGCCAACAGTGGGAAGGTCTCCGGTAGCGACGGAGGGAGCCCAAGGGACAAGGATCCGTCCCGACACAATCACACACGTCGATGACTGGCAGGACGAGAATGTCACGGACCCCCCCCCCCCCCACGCCAATACCCGCCCCCTACTCCGGTCCCCAACTCGTACCAAGAGCCGAAGAGATTAATTGGCACAGGCCCTCCGGGGACCGCATCCTCCTTTCCCGAAACCGTAGAGTCTCTAGATTACCTTCACGGGTACGACCATGTACGGTCGACAAAAAGATCGTGAAGGAGAAGCACCACTGGAAGGTTCCTCCCCACGACTCCTACCACGTCCGTGACTGGCACTCCACCCGTAGTGCCGACGAGTGACCCACGGGTAAGGAAAGCGGCCAAACAGGAACCTCCGGGCGACCCACCAAAGTTGACAGAGAAGTCGGTATCAGACTCCGGTGCACACGAGGGAAACGAAAGTCCTCTGCCTCCTGTCGGTGGGGAAGTTGTCACTTACAAAGCCTATCGCCTGACGTATCAGGTTTGTCGGGAGATCTGGGGTTCATGTCGGTTCCTTCGAAAAGAAAAGGACGTACCTTATTATTTGAGGTCGAGGGGACCTACCGTCCTTTGACGTAGGTCAAGTCGTAGCACTAAGGTCCGTAAGGACCCCCAGTCAAGTCCTAGACATCGAATGTCACACACGGCTCACGTCGGGTCTTGCTGTCCCACCCTGAAACACGGGGAGGAGGACCAAGAGGATTTGACGACCCGAAACCCTCGTCAGGCACTCACTCAGTACTAGACGCCACTGGACGCACCCGCGCCTCCCTCGTGGGGGCCGAAACCGACGACGGAGCCCGCCCAACCCCCCCCTCAGAAGGGGGTACGTTCCTCCCTCCTACGACCGTCGGATCGACTCCGTACGACCAGTACAGTAAGTAAGAGACCCCCACCGGACACCCACCAGACTAGAGGTCTTCCGAGGGGACCTTGGTTTAGTCGGTACGGAGGGAAACTGGGAGTCATGTATTTGACAAAGGAGGGTAGACCACACAGTGGAACTTAGTGGGGGAAGTGGACCGTCAAGGGTTCCGTCGCACACCGAGAAAGGTACCACGACGTAGCAACCTTTGTAACCTCGGAGGAGTGCTCCGGTACCGGTACCTCTTACGACAGGTGGAGGGGCGAAAGGAGACATGGTCGAGGGGAATATGGGACGACCGAGGTCGCTCCATGGACCCACTTTAGCGGTGGAACCCCTTGGGGATCTTCCTTTCGTTTTCCAGAACGAAGAGAGAGAGTCGAGAGGGGTCTGGAGGGTTTCTCGGACGAAGACAAAGAGGAGAGAGGCTCCTACTACCACCACTTCCTACTACCACTTCTTCCACTACTACTCCTATCACCACCACTACTACACACACACACACACACACACACACACGTCACTTTGTGCACCTAAGAGTAAGAGTAGGAATTCGAGACGAGAGGAGGTCAGTCCGTCTTCCTTTTAGACCAAAAACGGGGGACTGTGGGCAAACGTAGGTGGACAGGTCAGAGGTAGAGTCTCGGCACAAGAACAAACCTCGAAGATCGGTCCCTCACGGCGACGAGTGTATGGGAACCGACCTCTGGCTAAGAGAAGACGGACCCTTCCAGCAGGAGAAACTGATTCGTGTGTCGAAGTCCTCCCTCCGTGTACCTCGTCACTCCCTCCTTCCCCTGTGGGGGGATCGGTCGGTCTACCGGGGGTGTAGGAATCTCGACACAGGAAATCCCAGGTCCCAAGATAACGGTCACGGCCTCCGTAGACACGGAGTTTCCTACTAAAACTAAAATCAAGGGTCAACCACCTCTCAGGGTTGTTCTTCGGTGTCCCTTAGTTTTTTCCCGTGTATATTAATTATACAGTACATAGTTGGACGGTGTCTATACATTAAAAACTCAATTGGTCAAAGTTGAGGGGAGAGTTCGACAGGTGATCGGTGGCCGTCAGTAGAGCGTCAAACTGAAACCTGTGAAGTGAAGTCTAGAGTCCCAAAGTTAAAAGGTTCCGACCTAGTAGAGAGTCCGGGGAAGGTCGAGCTTTGAAGATTATGTGAGCACAAACCCTAAGACGTGTTCGGAGATCCACGACTCGGGACTGCAGGTACACTTTATGTGACTCAGGAGTAGTCTGAGGTTAAAAGAGATCCTTACCTGCCCCCCAGACAATGTCTAAGTATATTAGGTGACTATTAGGTTTTGGGGTGCAATCGGAGGCCAAAACTAGAGTACGTAATCTTGACGCTTGTTCGACGTTTTAACTGGTTAAACTTAAGATGGACAGGGAAGGGGAAGATAGGAGAGTTTCTGTAAGATTAAACTAGACATTACACCGGTTTCCCGTCTGTCATCTTCCCTCCTCTTCGGTCTCCGTACCTTTTAGGGGTTTGACCTAGTAGGTGGGGGACCTATTACCCGTCACTGGACTCGTCTTACGAGTTACTCGTGAGTAAAGGGGGGGTTCGGTCGGGGACAGGGGTGCGACATTAGAGGTATCGTTTTACGTAATTTAACAGCTCGAGGAATCTGTTTAAGATGGTAAAGAGTGGGTCAAGTGTCCGTCCGATCTAAAAACTTTGACTCTTCGATCAATTAACAGTAAACCTGCATCGTCTTAAAGTTCATGGAATGATTCCCTTAAAGGATTGGCAGGTCACCAAACCCTGAGGCACGAAGGTGACGGAACCCGGGCCCAAGTTTGGGACGAACCCCTAGATTCTAGGACGTTCGACACCTCACATCGTTTTTGTTTTTTGGAATGGTTTTACGGTCAGAACCCACCCACCCCCCGCTCCTGAGTCACCGAGTCATCATGTCTTATGTCGACGGTCACGTCCTCTGCTGCGTCCAAGTTAGGGACTCAGTCCTTCTAGGGGACCTCTTCCTTTACCGTCGGGTGAGGTCATAAGAACGGACCCTTTAGGGTACCTGTCTCCTCGGACCTCCCGATACCAGGGACCCCAGCGTTTTTCAATCTGTGCTGACTTGCCGTCGTTGTCGTAGGGTAAAAGGTAAAAACTCCCCCTTTTAGACTAACCAAGAACCGGTCGGTCACCTATTCGACAGAAACCTGGTCTGCTAACCTACGAGTAGCGCACGAGATAGACGTCAGGGACGGAGACTCTCTGAATGGATACATGAGATTTTGAGACTGGTTTCCGTGAACCTGGTTCTCACCTGTAGACTCGACCAATCACGAACATAATTTTCTGAAGTCCCGAGATACCACTCTCCGATCTAATCAGTACACCGGTCCAGGAAGGGGTGGTACCTGGGACACCGGACGTACTCCTGATGGACTCAGAGACTTCAGGAAGCCCGCGGTCACAGGGTACAGAAAGGATTCGAATCTCGGAGGACATCAGAGGGTCTAGTCTAGAGTCGTCCCTACTTCTAAGTGGTTCTGTCTCACGGGTGGAACCCCATTTGACCATCGGTTCTCGGCGATTCGGTCATAACTCTACCATCTCTCCCGACCCTCAACTGCCATTTAGTGTTCTCAGTCGCCGGCCGTGATGCAGTTAACACTGAGATCCTTCCCTACCTGTTGGTTTTTCATCTCGACTCTTCACAGGGAATCGCAGTGAATCACAGGACCGACCCAACCGACGGACCTACGAAGACCATATACCTCAACACACCGGGGTAGAGTTGGTAGACTAAAACGAACCCCGACCCCTTGAAGGTCCCTTCTTCTGCGTTCAGGACGGGTGTCTACCTCAATCCGTGGCGGGGTGACGGTCTACGGGAAATGGACGTCCACGTGGGTCGAGGGTCGACGACACTCACACCCGACAACTACCGAGTGACAGAAAGGAAGAGGTCTCCTAACGGGAACCGACTCGGACTCCAATGCGTAGAATAGAGCTCTCCCTCGGACATTGGTTGACTATGTACCCCTGTCTTCCAGTCGAGGACCGAAATTTCACCCTGATTTCACTACGACGTCAAATCGGAACCCTTGTCGGGTCCTCTAGTTCGACTCCGAACAGAGGTCACCCCTGGTGTGGGTTTGAATCGAAGGAGGAACGAAGAAGGACGAGGGAGGTAGTAGGAAGAGGGTTCTGAATGGAAGTCATTTAGTAGACGGAAAACGTAAAGACAAAGTCCAAGACGTAGATCTCTAGTGTGGACTTACTGTGAAACGACTAATTGTGAACGTAGAATCTTTAAAACACCCCGGGTGGAAAAGTATAGACAAAGAAAGTACTGAAACCCTAGAAAGTAGGATTGTTCCGTTAAGGTTATACCACTTAAATAATTCTGAGAATTCCTTATTACCTTGGTGATGACTTGACCTATTTAAGTAAATCTCGTCTTTCTAAAAACCTCCCCGCCACAATTCCTTCTAAAATTAAACGATAGGTGACTATTTATAAACATAACATTGTTAACTCGATCCCTCTTTTTTTCTGACATAAACAGAATAAAACTTAATGAAGGGATTGTGTGTTTAATTATCTTTAACGAATTTCTGATACCATATCCTTAAAGATAGGATCTGAAAAGGAAATAACAAAGGGAAAATCGAGTACAGGGTAAAGTAGGAGGAGGAGGAGGAGGAGAAAAAAGGAAGAGAGGAAGTGTAAGTGACAATGAAAGAACGAGACTATGAGTAGAGTTTTCAGAGTCGAGGACCTCAGTAATGTTACACATATAGAAGAGTCTCCTCGAGACATAGTGAAGAGCAGGAAGTTTTTTTACTAGAGTTAGAGATAGAAGAATTCTTTCTTCGGGGGGGAAGAACGAAGTGGGAAACGACTTTTCCGTGAACGTTTAATATGAAGTAGTTTGTGAAAGATCTGGACACCGTTTGAAAAGAAAAACTTTAGGATCTCGTTCGGAACCTCATAGAGGGTCTTGTTATTTTCGAATAATTCATAGACCACTTAATATTAGCGACCTCCGACACTTTTTATTATTGAATAAACCACTAGTATATTACAAAGATAAAAAAGTGATATCTAATGATCTCGGTGTTGAAAAGTCGAAAAAGGTCGTGTGAATTAAACTCGATAGTTTCGAGGAATAGGAGTGAAAGAATAAGAAAGAAAGACAGACAGAAACGTTCTTTTTATTGTTCTTTTCCCCTTAATTTAACTCAGAAAAGTAGAGTAGAATAATAGTTCTAAGACAAGATGTTTAACTTGTACTTTACTATAGGTTTCCACCGAACTTCAATCATCTTGGTCGTCCCAAGGATCTCAGGTTAAAGTAGGAAACTATATTGAGAGTCCTCTAAAAAAAAAAAAATTTCTGTTTCGTTTGAACCTCTCGGTTGAAGTAGCCTTAGTCAGTATTTTCTATTCATTCTTTCAGACCCATTACGTCTCCTCCTAGTCTTGAGAGTGACACATAGGTTGTCAAACGCTTTCAGTCTCTCTCACCTATCCGGGTCCAACAGTAATGACCTAAAGTCGAGAACTCATTGGTCGGGACAGGAAGGAAAGGTACGAATACAGGGTAATAAAAGAGGAGGAGAGTACAATTGAGTGTAAGAAGGGAAAAGAGAGAGTTACATATACGTGTATAGATGTGTGAGTGTGTGTGTACACATGTTAAATCTCTTGTCAGGACGTTTACTCCTGGTATAGATGTAGTACTCACAATTCTAAGTCTCAGACAGTAATTGGAACAAATAAAGTCCCTAGTCGACTTCAAGTGATTTTAAGGATTCTATAAAAGGATCGACTACCACTTCCGATCTCAACGGTCAATTTTATAATTTTATCTCCTATGGGTCAATTTAAACTTAAAAAATTTATTCGTTACTGATTACTGTGGAGGAATATGATTTTTTTAACAATAAAGAGACTTTAAGTCGAATTGGACTCGTAGACATCAAAATAAAACAATATAGACCGTTACGATTTCCTCAGGAGTCCCCTCCCTACGTTTGCTCTCGTCACTACAAACCCCCTCTCCGACTTGGGTTGACCTCCGGACCCTCCACTCTCTCAGACAACTACACCGAGTGTTTTAGTCGAAAGACCCCGACCACACCTGTCCGTCTCTACTCTACCTTTCCCAGTTCACCGTTAATAGGTCGTCTCCCGTAGAACCACTGAGGCCCGTAAGTCCACTACACCCAGATGACACGGCGTCCGAGCCTGTGACCCTCGAGTGTGAAGTGACAGCATACGGACAGACCCCCCCAAGGGAGACGGGACCCTCTGACAGTCACACACTCGAACCCGTCTACCTGACGGTAGGGATCACTCTCCGTCTGTGGGCGAGACACCAGTCAAAAAAGGACCCCAACAGAAAGAAAGAAGAAGGGTTGACGTTCACTCTCGTTCAAGTTCCTTGGGAGGACCGGATACATGACCCCAAGAGGTTTCTTTGTCTTGGTTGTCCTAGATATAGACAGATATACTAACAAAGTATAAACAACAACAAGTCAACGAGTTAGTACGGACTAAGAGACGTTGGGGTACCTGGCATCGTGTGGTCCGAAGAGACAGGTAGTGGTAGAGGACCTCGAACGAGTCTGAGTACAGGTAACTCAACCATATGGTAGGTTGGTAGAGTAGAAGACAACAGGAGAAGAGGAGGACGAAAGTTAGAAAGGGTCGTAGTCCCAGAAAAGATTACTAACAAAATATATACATATACATATTTCGTTGCCAGTCACCGTAAGGTTAAAAGTATATACATATATTTTGTATAACGAGTCCCCTCCAGTCAGAAAACAAGCTGAGTCTAGAAGTCGATTAACCTACTCCGGGTGGGTGTAAAACCTCCGGTTAGACGAAATGAGTTGGTTGGTTATTTTTACAATGAGAGTAGGTTTTTGTGGGAGTGTCCCTGTAGGTCTTATTACGAACTGGTTGGTAGACCCATGGTACCGGGTCGGTCCAACTCCGTATATCGGTAGTGTCTGACAAAAATCACATCAACAACTGGTCTCAGTGTCTCCAGTAGACAATAGAGGACCCACGTCACCTTGTTGGTTCCGACCCGAGAAGACACGTCAAGACCCCGATTTCGTTCTCGTATCATAAGGGGACCGGGACCGAAGAAGGACAGAGAAAGGGTCCTTGGACGGTTTCCACATCTGTCCACCAGTTTCTAACCTCCTAAAACTTACAACCAGGAGAGTGGGAGTTAGAAGTCGACGAACCTCCGTAAATCTTTTTCTCCGATGGCGTTAGTTCTTTGGTAAATGGACTTTACTAACAATACTCAAGAACTAATACCTTCTGTAATCTTCCGTCATAGTATCAAACGATCACATACTGAAAAAACACGTACGACCGTTATGACGATAATTATGTATCGGTAGTTCGGATCCTCAAAAGGTCTGAGAGTACTCCAATTAAGGATCTTCCGGATGAGTGTATTATTGATTTGCGTTGGCTACTCATAGAAACCTTTTTGTCACCACGAAGAGTCCGTCTATACTTACCCAGGACTATGAGTCCTTGTTAAGTCTAAGGAAACATAATCTTTCTTATAAGTCAAATGTAATACTTCGTTAAAGTCCAAAGTGTGTTAATTGAATAACGGGACTGTTACAAGTCGCCATAAAGCTAAAAGGATAATCCACAAAGAGGAGATCCATATAACGATGTAGTTTCGAAAAATTGTAATGTAACCACTCTCACTTTTATTTTTAATACCAGAGTAGGAATCTATTTTCGATCACTAGTCCCGACGGACATTACCAGGCTAACAGGGTCCTCAATGTCTGTAAAAATTAATGACTCTACTTTCGTCTACAAATGTACATTAAGGATCCTTCGGTGTGACACTAAGAGGACAAAACACCGTTCTTGAAGAAGGTCAGAAAGGTGTCGACTACTAACCAAATGGAGTATCAATCAATTATGTCAAAGGTTTTCTACCATGGTGGGGACTCAGGATCTACCGTCTCACAGGTATTTCATAACCTTTTAGGGTTGTAGGTTTACTTCTTGAGTCTCATAGTAAAGAACTCAAACACAAAAGGACACTATTAGAAGACAACTATTCGAATCGTTTCAGTGTAAAATGTTTTCAAAATTAAGGGGTTGTTCTAGTTGTCCTTAAATAACTGAAAGTCATCTCTATTACGAATTTACAGAGCCGATTTAACATAAAAGTCAGAGGTATCCCAGAATGGAGTGGGTCGCCGACTCACGACTTTATTACGTGCCCACCGATCAAGTTCCTGTAGAACAAACTAATTTGCAAGTTAGTTAGAGAATACGTTTTGTTCTCGAGGTAAATATCTAAAGTTCCCTTAACCATTTTAGTAATAGCTTCCGAGATTAGTCACCTAACTGTACAAAACCTTTCCAGAAAGAGTGACACCACTCCTTTTGTAAGTCTCCCTATTTCTAGTCGTCGTCCTTCTGGTCAACCCCCAACACGACGTCAGGAGATCTTCACAGACTTGACCTGGTCCCCACCATTCCAACGACTCCTCGGCCTTCAGATCGGAGTGTACCACCACGAGTACTCCCGTCGGAGTGTCTAGAGGACACTGCCCCTTGTATTAACTGGTGCCCGAGACGCGAGCACGACTCGTCAGGTTGTCGTACGAACGCAGTTTCGGCACGAAGGATACCTGACGAGAGGCGGTCAACACCTCCTGCGGTCACTATGTCCAAGTCCTTATAAGGGTCCTCTGCTACCTGAGACTACCGACCCAAACCGAGGTCTCGAGGGCCTACCGAAACACCTCTGAAGGAATGCGATGTGTCGACATTCCTGTGCGGACGGGTCGGAAGGAGGGGAGGACGGACGGACCCCAGTGTGACGTAACACTCGACTACCTAGAAGGGCGGAACGACCGTGGAAGGGGTACGAAAGAATACCCGTAAAGGGATTAGTCTTAGGAACGTACAAATGTGTGCGAACCACAGACGAAGAACCTCTTGGACCTGATTGTGTCCTCTCTCACAGTTTAAAATTTTTTACAAGCTATAGACTTTTTATCTGAACTGTTTCCTTGCTCCCTCTTTCTTCTCAAAAGCTACGGAGGACCAGAAGACTGGTCGTCACCTCCTTCGTGACGGTCTCGATCTCTTGGATTTTACTCCGCACCCAAATCTCAACTCTAAACGAAATAAATTTTTTTTTTAAATAATTCGCATATCAACTAAAATGTCACGACGCGACCAAAGTTCACATGTCGTTTCACTAACAATATGTATGTGTATATAAGTAAGTAAAAGTCTAAGAAGGGAGTATATACAATAGTGTCTTATAACTCATCCAGGGACACGATATGTCATCCAGGAACAACCAATAGATAGAAGAATATATTTTATCACACACATACAATTAGGGTTTCAGGAGTAAATAGGGAGGTGTAAAGGGGAAACCATTGGTTCATTCAAACAGAAACTATAGACATTCAAACAAAGACAAAACGTTTATTCCAGTAAACATAGTAATTCTTTTTTAATCTAAGGTATACTCACCCCAGTAAACTATGAATAGACAGAAAACGAAGAGAATCATATTAGAGACCCAGGTAGGTACAACGATGTCTACCGTAAGAAAGTAAGAAAACATACCGACTCATTATAAGGTGCTTATATAAACGGTATAGAAGAAATAAGTAAGACGACTACCTGTAAATCCAGAACCGACAGCATTGGTCACGACGTCACTTGTGACCCCACGTACATATCAAAGAAAAATTTTTTTAAAATAACCTCATACGACGATTCAGTGAAGTCAACACAAGCTACGACACACTGGGGCATCTGTCGTCGGGTGGTCCGAGGGGGCAGGGACCCTAAGAGGTCCGTTCTTGTGACCCCACCCAACGGCAAAGGAAGAGGTCACGTACTTTCACTTTTCACTTTCACTTCAGCGAGTCGGTACAGGCTGAGAATCGCTGGGGTACCTGGTGTCGGATGGTCCGAGGAGGCAGGTACCCTAAGAGGTCCGTTCTCCTGACCTCACCCCACGGTAGCGACAGAGGTAATAACCTCATATCAACTAAATATCATACGATGAAAGTCCACACGTTGTCTTACTTGGTCAATATTTATGTGTATGTCGGTGAGAAAAATAAAAGGGTGTATCCGGTGATGTCTCGTAGTTCATCCCAAGGGACACGATGCGTAATCCGACAGTAATCAATAGATAAAATATTTATATATCATCACACACATACGGTTAGGGTTTGAGAGTTAAATAGAGAGGGGGAGGAGAATAGAGTACCGTTGGTGTTCACATGAAAGATATAGACTTTGAGATAAAGACAAAACATCTATTCAAGTAGACATGGGAATTTTTTTTTTTCTCTCTAAGGTGTATAGTCAAGTCAGTGAATCAGTACAGACTGAGAGACGCTGGGGTACTTGGCATCGTACGGTCCGGAGGGATAGGTAGTGGTTGAGGACCTCAAATGAGTTTGAGTACAGGGAGCTCAGTCACTACGGTAGGTTGGTAGAGTAGGAGACAGTAGGGGAAGAGGAGGGTGGGAGTTAGAAAGGATCGTAGTCCCAGAAAAGTTTACTCAGTCAAGAAAAATAGTTCACCGGTTTCATAACCTTGAAGTTGAAGTTGTAGTCAGGAAGGTGACTTATAAGTCCTGACTAGAGGAAATCCTACCTGACCAACCTAGAGGAACGTCAGGTTCCCTGAGAGTTCTCAGAAGAGGTTGTGGTGTCAAGTAAATCGTACCTAGTTTAGAAACGGGATGGTGGGCGTCAGAAACATTGGAACCTGTCCAACGAAGTGAAGAGGTATGGAGTAAAAGAGGACATTTTCTCACTACGGGTTTTAAAGGTAGAGGATCCCTAGTCAGAACTGTCACCGACCGTGTACCAGACCCGAGTCATAGATTCACTAAAGATTCGGACCTCAAACATAAATTAAAAAAAAACCAGTGTGGTCCGTCGAAAACCCTAGAATCAAGGGGTTGGTCTATAACTTAGGTTCGGGAACTGTCACTCTCACTCTTCAGAACTAGTGACCTGGTGGTCCCTCCAGGAGTTCGGACCTCAAAAAATAGACGGACCCAGGAATTGACGTATCACTCCCACAACCGGATCTCCTGGGACAGTCTGAGACGACGGATTGAGTATACGTTCCTGGGAAGGAGTCGTGTGAGACGTGACGGTGGGATTTCGGGTACCGAAGAAGGAGGTACGGGGCGTCACGCGACCCCGGGGAGACACCCGAAGAGTACGAACGAAACGAGAAAATGAGCTAGTACGTGTTTAGAGGGATTAGGTGACCTAACCTTCGATAGCCTCCCGTCCCATATACGGCGTCAGACGGAACATTGGACTGTCACTGGTCGTATCAAGAATCGTCCTCGTGTTTCCACGAACATTATTTAATTTCAACCGGAGACCTCTTACTACCACCGTTTTGACTCTCAATAATATCATTATAAACCCAACTTAACACAGAGGATAGTCAGTGGTACGAATTCATGAAAAATACATAGAAGAGTGGATTGAGGATAGTCGGTATTTCTATCCGCAATAATAAGGGTAAAACATCTACCTCTTTCTCTCACTCTCCAAATCATCACTCAACGTCATGACCCCATCTGTGGGTCAAGCCAACCGAAGGTTTCTATGATTTAACGGTCTCAGAAACTCCGAGAAAGAAGGAGTCTGGGAACATCCGATTATACACGACGTCAGGTGAAGGAGGAAATCACTGGGGTTTCGGTGGTTCAACAGGGGACGGACGGTCATCGTGGGGAAGGGTAGGTGGGGCACGTTGACACCAACAGTAAGGTCCGACGAGGGGGGCGGGGGTTGGGTGTGTGTGGGTCGTCGTAGGGTCGTGATCGGGAGTGGTAGGGGTAGTCGCGGAAGACGACGGGTCCTTGGAACGGTTGACCTACGGAGTCACGTAGGTTTCCACAGTCAATGAGGTTTCCAATAAACAGGTCCTGTCGTAAGAGTGAATCCGACAACTACGGACCTTGGGTTGTACCCTCTTGAAACTCAGGTGCTGTCCAATCCGACCTCTCCTCTCCATTTACCCCTTGTCGTCGTGGAAGACCAGGAAGAACTTCGTCTAGATTCTGTGGTAAGGAATCCCTCTTCGCAGGAAAAGAATAATCTCTCTCGACCTTCACTCCGTACTCTGACAAACATAATACGAATGAGGACCCCCCTAGACAATTATCTTAGTATTTAGACACTTCCGGAGTCTCGAAGAGTCAAGCGACTAGTCCGTTGACTTGGGGTCGTTCCAATCAGTGTTACTCTGTAGGTTTCACCGGCTCAGTCCTGGTCCTCCTTTCATGGTATCCCTTCCGTGAAGCAGTAATCTCGACCCGAGGGAGGGAGGGGAAGAGAAAGGACAGTGGGTGAACGAAGAGCGGAAACGATTCGCCTTCCGATTTAGTCTCGGTATCAAGACTCTCCAGTCCAAGGTCTCACCCGGCCACGACTCCAGTGGGTCGGCACGTCACTTAGTGAGACCTACCTTCCAGTGGAATTCGAGCAGGAGGACACCAGTCGAGGTACCCCACGCCGGAAACAGTCGTCGACACCTCTTTGGACTGACTAGGACAGAGTTCTACTTTTGGGGAGGATACTCGAAGTTGCAAAAAAAAAAAATTGAATGGAAACCGTTAGAACGACACGACGTCGGTCCTTTTGGGGCACCCGACGGGACCCTCTACGTCTTCGGGAAATGACCCTGATAAATTGAGGTTCAAACCCCCTTTTACCCGAATAACCTCTTTCGGTAAGGGGCCACAGGGTCACCATTTCTTGGACGGACGTTATGGTCTCTGGACCCAAACTAGGGACCCAACCCTTCTAGGGGACCTCTTCCTTTACTGTTGGGTGAGGTCATAAGAACGGACCCTTTAGGGTACCTGTCTCCTCGGACCACCTGATGTTAGATACCCCAACGTGTCTCATCCTGTGTTGACTTTACTGACTCATCTTTGGAGGTCCTTCCGTCGGTAAAAATTCTTTTAATATTTACCGGTTTTACCTGATTTTTTCGTATCCTAGATAGATTTGATTATTAATACCTTTTGAGATTTTCAATAGATTCTTAATGGACTTTCTTTTGGTGGTCAAGGATCGTCCTTATACTGACTTATTGAAAAAAATCTTTGCGTAATAAGAAAACAATATATTTAATAATGTCTTGATTTTTCACCCTTTTCTCGGAGGTTAAGTAAAGTGTTCTCTTCGTATTGGGACTAATGGTAAGTTTTTTCTTTTAATGTCCGGTTAGAGTAAATACTCGTATCTACATTTTTAAGAATTTTTTACTAATGTCGTTTACTTTTTATATCACTTTTCTTATACAGTTCCCAAGAACCTTAAGTTCCTACGAAACTTTAGTCTATTTGTTATTTATCTTAAGTGGTCGCCTAGTGTCTCAATTACTTTAAATATAGATAAAGACTACAAACTGATCCTCCTCTTACTATAAATAAACTCCACGACCAATAAGGGTCAAAAACAAGAGTGTCAAAAAAAAAGAGAGGGAGAGAGAAGGGAAAAAAAAAAAAATGGGGTGGACTCCGACAACAAGACTCCAACTGAAGATGTCTGACGTAGGCGACCCAGTAGACACAAACCGACAACCTACACCCGTCTTCGGACCTTCTCTTTCTGCCCAGTCTATTAATAAGAGACGTAAGGAGGGGTCCAGGACCTCAGAGCCCCTGCCACCACAAGGAAACACCGACGTCGCTATAAAAAGGGACGGGAAAAGAGAAGTCCGGATCCCCACCATTACCTAAAGGTGACAACGATCCAGGACCCACGGAGTCGTAGAAAACAGACAAGGGAGTTGGGTCGGGTGCGAAGATATGAATCACAGGAGCAAGTGCAGACAAATCAATTTAAGGAAAGTCACACGGTAGACGAAGGACGGTCCAGAACTGATTAAATCGTACTACTTATTATAAATAACATTTGGTTATTCGTCGTAGTATAAATAATCACATTAATGTAATAAACCATCACGTTATTGCCCCCCTTCGAGAATTAAAAGAAAAATCTGTCAAAAACCCAGTTACTCTTTTAACTTAAACTTTAGTGTCTACCATCTTTATTCGTTATTATTTTATGTCTCATAGTTTTAATTACCTTCCATCAGTTTCGACCAAAGGGACCCTTTATTTCGGTATTTGTATATATAATCTTTGATATTTTCTTTTTTTAAAAATTTACGCAAGTCCTCCAATCCTTTTTGGTAGTTCCCATTATTTACCTCAGGACCTTAATTATTTAATGTTTCGTCTTTTTCTCCTTAGTCATTTAATTTTTAGACCAAAATTAAAGAAATTGTTTTGGTGAATGTAATCTTTATTTTAACTTTTAATTTTACCTCTTAATATGTCGCAAGAACCCCGAAGGGACTACCGAGTCTACCATTTCTGAACGTCCCGACCCCCCGTAGCTTGGATCCAGAGGGACCCAGATCTCCTAGGAGACCCCCTCTTTTACCGTTAGGGGAGGTCATAAGAAAAAAAAAAATTAAAAATAAAAATGAAATAAAATGAAATGTTATGACATAACCAAAACGGTATGTAACTGTACTTAGGTGGTGCCCACATGTACTCAAGGGTTTGTACTTGGGGGGAGGGTGGAGGGTGGGGTATAGTAGAGAGACCTAGTAGGGGCACGTGGTCGGGGTTCGCAGGACATAGGACCTAGTTAGGGTACCTGTCTCCTCGGACCGTCCGATGTCAGGTACCCCATCGTCTCAGTCTGCGTTGACTCTTTGATTGTATGCTTATCTACTATAATTTTCCTCAAAGTTCTTTACTAACCGTTTGGATGTACCTACTTCACTAATTAACAAATCTTTTATATCTTTAGTGGTTTTAAATGAAGTCTTCTCTATTCTTAAGATTTGTCCGGTTATTAGTCTCTTCTTCAACTTTTACGTAGTAAGAGATTAGTGGTCCGGGTCTACCAAAGAGTCCATTTATTAAAGTTTGCAAGTTCCTTGTCTCTTTAGGTTGTGTCTTTGACAGAGGTTCGTGCACCATTTTTTCCTTCGGTTCTCATTATCGCCGTGAGTCAAGTCTCGCCTCTTCTGGAGGTCCGAGTAAACACTTATAGCTACATTTTTAACATTCTGTCTAGTCATTGATCTTGACTCGTGACACAATCGTTTTAAAACTTGGTACCGAGTCGTTTTAGGTCCAAGTTATTTCAGTTTCCACCAAGTCTTAATACTTTAGGAGCCATGTCAAGTGGGGTTAGTTTCCTCTTTTCGACATATAAGTAAAGTACCTAAATTTTTCAGTAAACTTTTTTCTATTTTATCTTTATACATCTATAGACGAGGTTTACGAATTCAATAGAGGTAGTTTTGCGGTCCAAGTATTACTTCATAAATTGTCGTTATAACGGTAATTTTGTTCACTGTTTTACATGGAAGACTTATTGTCCCCCCTCCGAGAATTAAAAGAAAAATCTGTCAAAAACCCAGTTACTTTTTTAACTTAAACTTTAGTGTCTACCATCTTTATTCGTTATTATTTTATGTCTCATAGTTTTAATTACCTTCCATCAGTTTCGACTCGTAAACCCAAAAGACCTTCAAAATCGGAAATGTTTATTTCACCAAATTTTCATTCCCTAATTTTATTACCTACCCACCTCCCTTCGTTGTAATACTAATACAGGACTATGGTACTAATATTTGGAACTTATTGGGTCTTTTTTTTTGACTTTTTGATAATCTCTGTTATTCTTCTAAGTCATTTCATCAATCTTTAAATTATATATTTCAGTTGTCCGAAACAAATGTGTTTGTCATCTACATTATATTTTCTTTTACAGAGTAATTATTCCCGTTGTTTCTACTTTATAATTACACAGTCCTTATTTTGGAGACGTTCTGTGACCACAAGTTTCTCGGGTCAGACTACAGGAGTGTACCTTGTACTGTGTCCTTTCCTTCCTGGGAAAAGGAGGAGAGAACACGTACTTTTTAGTTGACAGGACCACACAGACGCTGAGTAAATAGTTATTTGGGGAGGATTTCTACACTTTACAGGACTAAAACCGTTACCTCCATTTCCTTTTACCTCCTTTTTTTATGTTTTCGGTACACCGTTGGGGGTTTTATCCCTGACTTTGGTTGTGATTAATCACGGTTTACCTATGTATAAAGACTTAAACGACAGCGATAAAAAGAGGGATTTGCGAACACAACCGTCGGTACTAAACGACTTAGGTATCACTGCATTTTATATAATAACGTTGGGAGGTCTACCACTCTGAAACACGTTACAAACCCGTAACATTAACACCCACAATTGTCAAACAGAAATCCAACAAACACCTAATAGAGAACCCGAACATACCTCTATCACGACCAAAATAAAATTTGTCGAAACATCTCTCATTATTAAGTGTATGGTGATTTGACTGGACACGTACGTGCATGTTAATCACGTAAAACCATATAAGTATCAACCCGTAGGCAGTGGTGTCAGAGCAAAACCTTTGAACAATAGTTGGGAATGAGTAATCGTCAGTGAAAGGGTGGGGTTTGGGGATTGTTTGAGTACATGAGATCCGTTGGTGATTAGGTGAAAAGACACGGATATCTAAACAGGGAAGACCTATAAAGTAAATTTAACTTAGTATGTGACACACCAGAAAACACTAAAGGAAGAAAGTAAAGTGTATTATAAAGGTTTCAAGTAAGTAAAAGATCGTAAATAGTTATGCAGTAAAGAAAAGTATGACTTATTACAAGGTGAGATACCTGTACACTGTAAAATAAATCCGTGAGTAATCAACTGCAACTAATCACAACAAAGATGAAGAGTCGGTAATAATCATTGCGACGACACTTACGACGACAAACACATGTCTTAAAACACACCTGTATACAAAAAGTAGAGGGAACACACATCTAAAGTAAAGTGGACCCTGACCTCTAAAATCTCTAGAGATTTATACCATAGTATAGTAAACGTTTACCACCGTCAAAATAAAGAAGGTTAAACCTACTGAAAAAAAAAAAAGAACAGACTAAAGATACCAATCCTGAAGGTTGTGACACAATTTATATTAATATAAATAAAAACTGACACGATACGGTCGAAAAAAAGATCAACACAGTCCACCCCCGACGAGAGGCCAGCTCCACACGTCCGAAGAGTAACGCCACTGAAGAGAACAACGGCCCGTGTCCGAGATCTACCGTGTCCGAATTATCAACACCATGTGTCCGAATCAACAGGGCGCCGTACACCCTAGGAGGACCTGGTCTCTCCCTTGGGCACAGAGGACTTAACCGTCCACCTGGGAAATGGTGACTCGGTTGTCCCTTCGGGACACAATTTATATTCACCGCGCTCACCTGTAGAAACAGAATAACGACGAAAATCTCCTTTTGGAAAGTAAAAGAAGTGGAAATTCATACTACAATCGACCCAAACAGTATTTACCGGAAATGATACAACTTTACAAGGGTTATATGGTTGGAAAATTTTTCAAAAAAAAATAGTATTTAGCTGCAACCTAAAATAGTTTTCGAAAAAGACGTAGATAACTCTACTAGTAAACTATAAGTAAGAAGTAAAACAATTACACCAAATAGTGCAACTAACGAAACACCTATAACTTGGTAGTTAAAAAGGGGTGAACTAACAGACACTTTAACTTACTTCGAAGTAAAGAACTAAGTCTCCAACGTCACTTTTACAAGACACCCCCTTGTTTTCCCCTTTAAAGCTATTGTCTATATAACCGGGGAATGTGATATTACACCTAAGACAGTCCAGGATAACTGTATGAAAGATATCACATAGTTCACTATATAGAATAACGTTTTTTCTTGTTACTGTTGTTGAATGTCTTTAATCGAAAGTCGAAAAGTATTTACACACCATGTTGAACACAAGGTTTCGAGCGACACCCTAGTCCGACTTCGACTGAGTCGACTCTGGGGTACAAAAATCGAGGAGGGGGAAGGGAAGTGAGGAGGAGGGGGAAGGGAAGGGAGGAGGAGGGGGAAGGGAAGGGAGGAGGAGGGGGAAGGGTCAACACAGGCTAAGAAACACTGGGGCACCTAATATCGGGCGGTCCGAGGACAGGTACCCTAAGAGGTCCCTTCTTATGATCTCACCCAATGGTAAAGGAAGGGGTCCCCTAGGAAAGTTGGGTCCCTAGCTCGGGTGTAGAGAACACAGAGGACGTGACCGTCCACCCAAGAAATGGTGATCACGGATAAGGAGTTATTTAATTAACCAGTTCTTATGGGTCGAAGTCCAAGACAAAGAGTCATAGGACTGGTGTCTGTCTGGGTCTCCCTCTAAAGTAGGTTTCTCATACACTGTTCACCTGGTTCTCAACCCCGTGCACAACCAAAGGTCTAAACAGGAAAAACAGGGTTGTGTCAGTAGAACCAACCCAGTATGAGACCTCTTCACATTTACAATTACCTGGGTTCTAGACTTACAAGTTTCAGGTCCGGCGAAGGTAGTACCTCACGGGAATAGAGTCATTCTGTGACTTCACCTTCGTAGGAAGAGTGGGAGGACCTGGTAACAGTGGACCCACCTCGGGTCCCTACGTCCGAATCGTCTTATCCCCAGAGACGTCTAAGGGACCGAAGTCGTTCGTCACTGTCATTCAGAGTCCTAAACCCCTCTTGTCACCTCCGACCCAGGTCTCGATGCGTCTTGACCGTCGGTTCAACCCTAGAACAGGATCAGTGACAACAATCGTTCGTCACTCACCCCGGGGACCCTGTAGTACTTCTCAGCTCCACCGTCATTACCCTTCTTCGACGTTAGCACAACTACCGACGTGTCCTTACCGACCGAAGAAGACTGAGGTGCCCCGTACTACCTCGAAGACGAAGTAACGACTCCTCGCTCTTAGTGGTCCTTACTTCCTCCGTGGGGATTTTGCAAAACGTATCTGAGTAAGTTGTTTATGATATTTCGGCCGGGATACAGACCGTATTAACAGATAATTGAACCGAGTACCAATGACCTTTGTCCGACACATCGGTTTCAAGTGGAAGTCCTTCCATTGACCCTCATAAGAGTCTTCATTGTAGCCACCCCCTCAATACCTTCGTTCCGACCCGTCTCCCTCCACTTGCCACTACGTCAGTCAGTATCCAGGGTCGTCAAAGCGTCCCTCGAGACGCTACTTTACCGGGAAACCTCAATAAGGTCCAACCCTGTTACGGAAATATGGGAGTTTGGATGTCCAGTAACTACACCCGATGGAGACACCTCCTCTACATTGGGACTTTCTCCGTAAGGGGAACCGACTTCCGATAGGGATCTCTTCCCGACTAGACCTTCGGTTGAGAGACTCGTCTGCCTCAACACTCGTGGGACTAGGACTTGAATACCAGACCCGTCGTCTGATACATTGAACCATGTATCTGGGGTCTCCAGGTTGTCACTAGTTCTCTTTTTGGGGACGAAGTGCCTGCAACATAAGATTACCTCCCTCTGGCTAGTATTTGTGTGTCCTACTTGCACCCTTAGTACAGTGTCACTAGTAGTGACCTACCCGTTCAAGTACTCACTAAAAGGAAAGACAGTAAGGAAAAATACACATGAGGGATTCGTAAGTTATTACTCATACATAATGAACCTATTAATTTCATATTTGTAATAAAATTTTTAGAAAACCCTCCTACATACCCATTCTCATCAATTCTAATTAAAACTAACATATCTGAATCGTCCCATTTGAAGTGTCGATAAATTTCCATTCCACGTTCTGACCCGTCCGTCTCCTCACCTCGGTTTGTTTTGGAAGCCTTTCCCTGGTACGGACTACATTGTGAAACCAGACACTACGTTTACTGCAGTTGGAGAGACTCCAAGTCAAGGGTCTAGACGTCTCACAACACTTCAAGTTTCGTTCACTACAGACGACACACAGTTTCCTGAACCATGTTAAGTCTCGTCTTTTGTTCACGACTAGTCACCACCAACAACCCCCCGTTCCCCTACTAATGATAATCACTTTAATGATTATGAGTAAGAACCACCAATTTCTAAAATACATTTTTTCTCTTTCATGGACATAAGGTCCATTTAATTTCTTAATGTACATTTTTTTGACAGTGACATTAGGTTTACTTAAATTATTAAAACCTTTTAGATATGTAACTATCTATCAAGTCACAGGGGTTTATTTTTTACGATTTTAATATCGAAAGTTTCGTTAAATTGGTTTTTTATTTACAATTCTTTACCTTAAACCCGTAGTAATCTTCAGAAGAGTGCTTCCGGTCTAAAAAGGGAACGTTTTAGTTAAACGAAAGGAGACGAGACTATCGTCGTCCCGGACACGGAGAACAAACCTTTAAGAAGGATTTACAGACAAATCTTAAGACGTCAACGTCGGACGGTAAAGGGAGGTGGAGACGGAGTATGAAATATAGTGGGTTTCGAGGGGATTATCCTCGGTAGAGATCTCTGTAATAGACTGGAGGAGATGGGGTGTAGATTATTGAGCCTCTCAAAAGTCTACAAATTTCACAGTCTGTGTGGTAATAGGTTCCTTGATAAAATGGATCGTTAAATGGTTCAAAGTGTTTTGGTAAAAGGGTTTGTGACTGTCATGAAACACTTCCTATTCCTTCTATTCATATCTTTTAACGTCCCTACTTGGTTTGTAGGGTACTAAAGTGTACCTAGTAATGGTCTGGGAGCACTTTAGAACAAATAGAACAATTTCTATTTACTCAATCTCTACCCGTTTTACCAAAACTATTTTATTGACATAAACCGTATACAAATGACACTGGAAGTTTTCGTGAACCTTATAGATAGAAAATCAAAGGACTAAAAGGGATCAAGGAGTACTCATTCGGTTGAGACTGTGTAAAGAAAAACATATAATAAATAAATAACAGTAAACGAAAATTAATACTATAAACATATAAAATCTCTTAATACTTTTATCTCTTTGTATTTTTCTCCCTTTTACAATTACATAAGAACCTTGTGTGTGTTGTTAATGATTCAAAATCCTATAAAGAAAGTGGAAAAACTTAGTATATGTGTCTATATTACGTTTTAACCCTAATATGAGATACAAATTCCTCCATTAAGAGGAAAATTTTAAAAGGTATCAAATTGTTGTCAGTTGAATAAAGGAATTTAGTATAATAAAGGAATTCAATATCAGATGAATTAAGGAATTTAGTACGAGTCTTTGGATTAAAAATCTCTAATATCTCGTAGAGCATATAACTTAAAAACATTAAATAAGTCAACTAAAAATTAAAAACCTGTACATCAAACGAAAGTCAAAAAGTGATAATATTCATGGAAGGAATATCTATGGATAGTTATTTAGAGAAAAAACAACCTAAAGAATAATAAAATGGTTACATTTAAGGATCTTTACATCAATGATCGGTCTTCCGTACTTATAAAAATTCCAAAAAGTATTCAATTGAATGAGAAATACAGAGTCACAGGTACAATATTGAACTTTATCATTGTTCTGGTTGGAACGTACTGACAACTCTCCTAATTCACTCTACTAAATAACGCTCTAAAATCGTTTGAGCCGTCATCATGTGTCTTATGATCGCGGATCATGACAGTAGTAAGGTAGGGTGGGGCAAGGCCAGGCGCGGTCAACCAAGGATCCGTCCGATTAATCGACTAGGATAAGGTTCGAACGACTTATGTTTCTTTCTTGAAATTATTCAAGGACCCATCGACCGTCGAGGACCCTGAATTTCGATCGTAGAGTAAGGGGACCCTCCAGTAGTGACGAAAACGAGGTAAAGGGATGGACTCCAAAAAAACGATGTCCCTAAACATACCCGACTTTGTCTCGGTAGACTCCCTCACCAGTTTTCGAGCGGATAAAAGACTGAAAGGTTCGGGTCGCTAAGTCAGGTCGAGGCTCTTCAGACTAGGGTTCCAAAATGAAGAGACACCTTAGTCCTTCTCACTGATTGTTTCTACCAAAGAATAAAAATTCCCTTTTTAGGTTGAAGGACTTTTATGAGGATCTTATATATAGATGGGGGGCGTCTATGTGTGTACATACGAGGTACATGTCGTGTCAGTTCTAATTGTAGGTCAAAAGTCCTACCAAGGCCCCCGGTGCCGGTCGAGTCGGTTCAAGTGAGGACCACCGACGACTCAGGTAGACCCCCTCTACTCCTTTGTTTCGGTCATCGGCGAACTACTTAGGGAGAGTTCCGACAGAAACCCTAGTCTCGAGAGACTGGTATTTGACAGATTCCCTATTACTTAAAGTTCAGTGTTTGACTTCGTTTTACATTCTTTTAAGTTTAGTCAATTCATGTCGACTTCTTGGTCGTACGACTCCCTCGCGTTACCGAGCGTTCCTGTTAGAGTAAAGTAGAAATTAAACGTATACCATTTCTAACTAAAAGATGTCGATTAGGTTTAAATACTGTATAGTCCACTATAAATTTCGTGAGTTACCTCGTAAACTATCGGTTTGTAAAAAGGACTAATCATAGGTGAACTGGACCACTGGGTCCCTACTTACGACTAGTGGGTAGGGGGGAGGATTTACCTTAGTGACGGTTCGTCAGTCGTCTATTTGTCGGTCTGACGTCAGTCTCACAGGTCGGTAAATTTTCAGACCACAAGAGTTTCCGACCCCCATCCCACCCCCGACCACCCAAACAGAAAAGTTTTAATGTGCTCAGTCCCTAAAATACCGAAAGTGTGGGGATCGGAGTAAATACATCTAATATGAATGTCTCGTAAGTATTATACGGTAGAAAGAATGTGTATTAGAGTTGTCAGAACTACCTGTCCCTAAGAATTAGAGTTAACTGTCTACCGTTTCGACTTGGAGTCTCTTCAATCCATTAAAGGGGTCAGTGGATCGATCGTTCACCGTCCCGGTCCTAACTTCGAGTCAAGACCACTCGGGTTTCGAATCAGAAAGGTCAAGTCGTGACAAGTGATTTCTAAGTGTCAAGTGACGGAACCGACCATCGACCTAAACTCGTCTTTGATAGTCCTCGGATTCAATTCCGTACCCCCTCCCTCGTCGGTCTGTCCGGTCTCCATAGACGTATTTAGACACTCGGTCTATAGTCCTCTAAAACTAGTACCAAAACTAAGATATAATGACAAAGAAGTATCGTAGGTAGGTCCCTCGACACCTCTCCCATTGTGACCAATTTCTCGAACAAAATTGGTGGGTCGTACTTATCAAGGTAGTAAGGTCGTAAACACTTGGACAGGGGTTTCCCCGAAGGGGTCTTTATTTGAATGGGTTGGGAATCAAAATATAGTCGTTTCTACTAAAGAAGGTGATTCCACCTTAACCTGAACAAACAACGAGACGACCAGAAGGTCTCCTGTGATAGGTCCGTCGATGAGTTACTCCGACGAGCCACCCCGACCTGCTAGCTTGTGTTGAGGGAGTGCACAGTCTAATTACCAAGACCGAGAACTGACCCGGAGTGAGTGGCGTCCAAAAAGTAGGAGGTCTGTCGAACGAACTCGAAGAAGTGAATCACGAGAGTCCCAAAGTTCTCCCAGGTGTGAACCTGGAGATCATAGTAGTGAACATGACGTTAGATGACAATTTTCGTTCTATGTTTCATGGGTCTAAGTTTTCTCCGTCTCTTTTTCTGAGGTAGAGAACTACCCCCTCGTATCCCCGTACGATTGTCTTCACCCTCTTTAGACACCGGTCAAAAATGTTGGAGAGGGTCACTCTTTTATTGGGGTGGATCTATTCCTCCTACAAGAAGAGTTCACGAGTAGTTTGAACCTGTACATGTACTTAGCGGACCCCCAGAAAATTGTTACATCTAAGATTGAATGACCCAGACCACACCGTCGAAAAACAACAAGTCAACGATTCAACACAGGTTGAGAAACACTGGGGTACCTGACGTCGTGTGGTCCGAAAGGACAGGAAGTGACAGAGGGTCTCAAACGGGTTTAAGTACAGGTAACTTAACTACTACGGTAGGTTGGTAGAGCAGGAGACAACGGGGGAAGGGAAGGACGGAAGTTAGAACGGGTCGTAGTCCCAGAAAAGGTTACTTCAGTCAAGAAACGTAGTCCACCGGTTTCATAACCTCGAAGTCGAAGTCGTGGTCAGGAAGGTTACTTATAAATTCCAACTAAAGGAAATCCTGACTGACCAAACGAGAGGAACGTCAGGTTCCCTGAGAGTTCTCAGAAGAGATCTTGGTGTCAAACTTTCGTAGTTAAGGAACCACGAGTCGGAAAAAATACCAGGTTGAGAGTGTAGACATGTACTGAAAACCCTTTTGGTATCGAAGTTGGTATACGTGGAAACAGCCGTGTCTCCATAGAAACCAAAAAATTATACGACAGATCCAAACAGTATCGAAAGGAAGGTTCATCGTTCGTAGAAAATTAAAGAACCGACGTTAGTGACAGGTCTCACTAAAACCTCAGGCTCTTTTATTTTGGACAGTGACGAAGGTGAAAAAGCGGAAGACAAACGGTACATCACTACCGTGGTCTACGGTACTAGAATCAAAAACCTTACAACTCAAAATTCGGTCGCAAAACTGAGAGGAGAAAGTGGAAGTAGTTCTCCGAGAAATCAAGGAGAAACGAAAGACGGCAATCCCACCATAGTAGACGTATAGACTCCAACAACTATGTAGAGGCACCACACCCCCGGACTCAAAAGTAGGAAGATTATTCTAGAGACCCCTACGACGACGGTGGCCCGGCGTCTTGTATGACTCTCGTCGGTCAAAGATTATTACTACACCTTATCGTAAGGGAGGGAAAAAAGACGATAGTGACCGGACGACTATTACACGACCAAGAAGATTCCCATCTTTCGGGGGCGAGACACGGAAAACAAACCTTATACTTCAGTCACTGTCACAGACACCGGTACAGACACATAATACACGTACCAAAACACTAGTGTAGTCCTTTCTAGTGGTTTACCATTATAATTTTACAAGTGAAACACTTTTTACGGTAGTTAGAGAAACTATCCTAAAAAATTTCCAAAATCAAAATATAAAGTGAATAATACTCTTTTCTAACGAAACTGATCTATCTACCGAAAACTCAGGTCTTACCCATTTTGAACAGACTGACATAAGTTAAGGTTAAAAGACCGCATTATTGAAGAAAGGGATCTCCCTGACACGAATTCTGACAGAGTCCGTCCCGAGGGTCCGAGTCCCTGTCTACGATCCCATGGTCTTTGGACCCATTTCGGACCCCGAGACCAGTGATCATCGGGTGTGTCTCATACACAAGAGAAAGGTTGTATTTGATTACCATGTCAAAAACGACACGAGTAACGAAGGTAGTGCAGATTGACAAACGTTGGAGTACCTGACATTGGGCGGTCCGAGGAGACAGGTACCCTAAGAGGTCCGTTCTTAGGACCTCACCCAACGGTAAAGGAAGAGGTTCCCTAGGACGGTTGGGTCCCTAGTTTGGGAGTAAGAGAGACTGAGCATGTGACGTCCACCTAAGAAATGGATGACTCGGTGCACTCACGTCAAACATATGTTATTTTACTGAAGCCTATAACACGACTAAAAAGCCGATTATACACTCGTTAGTCCGTAAATACTTGTTCCCACTAGTCAGTAAGACAAACAAGGAAACAAACAAAAATTACCGTGGTTCGGTAAAATAAAAACAGGAATGTTTACAACCACTCGACCCCCTTTGACTCCGTTACGTATCTCCAGAAGAACCTATCTCTTCACGAGGTTTTACTTTTTTTTTTTTTTCCATTCTTCGTGTCTGTATCTATTAACCGACGTTTACATGCATAGAAAGAGAAACCTAATTTTATTTAGTTTTAATCCGTAGTCCAGTTATGGATCTCTGTCAACAAATAAAAAATTTATTTACAAATTCTTTACCAACGGGTCAAAGAAAAGTTTTACCTATCAACTTTCGTGTCCAGTCAATCTGTTCCTCCTCTTTGCAAGACCGACATTTAATCATCGTACAGTCACAAGTCTCCCTGGAGTCTCTCGTTAATTAAGTTCAGACAATAAAATGTTCACCCTTTTGACTCCGAATACTCGTTTGAAGATGTTTCGAACGAGGGTCAGTTAGATTAAACGACAGACTCGTGTGTCAGCGAAGTAAGTACAGACTGAGAAACGTTGGGATACTTGGAATCTGGTGGTCCGAGGAGAAAGGTACCCAAAGAGTCCGTTTTTAAGACCTCACCCAACGGTAAAGGAGGAACTCCTCTTGAAGGACTGAGACCCTAGTTTGGTCACAGAGAATTCAGAATACGTGACTGTCCGCCCAAGAAATGGTGATCGCGGTGGACCTTCGGGTCAAGTCAAGTCAGCGAGTCAGCACAGGCTGAGAAACGCTGGGGTACTTAGCGTCGTGCGGTCCGGAGGGACAGGTAGTGGTTAAGGGCCTCAGATGGGTTTGAGTACAGGTAGCTCAGTTACTATGGTAGGTCGGTAGAGTAGGAGACAGCAGGGGAAGAGGAGGACGGGGGTGAGGGAGGGTCGTAGTCTCAGAAAAGGTTACTCAGTTGAGAAGTGTAGTCCACCGGTTTCATAACTTCAAAGTCGAAGTCGTAGTCAGGACGGTCACTTGTGGGTCCTGACTAGAGGAAATACTACCTGACCAACCTAGAGGAGCGTCAGGTTCCCTGAAAGTTCTCAGAAGAGGTTGTGGTGTCAAGTTTTCGTAGTTAAGAAACCGCGAGTCGAAAGAAATGTCAGGTTGAGAGTGTAGGTATGTACTGGTCACCTTTTTGGTCTTGGAACTGATCTACCTGGAAACAACTGTTTCATTACAGAGACGAAAACTTATATGAAAGATCCAACCAGTATTGAAAGGANGTGGGTCCTGACTAGAGGAAATACTACCTGACCAACCTAGAGGAGCGTCAGGTTCCCTGAAAGTTCTCAGAAGAGGTTGTGGTGTCAAGTTTTCGTAGTTAAGAAACCGCGAGTCGAAAGAAATGTCAGGTTGAGAGTGTAGGTATGTACTGGTGACCTTTTTGGTCTTGGAACTGATCTACCTGGAAACAACTGTTTCATTACAGAGACGAAAACTTATATGAAAGATCCAACCAGTATTGAAAGGAAGGTTCCTCATTCGCAGAAAATTAAAGTACCGACGTCAGTGGTAGACGTCACTAAAACCTCGGGGGGGGTTTTATTTCAGACTGTGACAAAGGTGACAAAGGGGTAGATAAAGGGTACTTCACTACCCTGGCCTACGGTACTAGAAGTAAAAGACTTACAATTCGAAATTCGGTCGAAAAAGTGAGAGGAGAAAGTGAAAGTAGATATCTGAGTTTTTTTTCACCTCCGTTAAACTGGAAGACTTCAACGACAGCACGATAAACGGGACCCAGATTCTAAAGAACAAGGGAGTAACCTTTGGAGAACAGAACGTAAACTCTAAAAGGTTTAGTAAGCAAGTTTTGGTACTTAGACTATTGTCAGGACAAAAAGGGAATACCAGAGAAGGTAGTAAGATAGTACTTTCAAAGAGTAAAGTGTGATATTGTAAAAGGAATTTCAGTGGGACTGTTTGCTCCCTTTATTTTGGGGAGGCTCCCACTAAAAGGTAGTTGGAGAGAGACAGGACACGAAACAATTTCTGTCTTTCCTGTTATTCTTAGGTTATATCGGTTGGGGGGGCGTCCGAAAGGTCTTAATATGCGACTTAACCGAAGGAGACATTCCTAGGTAATCCCGAACGACCTCCTCCGTCCCCTTCTTTAAGGTACGTACTACGACCTGAAAGAAGGTACATGGTCGGATAAAGTAGTGGCATTGTTGAAGGCGATAAAAGGGCTCCTATTTTACCTTCGAGTCTCTTCGACTTGAGGTGACCGGGTTCTAGAGTGTCATTCATCTTTATGGACCGAAGCTTGAGTGTAGAGGTTTGGGAAATTGGAAGTAACATATGGACATCAAGAGTCTACGAACGGGTCCAACACACTCTCAGTAATATCTCCAAAAATTTATGTTTAAGAGTCCTAAGTGGGAGATCATACTAGAGTATTCAGATCCAGTCCTAGACCTTTAGGTCTTTAGACCCAACTCAGGATCTTTATATATTAAAGACAAAATAAAGACACAGATATAGACACAGTCGTAGATAGTCAATCGTAAACTGTGTATTATTGAACGGAGTTTAAATTTTCAAATTACGTTTGAAAATAAATCCATCACTAAGAAAACTTTTCATAAATAAACAAATACATTAAAATAACCTCAGATGAACTAAAAATTACAAAACAATCAAAGTCCACATGTCGTTTCACTAAGACAACATGTGTATGTACATAAGTAAGAAAAAGTCCCAAAATGGGTAAATCCAACAATGTCTTATAACGTATCTCAAAGGACAGGATATGTTATCATGTCGTCCAGGAGTAACCAATAGACAAAATATATATCATCTCACACATATACTTAGGGTTCGAAGATTAAATAAGGGTGGTATGGGAGAAACCATTGGTATTTAAACAAAAGTTTTAGACCTTCAGACAAAAACAAAACGTCGATTCAAGTAGAAATACTAAGAAATTTGACCAAAAGACACACTCACCATAGTATGCCATAAACAGAAACAGACTGAATGAAGTCAATGATCCGGGTACAACGACGTTCACCGTATTAAGGTAAGAAAAAACACCGACTCATTACAAGGCAACATATACATATAGTGTAGAAGAAAAAGACGAGTAGACGATTACCCGTGCATCCAACGTCGGTACAGAATTGATAACATTTGTCACGACGTCACTTATAACCCCACGTGGAGAGAGAAGTTTAAAACCAGAAAAGTTTAAAACCACATACGAGTCATCACCCTAACAACCTAGTATGCCACTAAGATAAAAATCGAAAAATTCCTTGGGGTCATGACAAGAGGTGTCACTGACGTGGTTAAATGTCAGAGTCGTTGTCGCATCCTCCCAAGAGAAAAGAGTGTGGAAGAGGTCGTAAATAACAAACATCTAAAAAACTACTACCGGAAAGACTTTGACCACAATCCACTATGGAGTAACATCAAAACTAAGCGTAAAGAGATTATTAATCACTGCAACTCGTAGAAAAGTACACGAAAAACCGGCAGACATACAGAAGAAACATCTGAAAAAGAAATAAACCTAGTAGACGAGTAAAAAACTAACCCAACAAACAACAAAACTATAACTCGATACACTCGACAACCACACAAAACCTCTAATTAGAGAACAACCAGTGAAGTAAACGTTTATAAAAAAAAAGGAAGACACCCGACAGAAAAAACAAAATAAATACCAAAGGAAACGATATGTTTTCGAAAATTCAAATTTATCCAAGCGAAACAAATAAAAACCGAAACAAAAGTAATGACATCTTTTACCTAGTTTTTTTGTTGGAACGACTCTAAAAACAGTTTCTCACAAGACGAATACAAAAGGAGGTTCTCAAAATATCACAGACCGGAGTGTAAATCCAAAACTAGGTAAAACTCAAATAAAACCACATACCACAATCTCCTACAAAAGTACGGTAAGTATATGTACATTGACAAGTCATCGAGTACTAGGTCACTCACCCCTTAAACCGGACCGGAGACGACCCACCGAGAAGACGACCAGAATGACCCGATGTCACAGTTCTCAAAGTTCTCGTAGTCCTCTCCTGTCTGGGTTCCGTGTTCGTCAGAAGTTCGAAGACAGTATAAACACAGGGTAAAGACGACAGGGCAACCGATAACGTTCAGTTCACCGGTTTCGGTCCCTGATTGGGTCTTCCACGATGTGTCCCCGTGCCTATGTTCCTCTTGTTAATGACACTGGTAAAAACATTGGGTAGATAAACGGCTTCTCTTTCTTTCTTTATCTCTACAAATAACTTGTGTGTACCTCTATTTTCGAGTTTACCATAAATTTCCATACTTTTATAAAGACACGAAGTAAATCGGGGGAGGTAGTATTAGGAGAAGAGGTCCCCACTGATGAAAATCGACAAAAGTGGACCACCACATATTGAAAAATAACAATTAAGTTGTTAAATTTTTTAATAATACCAAAATATCCATCTGTTGAATTACTTAACAAGTTTTTTTAAGTAATGTTTGTCGTCTTCGGGGGAAGAGTAAAACGAGAGGAACCTCAATTGACGAAAGTTAAGAAAATCGACTAAGAAAACCATCAATGGAGACATATGATTCAATGTGTATTATGTGTGTGTACGAAGAGTGGAAAAACCACAAATAGTAGGAGAGTGAAGTCTTCTACGTCCAGACCAAGAGAAAATAGAGGAGAGACGGTCCCTGCCCCCTCGGACCACCCGACGGCAGATACCCCGGCGTGTCTCAGCCTGTACTGACTGCGCTGAGTCGTCGTCGTCGTCGTCGTCGAATAGTTTGGTGTGTGAGTCACGAGGAGTCACAATTCTGTCTTTCTTGGTTCCAGATTCTACGTCGTGAAGGTAGTCTGTAGGTTCGTACGACAAGTAAAAAAATTCACCGATAGTAAATAAATAATTAATCATAAATAAATAACCGATGTGACCCAGAATCAACGTCGTACACTCTAGATCAAGGGGTTGGTACTTAGTTTGGGTCCGGGGGACGTAACCCTCGCATGAATGGATGACCTGGTAGTCCCTTCAGGGACAAGTAAATAGAACCACTATTACCTTCTGGGTCTGGGTCAGTACCTCATTCCGTAAGGATCACATTAAATTTTTTTTTTTTTTAGTAACTTGTAGTCCATCCACAACACTTCTATACTTTACAGGGTTCGACACCAAGGAGTGGATCTTAAACACAGGTCACATCATTCCCCATAAGTACGTTATACCTCCCTCCTGTTTCCCGACCTCTTTACGTAACCTCCCTCCGTAGGGAAGATCGACTGAATTGACACCTTCCACATCTCTTCCATCACAGAGCTGACCCAAACAACTCACAGTCAATCCTTCGAATGTAATGAACTTTGGTTTTTGTATGGGTTGTATTTGTCGTCCCATTAAATAACTAAGTTCATTGTCTTCAGACTCAACCTCGTCGGGAGTTCCAACTACCTAGACCACCGAGTCATAGAGTGATTCCTTATAGGAGACGAGGAGTGTACCGGAAGGTTCCACGACAGAAACAAGATTTCGACCAACCAACCTACCGACTGTCGTCGTCCCGCACGGAAACGAAGGGGAAAACACAGATCACCGTCTCTCTCACGAAGACGAGGTCGAAAGAGGGTTCGTTCTCCGGAGGTAAAGGTAGTGCACCTACCGAGTCCAGTGTACAGGCGACGACCTGGTCACTGACACCAGTTTGTTGTATCACAGGACCGACCAGACTCAGTCGGTCCTAGGTTGGGACCACGAATCACCCTCCTCAGATAAGGATCTCACTTTTATATTGCCTTCTTTTAAATCCTAAGACTATCTTTAAAGTCCCATCTTTTACCTACGACCCCACCGTTCGTCCTTATCGGCGACATCGTCTTTTACGGTGAAATTTGTTCTACAGTCATCCCTGTCTCCGGACTCCGACTCGTCAGATCAGAATCAAGCCCCTCACCGCCCACTCATAAGTCATACTGACGTACTTCCTCCTCACCTTGGGACACGGACGGAAATGGACCTGCTACTGAATGGAGATGCTGAAGCTAGAGGAGAAGGTGTTCCTTTTGTCGGGAGAACTCCGGACACATAGGGTCATTCAGAGGACGTGTCTGAAGTCCCCTAGATATTTGGAGTACGTTAATACATGTTTCTCCACACACGTGTGTAAAGACCCCGTTCTGTCAAATTTAAATGAGTCTAAAACATTCACCGCGTACTGAGACTCATCCAATTTTGGTATTTGAGTTGATTCCAGTGAGTACTGCTCCTAGTCACGTCTTCTGACCATCGGACACGGGAAGAAGGACTAGAGGGTGAGACTAAATGGGACTAGGGACGGGTGCGCATAGGACCTGAGTTTACGTACGGAAAAGGTTGGATGAAGATACTGCAAGGTGTCGGAACTGGAACATACCTGGGTTAGGAAGGTGTAATCGAATAAAAAATTTGTTTACTTCTTTTCCTGTCGACCAATTATTTACCTTAACCCTATAGATCGATTTGTAAAACTTTTCTATCGGGAGTATTAAAGATACGTTTTTTTATCTAAGGTATACCACATTCCCTTATTTATATTTTATACAGTCGTTCTTATATGATCTTCTACCATATGAACTTATTACTGTAGTAAAATTTCATACTTTCCTTAAGGATTTATAGTCGAGTTCCTGTCAATAGAATTTTTTAATAGAATTTTTAGAGACCTGTAGTTTTTTATTGTTTTCTAATTTTCCGTTCTTTTGATTATTTTTGTGTACTTTGTACACACTGGGTCCTCATTATATTAATTAGATATAATTCTTCGGAACATTCAGTTATTGTTGTCTCCTTAAGAGGTTTTTTGTTTACCCGGTGTCTGTACTTCAATTTGTTTTCTACTTAGTGTTTCACGATTATTTTTACCCCTTGTGAAGGTAAAATGAATACTATCTTCTTCATTTTACTTCTGTTACTCTAAAAAGAATTTTGGGATTGTTAGTCATTTCCTTTCGATACTTCTTTACTTGGGTTCTTATGGACGAACTACTCGAATTTGATCATGGTGTAAAAAGCTCTCCCCTGAACTACCAAAAATCAATCATTGTTTTCAGGATTTTTACACACACAAAACTAAATCGTTAAAGTGAAAACCTTTTATTCAGATTACCTCATCAGTAAGTGTATTCGTGTCAACACTCAGGTTCCTATAAGCCAAACAAAACAAAAAATCTTAAAAGTAACTGCATATCAACGAAATCTTACAACACGATCAAAGACGACAAGTCGTTTCACTTAGTCAATATACATTTGCATGAAGGGGAGAAAAATTCTAAGTGAAGACAAATCCAGTGATGTCTCGTGGCTCATCTCAAGGGACTCGATACGTCATCCAAGAGTAATCAATGGATAAATCTTACGCAAAAAATTGGTCACCTCTTACCCCTGTAACGTGACAAATTATTATCCTATAACCAAGTTTTTTAGTGTCGCATTAAAATGTAATCTTGTAACACCGACAATGTTTATTAAAACCTCTTGATATAGACGTCTGTACCTTTATACGGTTATGATATAATTATTCACTTCCTACACCCGATACTTTATCTTTCATAGTACTAAAACGAGAATGCTATACACACGTACATGTCTGTGCGTCTTTTACTAATAGACTCGTCGTGACAGGTTATCTTTATGTGACCGACGACGACTCAGCGTAGTCAGCACAGGCCGAAACGCGCCGGGGTGTCTGCCGTCGGGCGGTCCGAGGGGGCAGGGACCCTAAGAGGTCCGTTCTTGTGACCTCACCCGACGGTAAAGGAAGAGGTCACGTACTTTCACTTTTCCCTTTCACTTCCGCGAGTCAGCACAGGCTGAGAAACGTTGGGGTACCTGCCGTCGGGTGGTCCGAGGAGACAGGTACCCTAAAAGGTCCGTTCTCGTGACCTCGCCCCGCGGTAGCGGAAGAGGCTCTTTACGTCACGTTCGGGATACAAAAGATCATCAGCGTAATTTCTTCTTTCACTTTTCTTTAAGTACGCTGACTATTATATAAAACAAATTGGTTATATAGTCGTTGTGACATTAAAGCTGTACATTAGTTATATTTTTAATACTTCTGTAAATGGAGAGGACCACACACACACTTTAGATATTTAGACTACACATAAAAGTGGAATTCGTGTAGAGTCAAGTCAGACCGGTGTACAGCTCACAAGTCAACGGTGGACCCGGATTACCGATGGTTTAGACCCGTTGTGTTTAAACTTAGGATAAGTGGTCCAGAATTATCGTCAACTTTGTCGACCACAGGACATACAAGAAAGACACTAACACGAAAGACCTTATTAGTATATAAGGAAAAATAAAGTATCTTTTTTTTTACTTCTTTCAAAAGATAAACGACTCTCTTCCCCCATTTTTCTTATTAAAATTATACTCGAGTCCATCTTCGTCCTCTCTCTTAGTTCGTGTGACTGGTGCATGTGGGTCTCTTGTCTTGTCTTAAAGACTCGAGAAGCATCTATTTGAGGACCCTGTGGTTGGGTTCTCCTACGAATCGATAAAATTCTTTGTGACCTTAAAACAAGTTCATTTTTATGACTAATTTTTTAATCGATAGTGGACCCAAAACCTTTAGTCTATTAAGGAAAAAATCTCTATAAGGTTCATTAAGATACCCCCATACTACTCTTTTTGTAAATTTCGAAAAGAAGTACACCTATAATTAGAATTTACTTTTTACAAATCCTCTTAGGACGTTATATGAGAGGTTAATTCGCTCTAGCCACCCACCTTTACAAGGTCGTCTCTATTGTATTTTTATCTTAGCAGTAAGGTAGTGTTAAATTTAATAAGTTTATAGAAGTGTAGTTCATCTTAAATTCACGTATCTATCTTTATTGAATAAGAGCAGTAATCCTGTGCATTCATTGTCTCCATCACTATGAGTTCGTTCTCCTCGGTACACTTCCTTTTCCAGTCGACGTCTTCATTGTTGAAAGAGTATTCCTTCGAATAAAATAGTTTAAAATTGGGTGGTCAATTAAAATGAAGTGAGGGGGTGACTTGACATTCAATGTGCAGAATAAACGGCTACGAAGGAGGTCGAATCGTGTCTCGGACCACACACCAGTCACAAACTATGATTAAAATAATTGTTCGTGACAAATCACTCAAAGATAATATACAGTCTGGGACAAAATGAACCCTATGTAGTCCCTTCTTTGGTCTGTTTTTAGGGATGAGATTACCTTGAAGGTACGATCTCTCCCCTTTGTCTGTCATTTGTTATTTGTAATTTATACGTTTAACATATTATGCCATAGTTCACCCTTCATGTCACCTTTCTTGTCTCCTCTCAGGTGTGTGTACAAGTACAGTCGTGATCAGTGTTATTAGTTCTCCACCTTTATCGGGCTCACAGTAACTATTTACTGATGCGTTTGTTCTACACCATCTATGTCTGCTGCTTTATTCACTCCTACAAGACTGTGGACGATGTCGCACCTACAGTACTTTTCACTTTCACTATCGGTGAGTCAGTGTAGTCTGAGAGAAGTTGGGGTACCCGATATGTCAGGTGCATTAAGAGGTCCGGTCTTATGACCACACCTATCGGAAAGGGAAGAGGTCTCCTAGAAGGGTTGGGTCTCTAGCTTGGGACGAGAGGGTGTAATGTCCGTCTAAGAAATGGTCGACTCGGTGTTCCCTTCGGTTTCTTATGACCTCACCCCTCGGATAGGGTAGAGGTCCCCCAGAAGGACTGTGGCCTTAGTCTGACCCCAGAGGACGTAACGTCCGCCTAAGAAATGGTTGACCCGATAGTCCCTTTTCGGTACCTACAGTACATAGTAGGTATTCCTACTAGGAATTTCTGGAATACAATTTACTTTATTCAGTCTATGTCCTGTCTATGACATACTGACGTGAGCATACGACATAGATTTTATCAGTTTAAACATCTTTGCCTTTATTTTACGTCGAATGGTCTCCGATTCCCTTCCTCCCTCACCCTTCACCAAATTTCCCATCTCAAAATCAAAACGTTACTTTTTCAACACCTCAAACCTACGTGTTATACAATCTATGTGTAATGACTTAACAGATGAATGAATCTTTATCAACGTCACAATTTAGAATACAAGACGTAAATTTACTTTCGGGTCTACTGGTCAATCCGCACTGTGATAACCCACTAACTACATTTTCCTGTCAGAAACTCCGACAAGAGGTGGAAGTGTAAAAACGACAGTTTTTTATATAAGGTACCCTCCTGAAATAAAAACAGGGACATTGTGTGAAAAGGTTAAAATCCAATTCGTTAGTTCCATTAAATATAATTTGTAAGATGTTTGGAACGGTCATCTATTATCTACAAGTCGAGAATTCTTTACGGTTGACCTCAGTAAGACAGGCTTCTAACTGAGTTTAAGGTAAGGTTTAGAATGTCTTTCACTTTACGGTGAGACCACAAAGATTTTCTGGGTCTCCAGTGTAGGTCCCCACGTGAAGAGTGTAACTGAAGGACGGAGATGACCTGATCGAGATGAAAGACGAGAAGAAGACTCGAGACAGACGACAGGGGTCGGATGGAGTTACTTGACAGAAGTCATGAGTAGGTAAATCTGTGACTGTGTTCCGGAGAAGCCCACATTATCTTGAACGACGATCACCCTCTCTGGCGTCCTGTTATACCGTCAGTCACGACCGTTACCTCTTCACTTAAGACATCAGGTACGAAGGGTTTTGTCATCATGGTTCGTGGGGGTCCCCGACGTCGTTTGAGTGTAGACACGACATCCGAACGGATGTAAAAGTTTTCTTTGTTTCGTTATAAGTTTTAGACAACCCGGGACGTGTTCGATGGTCGAGTTTCATCAAGGGACAAAGTTGTCATCTAACACGATGTAAGGAAAGTTACTATAGAATAGAAACACTTAGAACCTACAAGTCCCAACTACTCTATTTTTTTTCGTTCACGGAACACCTTTAGTTGTACCTTGTCCTCTGTGATGATACAAACCCATATAATTCGACAAACCCAAATTATTTTGTTACTAATGTAAAGAAAACAGGGAACCACCCCCACCCCTCCCCGTGGTCTTTTTTAATATCCCTCTGATTCCCATGACACTCGGTTCTTTCAAACCCTTGACTACAACATCATCAATTGTGACAACTTTTTATAGTGACCCGGTAAAGACGGTAGCATTCGCGGTCGACGACCGGTGTGAGACAAGACCCGAGGCAGGGATAAAGATCGAGGACACCCAAGGGTCGTACCCAGTGAAGTCGGAAGAAAAAACAAAACCATGGGGGAGGGTCTGGTACAGGAGTCCCATAAGGGAAGGTAGGAAGTTGTCGGACAGTTCCATAAAGGACGTATTTCCGTCAAAGGAGGAATTTTCTTTAAGAAAGGGGTCGTCTAATTTTTTTTTAAAAAAAAAGGAAGAAGACCATATTTAACAACACTATACTCTCTTCTCTGGGACGTGGCACTCCCGTAAGCCCTTATCCCTCTATTTACCCGTTGAGTCTTCGTGTTTTCCCGTTGAGTCTTCGCACTACCCACTAATTTTCCTCGTTTTTCGTAGATTCGTTTCAAACGGATGAAGTAACGTGGGACTGGTGTCTGACACAGTGGTCTACGTAAATTTAGACGGGTCCCAGGTTTGTGTCTTGTATGTTGTGTCTATATTAGGGGAGGGACTGAGATGTTTGAAATTTGAAACGGATTGAAGTTTTCCGTCCTAAAATATCACAGAACTACGGAATAAGGGAGGACATCAATTTATACGACCATATTCGAGACCCCGAAGGGACCACCGAGTCTACCACTTCTTAGACGGACGTTACGCCCTCTGGGCCCAAACCAGGGACCCAACCCTTCTAGGGAAACTCATCCTTTACCGTTGGGTGAAGTCATAAGAACGGACCTCTTAAGGTACCTGTCTCCTCGGACCATCCGATGTCAGGTACCCCAGCGTTTCTTAGCCTGTGTTGACTCACTGATTGTGAAAGTTCGACACCCTCGTTTTGGACCATTAAAGTAGACCACCCATACAGACAAAAGACTTAAAGAGGTCTTAATCACTTTAAAAAGAATCAGAGGTAGAAACCAGGACTTGTAGGTGTGGTTGGCAAAGAAAGGAACGAAACAGGAGATAAGGTAAGAATAAGTTCTTCTTATAGGATATTAAAACGATTGAACACAGTCCATCGCCTACCACCACCTCTTTTGGATTAGAAAGTACTCTTTATGAACTGGACCGTAAACACTTCCGAGACGGAAGTACGAAAACGGAAACGATACTTCAGGCTAATTACTTTTATAGGCATAAGCGGAGTGGAGGTGGAACCACGTTGCCATAAGAGAAGGTATAGGTAGTGACAGATTACCAAGTGTCCTAGTACTTCTGTACTTTGATAAGGAACAACATCATCTTCAGAGAGGGTTCACCCAAAAAAAAAAAAAAAACATCAATAATACTTTGTAGAGACCGGTATTCAGAGGAAATTTTACCCAAAAGTGGAAGACGAGACACAACGTTCTTGGTGGAAAAGGGACCTAACCAACGTAATTAAACACAATTAGGGGTAATTATCCTGGAGACGTGACGAATGTTGTGAGACTCTTCCGATAAATGTATTTCGGGCTCCGTATGTACACTACTCACTCCTCCTTAGACCGTAAAAACTTCGAAGTCTACCCTCACGGACGAACCTTAATAAAGAACAAGTAGGTAGACTTCTTGGGTTCTAGAGGACTTTAAAATCTACACCTCTGATACAAAGTAAAAGACTATACACGTCTCTAGAGTTCTCTCGTAAAAAAAAATTTAAAAATAAATAATTTTTTTTAAAAAAAAGAAAAATGAAATAAAATGAAATGTTATGACATAACCAAAACCGTATGTAACTGTACTTAGGAGGTACCCACATGTACTCGAGGGTTTGTACTCTCGTAAAAACTTTGACTTAAGACAAGGTCCGTGACCTGATGTCGGAATAACGTCGACCAGGGGTTTATACCACTGGTAGTTCGGGAAAGGTAGGACATCCGTGTACATGGTAGCTCGGGAAAGGTAGGACATCCGTGCACATGGTAGCTCGGGAAAGGTAGGACATCCGTGCACATGGTAGCTCGGGAAAGGTAGGACATCCGTGCACATGGTAGTTCGGGAAAGGTAGGACATCCGTGCACAACAAGGAGGGACCTACTCTACCCCGGGTAAGGGGGAGGGTGACTTGGACATGACCGGGAAACTCAACGACACTGGTTGTGTTACATTACCTTTACTGGGACACGGTCACTATCTGGATTGAAAATCCTTCAGACCGTCAAAAACGAACAGAGAGCCCTCGGTCGACGGTTTATCCTTCAGGTAGACGAGGCTCTAACGATACACCTTTCTTTCGGGTCCAAAGGTTTACCACCCCCCTCCCCGTCTCTCTCTCTTTCTCGTGAGCGATCGATCGACCGACGACCTAGCAGGCGTCGACAAGGTCGGTGGTACCCCACACTCTGTACCCACACTTCCTCGGTAAAACCTACAAAGTCGGGGTACCTGTACTGGACCTTGTCTTCTCGGTGGGTTGACTCGGGTCGAATCCAACGTCTTAGAACTCTTTAGTGTTTGACAAAAAAATTTCAGTGAGTCAAAACTCTTCCACACGACACATCATCGTCTACTACCTTTGTCACGGGTCATAATAAAGTACATTAGTTATATTGTTGGTTAGGACACTCCATGTCGAACGAAAGAGAGAAAATGTTTACTCCCCTGACTCCAAAACTCTCAATGCATTGGAGGGGTACAGTGTGTCGATCATTTACTGGCTCGACCGTGTCCTAGAGTCCGAACGAACTAAGGTCTCCGAGTGTAAATTGGCTTTACGGAGAGGTGCCTTTTACTTTTCAGGGTACATACACCATATGCTATCCCCACAAGAGACAAGTTTCCTTTAGACAATTTTACGAACCTAATTGTCTACGAGTATCGAGGACTGATGGCGAAGGGAAATACAAAGGGATTTTCTTGGGGGTAGCAGCCCGAAAAATACTTCTACCTACCGTCGGCGCACTCGGCACAGACCCCACCGTCGACGACTGTACCTGCACCTCCTGTTCTCCCGTCGACCTCTTCCTTCACCGTAAACAACTTATCGATGGTACACGACGGACGACGGGTACTGACGGACTAGATTAGGAGTCCGTTGGACTATTCCTACCGTGTCGCTAGAGACGAGATGTCTACTCTTTTGTCCCCGTCTCTCCACTCCCTTGAACGGGTTTCCTTGGACCTATCTTTGTAGTTTGTGTCCTAAACGGACGTGTAGACAGGTCGAGGTCTCAGAAGTCAGAAAGACTAGATTAATTTTGATTTCTGGGTCCGAATAGAGCATACATGTTGAAGTTCTAAAAATTACAACCTCGACTCTCTAAAAGGTCAAAAATGCTAAATAAAAAGTCACAGGACGAAAACGACTTCGGTCTTCGGTTGAGTCTCCCATTTTTGTCTCCTTTTCGTTACCGCGTAAAGTTTCTTCCTACTTACTCTTAATTAACTTTATGGTTCGGTAAGTCCTTTCGTTTTGTTTTGTCTTTTTGGAGAACCACGTCGGAGGGTTCTATTGGTTCATGTCGAGTCCTCACGACTCGACCCCGACTGTGATCCATCGACCTGTCTACACCGTCACTCCAGGCTCCTGAACCCCCGTGTGTAAAGAGAGATGTTTTACAGTTGGACTTATTGTCAGGTCAGACCTTGAACTCTCAATGTAAAATAAGTCACCCTTGAAAATCCTGAAGTTCGGACCTTTGTCGTAGAGTTGACTGGGGCTCCCTTAATGAGACTCCTCCGTCCCCGACCCCCACCCCACTCCTCAGTCCAATATATGATCAAACATTGTGTACCGTCCATCAGAGTTATAGTTTTCATAAAAATACTTAATTTCTTTTGGTCCATAGAGTTCAACTCCTTAAATCGTGAAAAGATATACACCCTTCCACGTTCTAGGACCCGAGTGACTTTAGTAAGGAAAGTACGCGTAGAGTCGACAGGACCCGTCGTAGGACGTGAAGGGGAGTCACGAGTGGAATCCCTCACCGACGTCGGGTTACCGAAGACCTACCGTCCATAAACAAGAAGGACCAACGGGACCTCCCGACCTTAGTGACTACTGACACTGGAGGAGTAAATAACTATACCGTCCTTTATGAGGTAAAGAGTTTTTGTAGAAATCGTCTCTGACGAGTGACGACACCACCCAAAGATTCCTTGAAAATGTACGAAGTACTTCAGTTTTGGTGGAGACTTTAAAAGGGACATGTGAATACCGGGGAAATTTCATATCGGCGTTTCTAAGGTCACAGGGGGTCTCGTAGGTACCGGGACACCTCAGTGCACCTCAAAGACGGACGAATGTCCTTCCAACAGTGACGTAGAACTCTGAAACAGACGAAAACACCTCCAAGAGAGAGAGAGAGAGGGGAAGAGAGAGTGGACTGCCCCGAGTGTCGTGCGATGGGGATAGTCGTTCGGTCCATGACAGGATCAGGAAACCCCAAAGGATCAATGAATCCTCAGTCGGCCCTATCGGTCGATCACGAGAGAGACAGAGACAGAGAGAGAGAGTCTTGTCCCCGACACCTCAGTCGGCCCTATCGGTCGATCACGCGAGAGACAGAGAGACAGTCTTGTCCCCGACACCTCAGTCGGCCCTATCGGTCGATCACGCGAGAGACAGAGAGACAGTCTTGTCCCCGACACCCCAGTCGGCCCTATCGGTCGATCACGCGAGAGACAGAGACAGAGAGTCCTGTCCCCGACACCCCAGTCGGCCCTATCGGTCGATCACGCGAGAGACAGAGACAGAGAGTCTTGTCCCCGACACCCCAGTCGGCCCTATCGGTCGATCACGCGAGAGACAGAGAGACAGTCTTGTCCCCGACACCCCAGTCGGCCCTATCGGTCGATCACGCGAGAGAGAGAGAGAGAGAGTCCTGTCCCCGACACCCCAGTCGGCCCTATCGGTCGATCGCGAGAGAGAGAGAGAGAGAGTCCTGCCCCCGACACCCCAGTCGGCCCTATCGGTCGATCGCGCGAGAGAGAGAGAGAGAGAGAGTCCTGCCCCCGACACCCCAGTCGGCCCTATCGGTCGATCGCGAGAGAGAGAGAGAGAGAGAGAGTCCTGTCCCCGACACCCCAGTCGGCCCTATCGGTCGATCGCGAGAGAGAGAGAGAGAGAGTCCTGCCCCCGACACCCCAGTCGGCCCTATCGGTCGATCGCGCGAGAGAGAGAGAGAGAGAGAGTCCTGCCCCCGACACCCCAGTCGGCCCTATCGGTCGATCGCGAGAGAGAGAGAGAGAGAGAGAGTCCTGTCCCCGACACCCCAGTCGGCCCTATCGGTCGATCGCGAGAGAGAGAGAGAGAGAGTCCTGCCCCCGACACCCCAGTCGGCCCTATCGGTCGATCGCGCGAGAGAGAGAGAGAGAGAGAGTCCTGCCCCCGACACCCCAGTCGGCCCTATCGGTCGATCGCGAGAGAGAGAGAGAGAGAGAGAGTCCTGCCCCCGACACCCCAGTCGGCCCTATCGGTCGATCGCGAGAGAGAGAGAGAGAGAGTCCTGCCCCCGACACCCCAGTCGGCCCTATCGGTCGATCGCGAGAGACAGAGAGAGAGAGAGAGTCCTGTCCCCGACACCCCAGTCGGCCCTATCGGTCGATCGCGAGAGAGAGACAGAGAGAGTCCTGCCCCCGACACCCCAGTCGGCCCTATCGGTCGATCACGCGAGAGACAGAGACAGAGTCCTGCCCCCGACACCCCAGTCGGCCCTATCGGTCGATCACGTGAGAGACAGAGACAGAG